>BOPP01000088.1:4068955-4173454 GCA_017312745.1 Gryllus bimaculatus
GACGCCCGCTGGCGCGACGCTCCTGACGTTGCCTTCGTTGTCGTCACTGTCGTCGTCGTTGTCCCCCCGAGCGCCGCCGGGCGTCCGTCCTATCGGAGGCGCCGCTTGGAGCGCGGCGCTTGCGTTTGCGTAGGATGCCGCATTGCCACTCCATGATTTATAAGGTAAGGGACTTAGGTGCGGCGGTTCGCCCGCCTTAGGGGCTGTCGCCGCGCCGCCCTGCGCTGCCCCGCGCCGCCGCGCGCCGAGTGGGTGATGAATGGGCGGATTCGCCGCCGCCCGCCCACGCCTTTATTTTGCTCGCGTTTTTCTATAGGAATGACGCGTTCATCGGTTCAAGATAGACGTGCGATAACGTATCTTGTAAATCCCTTGCAACAACTCTTATTTATCCGAATATACTACATGTTGTGGGGTTATATGTTGTGTCGTTAAGCAACTAGTGTGCACTTAATACTATGGTTTGAATATATTCACGAATTCTGTATTGCCCGGAGGAATCAGCGATTAGTCAACAATTGCGATCCGAAATAGATATTGTATAATAATGTTTATCCTGTTTGATATGTTTAAATTATTGTTTTTATTATTTATTTACATTGTGACGTGTCGTGCATGTCTTTGGTTGTGACCTGTCTCTACGTCTCAGAAAATAGTTTTTACGTTTCTGCTAGGTAGTCTTCTAAGTTATAAAAATAGAAATTAGATATCGTGTGTGCTGAACGTTGATGTAATCGATGAGAAGAATGATAATGTATTGTCTGGAACAAACTACTTTTCGATTTGCATGTGAACAGAACTACAGGATTGCATGCGCGAGGCAGTAAAATCTTCCTGACGTGATTCCGCTAAGCACGTGGTGTAGATTTTATGCCCGATGTGTGCGCTGACCTTCATCGAAACAGTTCGGTTATTTTAATTTAATTTGTGACAAAGTTAAATATATATATATATATATATATATATATATAACGACCACTTGATATTGAATGACTGAGAGATGTGTGTTGACTAGTATGAGGATGCACAGCGTATTTGGTGGTATTCTTTTCCGTCCGTATTGTTTATATTAAGAACGGATGGTTAGGTACTATCAAATCTTTGTGTATAAATTGTAATATTCAGGACAATGTTTCATTGATATATTTGGAGATTATGTTTTAAACAATCAGTGAAAAGGAACATTTCCACTATTCTCACTGATTACTCGCAATACAAACTTTCTTTTTTGTTATAGACACAAAGAAAATTCATTTTCATCCTTTAAAAAGTTGATAATGCACTACTATTGTTATATTTTCAACAATTTTAAATTCAAATATACGCGTTAGCTATGGAATTAAGTAAGGATAATTAATCCTCCTTAATTCATCAATTCTTTCTACCGAGGATCTACTGATGATGTTGATCAGTTTCATTTCGTTTGTAATTCCCGTAAAACAAGAACCTGACCCCTCCCCATTTTACTTGTTCAATGTATTATAATTTCATTGGAACATTTCCATTGGAAATCTGACGTGAACAAACTTATTTGTTTATTAATGTCCTCTCTGAAGGAAATATTCGTGTTGTATGTTTCTATTTACAAACTGCAATTGTCTTGTTTATATTTTTATGATGATCAAGAGTTCCCTTTCCCTTTTTCCTCCTGAAAAAGGGAACTCTGAAAAAGTTTGTCAGGCTGCATTGCGTGCTTTATATTTGTGATAACACGGAAACTGTTTATTTACTGATGTATTACGAAACGCGTTTATGATAACCTCCCTCTTAATTGCAGTACATTACCGTTGCAGTGCTCTATAGATACGCGCAAGCGATGTACATTGGAGATGTTGCATTAATGATGGCGTGGAAGCTGGTGAGATGGCAACGAAAACTCCTGTCTTCATTTCTGATCAGAATTTACTGAATAAATCAGGAGTTAGATGTTGCCAAGTTAGGTGATTCATTACGTTATTTATGCTATTCCATGGACGTTTCTTCCTCACAGAACGCGAGTGGAAACACATTTAATTGGAAGATTTCAAATTATGGAGTAAAGTCGAAGAGGATCAAAGAGCGATCACTTACTGTTTCCATTTGTAAATATTTAACAATTTAATGTACGCGTACGCCGTTTTGTAGTACCATACAGTTTTTTTAAATGTGTGTATGGTTTCGTGTAGAAGTATGGATTCCAAATGCTATCTAAAAAAATATACTTTAAAACCAGTTCATGGGGAAATAATCGCAATACATTTGATATGACGTGCTTTGAAAATGCAATTATCAATCTGCGGGAAATTGTTCTAAAACGTTAACTTTTTCCACAAAAAATTAACGTCCGTAGCACACTTTTAGCACTTGACATTGTAAATATAAATATGAAGTTAATTGTATTCGAATGAATCCTGAAATGTGAACAAAATTTATTGCGAGAGAATAATTTTGAAAAACTGACATCGCTTCACATCGGCAGTTATCACTAAAAACTGTCATTTGAAGATACAAATGCAAATTCTTTCCGACATTTAACCACGAATTATGAAATGTGAGTGAATATTTCCGTAAATAGAAATACAAAATACTGGTGTATTAACATAAAAAATGGCCTTGTGACTCCAACGAAATGGAGAATATTTAGAACCGTCACAAACCACAATACGGTTTAATACCTGCACGAATACGTCTCGCTGCGGTGTTCTTGAGGAGAGCTTCAGTGTATCCAGACTCGAACATACCACCAATGAAGAAATAAGAGAAAGAGCTTCCAACAGAGAAAGATTCTCCGCCATATTGAAGGCAACGGTTAACGGGGCATGACCATATCAGCAGAATGCGAGAGGAAAGTTTCCAAAAAATATTTTCCTTGATCAGCCAGATACGCGGAACAAGGGAGGAAAACCGCGCGCACATAGGCCTCGCGGCGTTGAAAGAGCAATGACTGAGAGCAACCTGAACGAGGAAGATGCCCACGATAGAGCGCCGTGGAGGCTGAAACGCGGGATGGGGCAGAAGCCGTTGGAGTCCCGCTTGCTGATGATGCTCGATTCCCACGGTCTGCGCATTGCAATCTCCTGTCAAGTGCGGGTTTCCAACGGCTATTCCTTTTCTTTTTCCACCGGAAAGGAAGAGTTTACGCAACAACGCGTCGTTGTCGCGAGGCCTCTCGCCGGTGAATTACCGGCGCGCGCCCGCAATCCCGCGCGTTTCTTTCGCGCCCCGCGCGAGGCGGCCTGCGACCCCCCAGAAAGGGACAAACCAAAAATGAAAGGACGTTTTGGTTGCTTTTTACCAGAGAGCTGCGTATCAACAGTAACTACACCACACAGAAGTGTGTGATTGGTTACTGTTTCTGAGAGCGTCAACAACTATGTTCATTAGTCCCGTAATTGTTGTTTATGTTATATCCCGGACGGTGAAGGTGTGCGTCCCCCGCAGGAACATGCCATGCGCCAACCGATCTACTCCTCGGCTTTTCCCTCAAGGTATCTCCCCAAACGGAGCACAGCCCCAGACTGGACAGAGTAAGCTGCTGGCTGTGTTTGTACGAAATAGTGTGGTATAGTAGTTTCTGTAAGCGTAAATATGGGTCGGTGGGTGTGTATGGAGAGAGGAGGGAACAAGGATGAGGAAGGGAAGGTGGAGTGTAGTCCGTAGCCCATTTGTTTAAGTCTTGCACCTCAATTCACCTGGTATTGTTCGTATTAAGCACTGAAAACTAACGCTCAGAGTAGCCGGTCGCTAATATTCTGTTCTAGACAGTGGTTGAGTTTGACCTACATAGCTGTGAAAGGTGTCTTACATTATATTAGACAGTATCACACTTACGCACTCCTGGAATCAGAGCATTTCTGCGATCAGGAAAACGCGAGCCCCCGCCCCCCGCGACAACACACACGAAAGACAAAATAAATATCGAGAATGAGTGCGGGATTTGATTCTATAGCCCTGCAGCCTCAGACGCTGAGCTAGTGCGCGCTTCAAACCGTGTCGACCGGCTGTGTATATTTCAGAGCCACTTATTGCCACTGTCTCTGCCGTTACTTTGACCTGCAAGTTCGAGGCTTGCTGGAGGATTTTCGGCACTAGATAATAAGGGCGAATTCAAACACTATCTGGAGGAAAATTCTTGCAACGGCTACCCTGATAGATATTTTTCCGTGGTTTCTCCGATCCCTACCAGGCGAATGTCGGGTTTATAACGTGGCAAATGCGCTGTAGACGGCGCGCAATCTTTTCTTTCTCTTCCTTGTCCTATTCTAGTACACATATACACTCACTTGCACTACACTACGCACGCGTCGGCAGACCACTCTGGAGCTTAGGGATTGTTCCGGCTGAGGATGTGCCATGTTGGGGGAGATACCTGGGGAAGAATATCCTGTGTTACAAAGTGTATGCCGGCGCTGAATCTCACCATCCAGCAAGTAAGGAACACTGACATCTCCGGGAATAAAAAACATTCACTACTCTAACGGGACTAATGACCACGACAATTGAAGTACTAGGAACGGTGAATTAATCAACCAATCAATCGAAGCTCATGTAGCTCAGCAACAAGAGCATTAACGATGAACAAAATGGAAATGAATATACCACAAACCTTCTCCAATGAGCCGATTTACTCACTTCCTTTCGAGGAACGATTCCGGAATTTTTGCAAACGCTCACGTGCGCATTGTCGCCTTTGGGACTCCAGAAAGCATACTGCACATGCGCGAGGTCGCTACAAGTCCGAAATTTTTCGTTAAAAGTAAACATGTAAATTGGGTATAATTGATATTCATCTTTAGCGGGCATATTCACATTCGTCGACTGTAGGGAAAAGGGCAGGCGCAATCCGCAACACTCGCTACGCTGTATCGCAGAGAGTACATACACTGTGTATCACGCGTTGTCAGAAACGTTCGAAGCTGCGTCCCAACATGAATCGATTTCAACTAGTAAAACAATTATATGACGTCAGGATTGTACGTACGTATATGAAGTGCACACAAAATGTAAGTTTATTTGGCCCTTCACAAACATAAAATACAATTCATTGAAAACACTTTACTGTAGCAAATACAGCACGTGTTGCTCTTTTCCCCCGTAATTACCGCCGGAATCTGTAAGGCGCCACCTGCACTGAATATCGCCGCGCGTGTTCTGGATGGCCTTTCGCAAATTCCTGTCCGGTCAGCATTCTGCGTATCGCAGTGGCTTGCCGGTGGCTGTCAAGAATCGTTACCTTTTTGAGGCGGCTGACTTCTACGACACAGGAATATAAATGTTGATCCCACAGTATGACAATTTAACAAATATCTTAATTCTGATGTTGAATATGTTAAAAAGTAATGCAACATGTTAGCGACACACTTCCTTTCTAGATGTGAGTCGCATATTAAAACATTCTGTTATCTTGTGAATCAGTTTTGTATATGGTAATCGGTACATATTTTGGAGCTGGACACCCGGTCTGCATGACCCTTTTGTTAGTCCTGAAACTTCGCTGGTCTCTTGGTGTCGGGACGCGTCCCTTCTTCTCCTCAATTGGAGGCAGCCCGTACGCCCATCTCCGCTTTTCTTTCCAGGTTTAAAAGATAGATCGACAATTGCGGGTACATCCCCAGCTAAGGCCATTAGTAGACATCGAATGTCAAGGTACTAAAACCTTACGTTTTAGGCGACTACAAAGGCTATTTTTAAAAGGCTCCAGAAAAGGCAATAAACACTTAAAATTGAAGGAAAAAACACGAAATTATTTCACTGCACTTGCTCATAAAATTAGCCAATATCAAGAAACATTATAACATGAGAGAATAGACTATTAATGAGTCATTAGTGAGTAAGAGACTTTGGCATCTTTGCAAGATTGAACTCGATTATTACACATAGAGGCACTGGTGAGGTACGCCGTGTGGTGCACAACTCAGACAATGTGTTAGGGGAGAGGAAACGAAGGAAATACCCGGAGGTCTGTGACCCGCTTGTTTGGGTACTGTACTGACATTCGCTTGGCATTGATCGGAGAAACCTCGGAAAACTATCAGAGCAGCCGGCCGCTAGAAAACTCGTCTTGATAGCGGCTGAACTTGACCTAGCCACATAGTTACCAAAATTCGCCAGTGTATTTTACTTAACTTAAGAAAACCAATGAACTTTAATTTAAAAGCATGTTTTCTAAAACGCATAATGGTCACACAGCGAGCACGAATACTGAAAATAATAATAATAATAATAATAATAATAATAATAATAATAATAATAATAATAATAATAATAGTGACATTTTATGAACAAGTGAAACTTTCGGTGAGTTTGGGGATTTGTAGTCGGATCGGAGGAAATTTAGGCTTCTTTGGACCGTTAAATGAAGTTTATACCCGCCAGTGCTTTTGATTTTATATTGTCAGGATGATCCTTGCACAAAAAATGAGACTGGAGAAGATTGGAAATTACTCGACAATCTTGCAAGATTGTATTCCGGAAGTGGAGTTCGCTCTTGAAGGTGTGTGGAAATTCGCCTGCGCAGCGGTGCGTCTGCTGCAATTCGGGTTGCCCGTGTGCCGGGCCTGGCCGGTTGGGCGCGCCGCCTCTTCGCCTGAGATGGAGTGCTCTCGAGGCGCACGACGCGCTGCCGGCGGGGCAGGGCGCGCCAAAGCCTCGCCGCGCGGCGCCGCCATGGCAAACGGTCACGACCGCTTTCGGCCCGCGCCACCGCCTTTCCAGGAATTGAACCTTTGCAAACGCGACGGAGAGGGAGAAAGAAGTGAGTGGCTATTGATTGCTAGCACGTCAACTACCGAGGCCATTACTCCCGTAAATATAGCACATGTTAGACCCCGGGAGATGTTAGTGTTCCTTTCCCCGCTGCAACGTGAATTACATCAGCTTGCTGGCTTTTCCCCTCCAAATAGATTCGGTGATTAATTAGTGATTCTGTGCGTGTTAACTAAGGTCATTAGTCATGTAGGTGTAGTGCATGTTTTCATCGCGTGAGGTGGCAGTGATCTTCCTGCACTGGATGCCGAGATCCAGCGTCGACCTACGACGGCTTGTGGATATTTCCCTCAACCAGGTGTCTCTAAGCTCCTGGCCGATCTCCCGTCATGTGCGGTAGTGTAGTGCATGCGAGTGTGTGTAATAGGGGAGGATATGACAAGCAAGAGGAAGGAAAGATCGCGCGCGGTCGGTCACCCGTTTGTTAGAGTACTGCTCCAGAATTCGACTGGTGTTGATCACAGAAACCACGGAAAACTACACTATCGATCATAGCAGCCGGCCGCTGAAATTCTTCTCCAGACAACGGCCAAGTTCGCACCAGCTATCTAGCTAGTGACAAAAATCCTTCAACCATCGGGACTCTAAACCTAGAACCTCCTGGCCAGAGGCACTGCGTTGATATCAGTTGATGCTCTGAGCCACCTTTGCCTGTTTTTCCCCTCCAGGTACTGACTTCTCCGTCAGACCTCCGCCTCAGGGAGACATGTTCTTATCTCCCGAAGTGCTGTCCTGTAATGTGTGGTAATGGCATGTAAGTGTGGGTATAAGAGAAGAAGAGGGGCAAGAATGAAGAAGGAACAATCGCGCACGGTCCTCGGCTCGTTATTTAAAGTAATGCTCGCATCTTATTTTTCCTTAGTTTCTCCAATTATTAACGATCCGCACCTGCCGCTAGAATTCCCTTCCACACAATGGGTGAATTCATCTCGGCTACTTATATTACTCGTGTCAAAAATCTGCTATTGTCGGGTCGCGAATCCTAATTCTTCTCAGTCATTGATGCCGCAGTGGCTAAAATGTTTCTTTTGAGCTATTGCAGTCTTTGAGAAAATTGAGAGAGAAGACCCCAGAGTTGTCACACCGTAAAGTCGATGTGACGCTGAAGTATGAGATGTTTCATGCAAAAATGGCTTCTGTTTACCGTACGTGAACGGTCGTCTGAGACGGGCAATTTTTCCTCTGTAAGTTACCTCGATTACTGTGTTTGTTAGGTTATTTCGTTTCTAACCCTCCAATTGTTTTATTCTCCAGCTGCTCAATCGCCTAAGACGGACGACGTCTGTTGCCTTGCACCCACAGACGAATGCACAGCTCCGCAAGATCAATTGAATGTATAAATATTGCAATAATGGAATGTGCTTTAATTGGTTAGGCGGAAGGGCTTAGGGAGTGAACTTGTGTGTTATTCATTCATATCTTCTACTTCTGTATAATAATGTAAGTACTTCCGTGTAATAGCATAACAAAGAAATCAATTAGAAACATTTTACTGTTTAACAATGAAAATCAGACAGTGATGCACCCAAGGTAGGGGGTCTCGTAAGGTTTCAGCCCCCTCCCCAAAACCATTGACACATATTTACAATTATAATTTATACTAGTTTTCTATAGTAACACATGTCATTCAATATCTAAATGTATTACGTTATAAATAACAATAAATCACAAGTAAAAATAAATGTTAAATTCTCAATAAATGAAAAATTCGTTATGAAAGAACATCAAGTCGGCAGTACAGTACATCTATTCGAGGAAAAAACCTGGTAGCGCCATTGAAATCAGCAAGTTCTGCATTTTCATTCTGTATGCCCTTCGCAAGAACTAAAATCTCTGTAGTGATGTAACAAACTGTAGATTAATTTCCAAAATCTAGGAACTCTTTTTGCCTTTCCGAGATAGAGAAATAAAAGAAACTCGGCTCGCCCAGGTGGCATTGTCATTTGCAGCTACTCCAGCTTCCCAAATGACAAAGGCGTGGTTGTGTTTAAGTTGCGACTTTAATGAAGGCAATGCTAGACTGCATTTCTCATTACTCCATCGCGACTATCCTGTCGTCAGCTTATTTATATCTCGGAAGTATTTAGTCTTTCTGAGTGCTGAATACTAAATAACTAACATAGCATGGTGCCTCATGTGGCGTGTCAAGGGTGTTTTCATGTTACGAATTTTGATTTGTGCTTTGCAAGTTCATCATAAAAATAAATTTTACACATATTGCAGTTCCTCGGCTCGTCCATTTTCTAGAATACGTAGAAAAGTACATGAAAAAGAATCAAGTAAAATACGTGTTTCAATTTTTATGTAACTATAACATTACGGTAAACTATTGTCAGTCAGGTGAATCAAGTCAACGATTCATTTAAATGCTGGAAAAATAGCATAGAAATCCAGTGTTTCACTAATGTAGTCGTAGAGGTGCAATGAAATCACATAAAAAATGGTTTCTAGATTTCTTCGAGCGTATCCTAGAGGGAAACGGCTAAGAATTATGATGGCCAAAGAACATCTTTAAACTAATTCGGTGATGTGTGTCAGTTCGATCACAACAATGGCTCTACATTAGAGCTGACTCCCTGCGTGAGTTTTAGGAATAGTGGTTTGTGCTGCGACTGACGTTAATGTCATTCTTATTTTATGTGACCAGTATCAACAAACTAAATTATTGTTAAAGCAATATTTACAGAAAAAAATGTATATAGTACCTCGTGAAGCCGTTCTCATCATTGTATTATAGCGGGATCCATTTTCCACTTTTTTCTTCGTAAGCTAACCTTTGCGTGCAATGTGTGAATCAGGGTCTTCACCCGAGTTCAGAGCCCATGCCTGAACGGGCGTTTCTCATCGGAAATACGACCTTTTTATGCAGTAGGAAGTAATTTCGACCTTCTATAAAATAAACAGCAAGTCGCTGTGTATATATTTTATCAGTGCACATTTGTGCGAGAAACGTTTTGGCAGGATATTAGAAACAAAAACAAGATCGCAGCGAGCCATTTCGGTGGGACATCTGCTACATATAAAACAATCGACACTAAACTGCATATATGTGTACGTAAGTGGATGTACTCATATTCCGTATTAAAGAGTGTATTTTCCTGGACATAAACTACGTATGCACGGACGTGCTATTCAGTTTGCTTTATCGTGCAGAGCGCCAATGGCGTCTTGTAACGCCGCATAAAAGGTGCGTTGTCCTACGGGAGAGAGAAGGCGACGACGCGTCAGGTATACGCCTCTCGGCGTATATACCCCTCTTAGCCTTTCCCGTCGGAGGGGCTCGCCGTAAGTGGTGGTATCGCACGTGCGTTTCCGTCTTGACGTCCGCTCACGCTTCCGCCCGGGAGGGTGGGGCGGGGCTCGGCGACGGGGGCACAAGTGGCAGAAGTGGCGGCAGCAGCAACAGCAGCAGCTTGGCGTCGACGGCGCGTGACCGGGGTGGAGAAGTAGCCCCAGGCCGAAAAGCGACGGTGGTGGCTTAGGCGACTGCGAGTTGACAATGGAGTCGGCGAGGAATCCGTGAAAGAATTGGCAAAGGAGTTGATGAAGGAGTTGGCGAAGAATCTGCGAAAGAATCTGCAACTGCGGCGAGGATTCGGCAAAGGAGTTGGCGAAAGAATCGACAAACGAGTCGGCGAGGAATCGGAGAAAGAATCGCCAAAGGAGTCGACGGAGTCTGCGCAATTGACTGTCGGCGGCGGTGGGAATGTCGCCAGCCGCAGCGGTGGCGCCGCGCCGCGTGTGCGCCGCGCCGCGTGTGCGCAGTGACCTGGGCTACGCCGCGGGCAAAGGCGGTGGCGGCTGCGGCGCCGAGCCCGAACGCCTCTCCCCGAGGGCCCCGCGCTCCTCCGCCCCTTCCCGCGGGCCGCGCGAGGGTTCGCCTCCCGCTGCGCTCTCGCCTCACACGTCCGGGGCTGGTTTACATCCGCGTCGCCCATGGAGGAAGAGCCGCCTCTCGGCCGTGTTTGGCCAGGCCCTTTGAAATTTTGTTTCGTGCGCGTCCGCTAGTCTTATTTGAAACGTCTCGAGTTGTCATGTCCAAACATTCAGTACTTTTTGTTGTCGGAGTGTTTATCAACTCTTTCGGCTAAATTTCACTGTTCATCTATGAACTGCTAGAATTCAGAGGGAAACAGAAAATTGCTATTTTTTTACAATTCTTTCTAAGTAGTATTTATGGCATATATCCCCTAATTTAATGGAAGTAATTTTATTTGAGCAAACAGTCTGTGAGTATAAGCAGGTAGTAAAAGTCGAATTTTAAAAATGTACGATATAATTCATGCTAATACGGTAAAGAATGATAATTATTAAGGTCATGGTCATTAAGATGATGGACTTAAAAAGTTTTGGGAATGTAGTGTTAGGGAAACACTTTTGTGTTGCTTGGGTGTAAATCTTACTGGCGCTTTTTCTTCCATTTTCAAATTTTCTTTCAGATAAGTTAAAAATGCGGTCTTATGAATGAACATCTTGTAGGACAATCGTGAATAGTTACTGCCAATATTCTAATGTTGGGTTTTCGTAACATTTTGTTGTTAGCAAATTGTTAAATTGTTAAATTACAATAAAATAAATAACGTGTACTTAATGCAAGTAAATATTTCATAAATTTTCTACATGACAAGTAAATTAATGTAAACGTAAATTGTGAAAATTACTGGGTTATTTTTCTCGTGTTCTCTCAGGAATTACTCGCATGTCCTTATGTTATTGTCTGATAATTAAGTCGATTTCCATTTATTTAAAAGTATTTTTAAATACATCTTAATATGAACCTGATTAAAATAACGCTCAAATGATTATTATTCTATTTATTATTATTATTAGCAAGTAGTATTTTTTGCTGCAAAGAGCGTAAGCTAATTAGTTTGCGCGCTCGCACTAAAAAAGTTTTTAAATATAAAACCGAACATGTCGGCTAAAGATGGAATAAAGGGACAATTTTTATTATCCCAGAAAAAATTGCCATCCGTATTTTATTTATTTATTTGTTTGTTTGTTTCCGCATCTGCATACGCTTAAAGGAGCTGTCACAAAATTTCCGACACGTGGGGGACTACTTTAAGGAAACAAGAGTTGCGCCTATTCGCTGTTTGCCGCTCACGGGGAGGGGCAACATTTGCTGTTTGCCTGCTGGGATATGACATCAATGTCGATGTTTTTGTAATATCGGTATTTCTTAGTGCCTTTACGTTGCTATTTGAAACAAAAAAGTATAATAATGAACTATAGTAATTGTCAGATATCCATAATTTGAATATTCTTTAGCCTAAATTGACCAAGAGTGAAAAATAACTTAGTCTAGTATTATTATTTATATATATATATATATATAAGGTTAGCTACTCTCACTGAGTGATATCATATGATAGCGTATAGTAGTGTATGTTTTGGTGCTTGTCCAATAAGATAAGGAAGAATTTTTAGTTAAGTTTCTTATAGAATCATAGTGTAGTTTTGGTCAGTTATATAAAATGCGTCAGTTAGGAACGTATACATCGAACGACCACCGTCACTTAGCAGCCTCTTACGCGAAAACATACATATTAGAGTTTACTGAAAACCACCTTCTCAAATATGTAATCCGAAGAAAAAAGATATAAAAAAAAACTTGGGATGGTTTTGCACAACGACGGTATGAACTTCTGATTTTGAACACGATGATCTGAAACATGGATGTTGTGTGTGGGCCGCCCTCGCATCGCCTATTGCCTGTCCGCGGAAATAAAAAAACAGCTCTCCGCTTCTCATCTCATTCCGCGGTGGGCAGAGAGTTATCTGCGGCCGCCCTCAGCGGCCTCGCCGCATTGCAGTGGTGCGCACGCCACGCGCCCGGCGAAGTATCGGGCTCCCGAGGCGCCGCCAAGCGCAGCGCAACGCGGCGCCGCGCCACAACCGCGCCACACCGGCCACACGCGCACACCGCGCACACGCGCCACACCGCGCCACAGCCGCGACACACCGCGCCACACCCGCGCACAACGACGCCACACCGCCCACCACCGGCGCAGACCGCGCACATCGCACCACACCGGCGCCACAACCGCGCCACACGGCGCCACATCGCGCACACGCGCCACCGGCCACATCCGCGCCACACCGCGCGATGCCACGCCGCCGCTATCACGCCGTGGCGAGGCCACGCCACAAACGCCAATGACCGGCGGGAGATCTCGGGGCGTTGGCAACTGTTGCCTCTGTAGTGAATTCAATTGCAATTGATCAGCCTTATTTTACGTTGGGCGAGTCTCAGGCGGCTAGGTGTTGTGGGCGCTGGCTCTTCGGTTCTGCCCACGCAAATTTCGCTACGCTCCTTTCACCAACTAGCAGAGGAAGAAGGTATTTCTTGGGCGAGAAACACGCGATTTCAATTTAGCTCAGATGCGTCATTTAGGCTTGAGGATCTTTTACATGCTAGTAAATCTACTAACATGTGACAGCCGGCTTTACTTCCCCTCCGTGTAGTGTCGGATCCCCGAGTGTCGATACCAGTATCAGGAGCTTGGACGGTGGCGGAGTTTCCACTCTAGCTAGATAGCTAGGTCGAATTCAACAGCTGCCTGGAGGAGACGTCTATTGACAAAATACTTTAATGGGTGGTTTTTCGTTGTATCTCAGATCAACATTAGGCACGGGCAATTCCGTTACGAACGGGTTACAAACTGCGCGCGATCTCTTCTTCCTCATCCTTGTCTTCTCCTCTCCTTTACATACATACATACATACTACTCGGTACAAAACAAGTCAAGAGTTTAGAACTTGTTTCCGGTGTGGGTGAACCCCCTCCCCCCCAAGCTGACATATAGGTCGGTGCCAGGATCCCAGGATCTAGCGGAAGAGGAACACCGCCTCTTCCCAGGTTATAAAATGCACAACATTAATGGGACTAGTTACCATAAACGTTGTCGCCTCTGTAGCAAAATATTCAAACGAGCGCCAATCGCCCGGTCCGACATTTGTAGTAGATCAGGAGTGTCCCAATGCGCCCGCACGAGCTACTTGCCCGCCTAAGAAACCCAGAGCTCCTGTGATCACTGGCAACTTCTCCTGACTCCGCGCTCGTTTCCCCTCCAAATCCAGAATGGGGTGCACGATCCCAAGCTGTGGCGAGGAATGTAAGATCAAAACATGCTCGAACCATTGCGACGAATGGTTGTTTTATACGACAATACGCTTGCCAGACGTTTTCTATCAAACAACCGATGAGCATTGCTATGACCAGGAATTTTAATAATCCGGTGGATTCCAAGCGGTTACCCCAAATGAAGCAAAGAAACGGACTACGAACAGCACGCAATCCATCCTTCCCTATCTTGTCCCATTGCTATCCTTTACTCTGACTGACACCCCGTTCCCGTGTGGATCATTCGCCATGATGCAGAAAGTCTCTGGGAAGCATTAAATACATCTCGTGGTGGGAATGCGTAACACAAATAAATCAGCTTACTCGTATAAGCCAGGCAATTTTCAGTATCATTCAATATTATCTTGCTTTGGTGTGGCTCTCCGTTAGGCAGTGCCATTTAAGTCACCATGAAATTACTTTAGGTTAGCACGAGCACATTAAAAAAGAACATGTTTCCGAATAATTAGATAGTAAAGAAAAGGACGTCGATCGGGGTAGCCGTGATCGCTAAGGCAGTAATGTCGTGGCGATGTCGGATCGAAGGATCCCGGATTCGAATCCCGCCTCGGAAATGGATGTATTTGTGATCGTCCCTTCACCCTTCATCATTATCCTATCACTTCATTAAAGAAGCATTAAAAATTCCCCGTGCAAACAGGAGGTCCTTGCTCTTAATGGGATGTACTGTCGACTAATTAAAATAAGAAAGAAAAGGACTTTTAGGCGTACGGATAATGTTACCGAAGGAGTCGACGATGGGAGCAGAGACAAGAATTTTGAAATGAATGTGCCAGCGACACACTCGGTCGAATTTTATACATTATTTTGTAGCAGGGGAAAAAGGTATAAGCGAGGAATAAGGGAAGCAACATGGAATGCCGCATGATCTGGTTTCACAGGTCCTGCTCTGTGCCGAAAAACACTCTAAACGGTGCGTCGTCATGTATTTCGTCAATCCAACTTTGTTTGTCGTGATTTACAAGCAGTAGAAATTTTACGCTTTGTGTGGGGTATAAAACGTTTGTCGTTAAGTTCCAACTATTGCGTAACGTGAAAATGACTATCTTTATAAATGTGGAATATAGAGTAGTTTCGAGCTTCGTCATTGGGGCTAACAACCATGTATTTTTTGTCTGGTTTCCGCATGCGCTGTGCCGTATTTGTGGTTCCGAGTGTCAAGATGGAGAGGTCACAAATATAGAATACATCGGTATTCCACAGATCCCAGTATTTCACAAAAGACTGGACGTTGCAATCAAGATGCAGATCTCCTGTTCTGCTCTGGAAAGTTTTCAGCAATCACTAGGAGGAACAATAGATTATGTGTGAAATGTGCGAGATGTGGTCACATGCAGACTGCGCCGGTTATAAGGTCATTACATTTGTAATTTTTCAAAGGAAAATCTCTGTTGTACAGTATTTTGCCATTTGTTCCATTATTCTCAGATTTCATGCAAATACAACATGTTAGTTTTTAATTTGGACTAATTCCTTAGCACTTATTGCATATTATCTGTGGTATTCCTTATTTGCACCCATTTTCTGAACAAGAAATAATGCACTTTCGTCAAAAATAACGTTTTAAAAACTTCGAGTTGTATGATGCAATTCGGTCTCATCAGCGATTGCAGTATTAGTATACCTTCTCATTGTGCAACATTTCACATTAATTTATTTCTTAACGTAGTTGCAAGCAACAGAAAACAATATGGTAATCCATGTTTGTAGTATCTTCCTCTACGTGTTTATAGAAACGTAAGTTCGAAATCATTCACAGCATGCGAGACGGAAGGCATGTTGATACATGGCGCCCCCAGTGTCCTGTTTACTTTGCGACACTTGGTGTTGCTTAGTTGCCTTAATTTGCAGTACGAAGGTTGCCTTTTATGTTTTGGGATTTGGCATCCCTGGTGTTGCAATCTGGAAACTGACAACTCTATCGTAAAGTTGGATGTTTTGAAGTTATACGTACTCAGAACGTTTTGACATACGAGCGCTATTTGTGTTGTTTACATTAACTTAAAAGATTCATCTTGATCCAAAAATGGGAATTAAATCGTGATCATTTTCGTGCGATTGTTTTTTACAACTTTCGACGTGGATTAACTCAGCAACAGTGCATGGAAGAACTTGATTCAATTTTTGGCGATGAAGCTCCATCAATAACCAGTGTTTATCGATGGTACTCGTACCCGGCCCGCTGGGGCTGCTACGCAGCACGCGTACCGCATGCTGAAACTTTCCAATCAATAAACAGTGAACGGAAGTGGTGATTTCCACACGTGGCTGCTGTCGAATTTATTAAACATTGATACGCGCATAGAAATGGCTTTAATGATAAAGAATGCTAAATAACTAACTCGCACGTGCCGATGATTAATGAATGAATCTGGAACCACTTACTCCACCTAATTTTAACTCCCATATTCGCTGATACTGGCAGAATGGTCTCCTTGCTGTATTTATCCAGTAGTTGCGTTGTTTTCTGAGTGAATGTGGGATCTGAATAGGCCGAGAATTGTCGGAGGATTTCATTTTTTCGGGGAGCCCATTGTCTTTACGTGCCACAACCATTTCAAAGGATTTTCCGCTCTTAAATATTCCACCGTCCCCAGCCGAGTGTGGTGGACTAGGTGGATTAATTATTTAGTGTTTCCGGGCTCGTCAATTACTGTAATCATTAGTCTCGTAAGTGTTGTTCATGGTATAACTTAGGGAGGTAGTGGTGTTCCTCCCTCGTTGAAACGGAGATGGAGAGTTGTCCTACTCCTCGGCTTGCGAGATTTCCTCTCCAAGGTATCTCCCCAGCCGGGACTAAGGTCTTAGCTCCCGAAGATGTGTTGAAGTGTATTGCATGAGTGTGTGTGTGTGTGGGTGTGAGTGTATGACTGAGAGGATGTAAGTATCCCGTATGTAAGGCTACTGCTCCGACCATCGCCTAGTATTGATGCAAGAATCCTCGAAAAACTACAGAGACGAGGAACCAGCCGCTGCAATTGCCCTCCAGTCGGTAGTTGAATTCGAACCAGCTATGTCCGCTATGTCAAACCAGAAAATCCGCCGATGGGGCTCCAACTCTAGAACTTCTCTGGCCGCGTTGATGCTGATGCAGTGACAATGCTGTCACTGAGCTTTGGCAGCCGGTCCGCCAATTCTTCCTTTAGAAATCAATATACAAGACCTCGTAATAATACAGTTTGCATTTAACATTATATTCAATGATTAGAAAATACAGTTCTTTGACAATTGGATCCATTTTTGTGAACGAATATTGTACAAAAATTGCCTTCTCCCCGTCTCCCACACATTCGTACCCTGAACACAAAATGTATTGCTGAACTAAGACAGTTTTCACTTTTTGATGCCTTAACGAAACTTTCTTCAAAGTGTAAATACATTTATAATTAAACATTTGGAGATACATAGGTAAACACCTATGATATAGATAATGAATGAGAATCTATATTAAGGTTTAGTAGTCATAAAACTGTCTAGAAACTGTGCAAGTGTCGTAAAATCTGTCCTTTGGCTGATAAGACAGAATTAAACCAATAAATAAACGTCAATTGTGTAAAAATTGAAACTATTCCAATGAACAATGGAAGAGTATTTGCGGATTAATATCAGAAGGTGAACTATCAATTTTGTTTATTAATTTGAACTTTTTATTACATTTGTGGCGAAATCTGTGATTGTGGTTACGTTGATATTTATATAAATGTTATTACCAGAGTTGGGATGTTCAAGCAGTTGCATGTTTTTTGTTTATGGTCATATTTCCCCGCAACTTCACAAGTGTACGTTTCATTCCAAAATATTGAAAATGTATGAAATGTAAGAATTGTTTTGGATATATGGCATATTTTGCATATTCAGACCTTTTTGGCATAAAATATTTTGCATATTTTTCGACGTTTTGCCTAAAATAACAGAAAAATATTAAAATTCCAAGTAAAAAAAATAATGCAAACCATAATATTTCTATTCCTTCTTCAAATACGTTGGTACAATGAGTTTCAGACTACTGACGGCCTACTACGCCGACGTAATATCTGCTGTCATCGGATTATAAACAAAGAAAAACCTTAGTAGATGCACTTGCAATTAGTCAGAAGGCAAGGGATAAATTCGTGGTAGCTCCAGGTGAAATGTGGAAAGCAAATAGGAAGAAAACAAATGAAGTTTTGGAAAGAATCTAGGGCTTGATACTTTTCAGTGAGGAAATTCTTGAAAGGAAATACTGTTCGTCTTCTAGACAATGTATGAGCACAAACTTTGCCTCCCATTACATCATGTAATGTCGAAATATAATTTTTTACGAACAAAATTAAATTGTCTGTTAGGAGACACTCCCTAACAACAGATAACGTTAAAAAAATTCTAGTGGGTTTCTCTGCTCATAATGCAAAATAAAATTTGCAGAATTAGATACTTAATTTAATTTGCATATTCTGGGTCTCTAGGTGGCAAAAATATGTAATGTCATTATAAAATAGGTTTTGTGACCAAATGCTGCATATCTTTAAAATTTCAGTGCATATTTCAACATTTTTATGGCGTATTTCAAATTTTTTTTGTTATATTTCAACATTTTTGTGGTATATTTCAGGGGTAAAAGCTTGCATAATCTTCCTAGCTCTAGTTATTACAGATAAACTAATGGATTTCCATTTTCATGGACGTTTGCCAGTGGTGTGATTTTTTTTTAATATGTGAAAAAATATGTTTCATTTTCCCTGTTTCACATTTTCATATATCTTATTTTGTAATGTACGGTTTTTAAAATCAATGAATTGGTTTGCTTGTGTAGTAAACCAACGTTGAGACTTAGACGTTCTTGTGTTTTGATATCATTTTTGCTTGGACTACATTAGGATACCCAGCTTGTGCAGCTGATTGTTGTCTAGCCCTTGAACTTTTTGGAAACGTTTATTTCTTCGGGATTTCTGCGACCTCTTAAACTTCTTCCTGAAACCCCAAGGGCCTACGACGCTTAGTCGAAGAAGCCATGACCTTTACGCAGGCTCTCAGAACGAACGGTGATGCGGATCAGTATGGGCACTTCTCTGAAGCTCAGAGGACTTCAAAAGCTCACACAGCCAACTGCATTTATTTGATGTTATATTTTTAAACGTGGTTATTATACTTTCGATTGCAGGTTATGTACGTTAATGCATGCACAAATTAAATGTTATTTGTATGTGAGAGTACTATTCCATTGTGAGCTGATTTTTCAAATCAGTTTAATTCAGACTTGTCAGGATACACATTCCGATGGTTTGTTCATCTTGTCATAGTCGTTACATTTTTCAGCTCTAGTTATTCGCATGGACAGCAGGGTGGTGTCCCAACTCATTGAAGTCTACATTGACTCTTTTGTTTCGTCCAGTAATCCAACGGCCTGTGTAGTGTTGTATGAATGCGACAGTGATACGTAGTATCCGGAGATGCGTAGTATTTGCCATAAATCCGATACATAATACAGAAATTCTTATTGATATTTTTTGTTCCAGGTAAGTGAGCTGAGAGGATTATCAAGAACGTTCCTTTCATATGTGAAGACCAAATGGTATGTTATTTTAAAATGTAAATTGGATTAATAAGTAGTACTGGACAGTAAATGTGAATTGTGTTGTTCTGCAAAACGTCTTTATGAAACTATGGCAGTGTCTTTATTGGATCCATATGCGAGTTCCAAGCGTTTTCGTGTAAATAAAACAATGCTCGTCTAATCAACGAAGAAAAATGAGCCCAATGGCGGAGGCGTTTCGACCAGTGAAAACTACCAATTAGCACATACTACGTTAGCGCATAATATTTTGAATGTAAATCTTCCCTTACCAACGCAAACTGCGTGAGGTAGTTTGCAACGGACGTCGGGGTTACAAGATCGATTACGAGTATTTACGTTGATAAGCACGAGTAGTTGCAGCGTGCATTGTCCATTGTTTGTTGTTCACGGTTAGATGAGACGAGATTAGATTAGGTTTTGTATGTCAAAGTACCGAAACCTCATGTCATATAAAGTGGTACTGCTTCGCATTCATTTCGATATTTTCAAAGATTAAGGATCTAGTCAACTTGCGCTTTCTTAATAAAAAATTTCGAGCTTTTTTTTACAGGAAAAATACTTTTTTTTAATTATTCTAGTTACTCTAGCATTTTTTACGTAAATGCCTCCATTAATTAATATACATTAATTAGTCACTACGATTCCGTTGAAATTTCAGGTAAAATGCCTTCGTTGCATTGCGACTTGGGAATTTATCTCAAAATTTCCAATGGATGAGTGGTATTTAATTATGAGACTATTCCACGAATGAAATTACCTCCAAATAAGTTTCAGAATAAGCCAAATATTTATAATATTATATTACATCTCTAAGTGCACACGACAGCACGTCCTAAGATTGATACAAATATATCGCAACTTATGATTGTACAGCATGGAGGAGGTGGTAAAAAAAGCGACATTTTTGGAGGGAATACATCGTCTTCATTAGTCAATACTAGATGTATGGTTGAACGCTATTGGTATAAATTTCACGTAATGCATAATTGATATAATTGTCAGTACCTACTGCCGTACTACGCTAAAACCGTTCTTCTAGTTTATGCCTGAACGCAGACCGCCGAAAAACCCGTTGGGCGGTAAATTACAACCAGCTTCATTACAAAACTCTAAGAAACCTGGTTAACCCCATTTTGTAACATTTTTAATCATTTTTTTGTCATTTTCCTGTGCATGACGATTCCTTTCATAACATTGCATCCCATTAGCGTTTCGGAGCCTGAATCGGAATCGACGTCCGCGAAGTTGTTTTTGATTTGATTAAATCCGTACAGTGAAAAAAGCCTGTATCCATGGAAACCAAATTGCGAAAGATTAGTGAAAGAACCTTTTCAAACATGTGTTGTAAGAAAAGAGAATGTTAATACTATTAAAATAACAAAATGACAAAAAATTAAAAAAGGTAGCAAAATAGCCAATTGGCATAGAATGACAAAATAATGTCATTAGAATTCATCTTTATATTCGTGCGGTTCCGTGATCAAAGTTTGCGCACTTACAAATATCTTTGATTCACCAATTAGTTTGTGATGAATGTATGGGTAGTTCATAAGACCATGTTGTAAATCGACGACGAACTATTTTTTGGTATTCGTTGACGAACATTTTAATTAATGTCAATATAATGCGTTGGTATTGAGTGAATCTTCAATTGCTTCTTATTCTTATTATTTATTTGTTACCGAGGTATTTAACATTACTCAAACGGTCAGAGTAAGACATCGTTTGCCTAAAAATACTGACTGTTAAAAAAATGATTACGTCATGTAATGCACCGCAGAAGTTTTTTAACGCTTTTGAAACTGTCCTTGGGGGGTGAAAAAGTGTAGAAACTCAGGGCAAGTGCAAGCGACTCCTGCTACCAGCAGCGCAATATGTCGATCCGGACGTTGTCCCCCAGAGGGAGCGTCCGGGGGGGCCTTTGCGAGCGTCGCGTCGCTCGGCGCACTGCGCTCCCTTGCGCCTCGCGACGCCCCACCACCCACCCCACCACCCACCCACCCCACCCCACCCCACCCCACCCCACCCACCCCACCTCACCCCACCCACCCTGTTCATCCCGCCCTTCTCCCCCACGCCATCCTCCCGCCACTCGCCACCTTGCTCCGCTCCGCCCCAGCCATCGCGCGCCCGCCTCGGCCCCCTTGCGGCCTGGCACGCTCCTTTCCCTCCACCCCCGCCACCCTCTTTCTATTTCGCCCCGCTCCCGCCAGCCCCTGTGCTCCTACGCGGCCGCAGCGCGACTCGCCCTGGCAACGGACACGACTTCCGTCGTAACTCCATCGCACCGGGTCCTGGCTTGCGCCTCCAACGACGCCTGTCCCGCCCGCCACCCCGCTCTGCTCTGCTCTGCGTTCGTTTCGCGTTTGGGCGGTCGCAAAAAATTATTGAGAGAGATCAATGTTTGGACGGCCCGATCATCCATGTCGGCGGGTTCAAACCTGTTTTGGCGTTCCTATGCGTCTTGTGTTTGCATCCTCCGCGTTGTTTTGATACATGCTTATGGCCTTTCGTGTTAACCCTCCTGCGTGTCTCGTGTGGCGCGAGCCGTCCAGACAGTGATGATGTCAAATATAATGTTATATTGGAGGAATTACTCTAGGATGGAGTAATTGGATGCTCAATGTCAAAACAGTAGACAGTTTGTTGGGGAATTAATAAATTCTTCATTATATGAAGGCTACTTAAAAATCATTTTTGTGGGTGGACTAATATTGTAGTTCAAATCAATAGTCAGGAATAAATTCTACAACATCATATTTACTTATTATTTTGTAAAAAAAATAGATAGTAAATTTTTTGTTATAAATAAAAAAAATATTGTAGTGGTGCCAAAAAACATTTCTTTTGGAGCATTTTGTTAAGTGTCGTAGTTATCTCTCGGGGTCATTTCATTTAGTTCTCGAGAACTAAATTAATAGCCGTAATATTAAATTCCGTCTCGCTCTGTATGTTTCCTGCAATAAAGTATCAGGATCGTGAACCTAGACAACTTCTATCATCCCGCGACGTCAACCGACAATATAGAGCGCTTTAAATGCTGCAGTGTTATATACCCAATATCAATGAGGTAATTTCATGATTTTGCTGTTTTATATTAACAGTAGGAGGTTGGAGGTTGTGTCAATTATCCAGAAATATTTCTTCTAGCCTCAGGGTCATTTTCTTTGGTTGTGCTTTGTATTTTTAGTTTATTATTGTTTTCATTGTTGTTTCCATTTCTTTGTTATGTAAAGCTGGATGATCTCCAGACGCCTCCTGCAGAGCACATGTTATCTGTCGAGTTTTTTGTTCCTCACAAAGAGGGTAGATAGGTGATACTGATAAGTGGTATCTCGACATTTGCTAATCGTGCCCAAGAGCAGGAATGAGAAAATACAATGTGCATTGTATCTTTCGTATACAATATGCTCATTGATGGAACAGAGAGATGTAAATGCAATGTTCCAAGTATCGTGTCCTGCAGGATAGGTGGCCGAATATATTTGCATACTTGTTTGCATCTCTTATGTCATTGTGTTATATTCTCTCTTGTTTGTGGAATAATAAATATGGTGGATACTATTATTATGTCCGTTTGACATATTACTACTTCAATTTTTTAATAATAAAATTAATGTCAAAGTAAATGTATGAATAACGTATATTAAAAGAGAATGTGCAAGCATTGTGGCACGTGGCATTCTAATATCTGGTTTAAAGATAAATATATCTGCTAATCTTCGTCCTACAAAATTGCAAATCAGAAACGTTCTCTTGTTCAACCAGGACTAGTACATTTCAGCGTGTAACAAGGGCATCATCCATTTCTTAAAGCTTGCGGTTTGAAATTGCGAAAACTTTTCCGCGAATTTTCATGTTATCTCTTGCATCCACTGTACGGCAGCTATAATACGTATAGTACGGACGTTTTTAAAATTTAATCTGCAAAGCATGTCTAAAAATTCCCGACCTGAGCAGTTTTAGGGATTCTGAGAGGTTACAATCTACTCATGCCAGAGTGCTGCTCGTTTTTGTCTGAGGTATTGTGTAACAATAATATCAGTAACGAGGATATGAATTATATTGTTGTAAAATGTATAAGCGTTTTTCGACTCTGACGAAAGCTGGAAATATGACTTAATTATTAATGTAATTAATTATTAATGTAAGAAAAACTTGGTATACATTTGATAAAATACAAATATGTATTCGATATTAAATTATGTGCCAATATCTGAAATACCTCATTAAATTTTCGTAGGGTTCAAATAAATGCCAAACATTCTGAACAGATATATGGTGATTTACTTTGTCTTCCGTGAACCCCAGATCAATGATGGCTAAAAATATTTTTTTCATCCCAAATGGGAAAAATCGGAGAATTTTAGTTGCGGGATCATGTAGCGAAGATCATAAGCGAAGGTGAGTTCTTTTAATTTCTCAATAACCTATTAAAACATTTATAGATCATGTATATTTTCATAATATATTTAGGTCATATGAGATCCACATTAAAATGATAAGGGAGCAAAGCGAGACTATATCAAATGTTCTGAATGAGGTGCATATTTAAGCTGCATCATTTTGCATTGTAAAAAATAAAAATAAAAAAAGTTATTTTGCAGATATAGTTCAAAAAAAGATATATTTCCCAACAACATTTATTTACATGGGCAGAAAACTACGAATTTGTTTTTATGGTTTTCCTAACACAATAGCAATCCACACTCCTAGGTCTTCTACCTTCACAATTATAGTTCGACAAAACGTGCGCCTAGTGAAGCTCCATTTACGTCCAGAAGCAAAACAAGGGGTCCTCTCTGTATTTGCTCAAACGATGAGAGAAACTAGACGAAAAGTCAGGTTGATATGGGGGACATTGACTCTGAAGCTGATGTAGATTACTTGTTGCGGACGTATTTAAATTTTTAAATTTTGCAGTACAAATGTTAACAAATTCATTAAATATGATTTTTAAATAATTATTCTTTTATTTTTGATAACCAGTATAACCTCTTGATTGTATTTAGAAACAGTTATTCAGCAGAAAAGATTTTACTTTGCACGGTAACGTATGTATGTTTGTATGTTTAATGTAATCAGTCAGTGTCTTAAAGTACGATGTATTGTATTGTATGTGGATTTCTCGTAGTGAGCTGCTGATATGTAGTTCTTAACAGTTTTCAACTGTTTTTGACGTTAAATGAATAAGTAAAAGCCTGTTGTAGTACCACGAATTACAAAATATACTATTATTATTATTATTATTATTATTATTATTATTATTATTATTATTATTATTATTATTATTATTTCGTGAGGCTTTCCCGTACCTTCGGACTTCTTTAACGTGAGCACAAGGCAATCTGCGCCGCCCTCGTCCGTACGCAGTTCGTCGTGACTCCTTCCCCCGTCCCCTTTCTCCCCCCACATGAATCCCTGCGGCTGTACCAGCTATCCACCCACACTCTCGCCCGCGTTTGCCTCTCGTCCTTCGCCCCGGCTCACGTGAGATATATGCCATTCCATCATCCGGCCTCGCCGAGTGGATTTACAGCTCCCATTTCTGTGCCCGTTGGTTCCCGTGAATCTCGCCCGCGCCTCGTCCAAATAAATAAATGAAATTTTAAAAATTAAATGTGGGAAACCAATAGCCCGCTTCTCTTTCTCCTGGAATTGAAAATGAGCGTTTGAAAAAATAATGAGGTCCTTGTTGTGGCTTAAAGTAAAATTATATGTTGCCGAGGAGGGATTAATGGAATTGTTAATATGAAAAACTCGTTCCTGAATTTGATATCGTGGACTGCTATAGAAAACTGCACTGCATTAAAATGTCGTGCGGAAGAGGTCTCATTCTTTTTGTAATTTTTACACGTCACACTTACGTGTGACGTAACGTTACACGTCACACTTAAAAGGTATTCCTAGACTTGCAACGTAAAATAAGTGATTTTGTTCAGTAAGAAGTTATGTTAATTCGACCATTTGTACGTCTGGAATTTCAATACAGAATAATCAAAAATATTTATAATTTATTATAAACGAAAACCTTAGAATCCTCTCTATCATCTGTACGCAAACTATAGAATGCCAGTGACGTATAGACGCAAAACTGTTTGACTATTTAGTGTTTAAATAAGGGAAATCTAAAAACCAATTCGAATAAAAATATTATGTTACAGAAATGTAATGAAAAGGTTTATAAGCTTCGTGTATTGTTATTTTACAGGTAAATTAACATTTTGAAGAAATTTCTACTTTTGCTGTGTTTTTAATGCTGGATTTCATGTATGGACTTCGCTTTCCATGGCAATACCTGAAATCTTCAACGAAAAATAATACTTTCGACCACTGAACTTGCGTAACGCTGATTTTTCACTTTTTTAAAATGTAGCTCACCGAACTGTATATCAGGACATCTGCTGCAGCTAGGAACTTGAGATAAAAAACAAAGAATGTTCATACTAAACGGGTCACAAAATTTGTGCAAATCCATTATTCTACGAGGCCGACCTCTGAATGGAGATCTCATGACAGTGGAGCGAATTACGTACTCGAGTGCTTCCTGATCGCATTGCTTGCATGTAACTATATTATCGATGAAGGTAAAAAATTTTAATTGTATTATTTTGCTTTTTATATGGAACTTTCTGTTTAGATATTTATAAATTGCATCAACTTCAAAAATATTTACGTACTCGTTTTTTCACGAACGAAGTACACGAACATTTTTGAAGATCTTATTATTTCGAGTAGACATCATTTTGGACAAAAACTATATCTTCAATATGGTCCTTTTACAACGTTATTTTTTTATCCGCATAATTGCGCGAAAACTACTCATATTTTCAAAATATTGAACATGGCCTTATTTCAAGATCTGTCTTTGAGCAACAGATTTCGAAAAGTAAGGATTGTAACGAACATGGAGACTTGCACATTCGTTTAAGTCTGATTTACGCTATCTCAGAACACTTTAATTGAAAAATTTGAAATGATTTTTTAGAACATTTTGTAAATTTTATTGACTCTTCATGCAGAGAACCCCCAGGAATCAAAATATGCATTTCCGACTCGCAGAGCTTCGGTTTCGTTCAAACCGTTAGGGGAATATCAATTCTGTAGAAAGTCTTTTACATCCTAGTGTGGACTACAAGTGACGAAGAGACTATTTCATATAAGAGCACGATATAGTCACGGTTTAGTTTTCAGGGGGTGGCAAAATATTGCTAATTTCCAGCGGACGATTAAAATACTTTCTCTTCTTAAGAAGTGAGACGACGAAGTAAAAACGTCATTCCATAACACAGCTCATAAGTAGTACATTTTTATCTGGACGGTTTGTTCTTTGGAGCCTTGCTGTTGCGTGGCGTCAGCTGTGCCGTGAACGCATGTACTGAGTATGGAAACTCGTGAGTAAGCGCAGAACGAGAATAGTCGGAATAACACAGTCAAGTATTTCCATTTTTCAGTTGCAATCGAAACTGTTTAATTGTTTTGGGGGTTTCTCGAGTTTCTGGGTTAATGACGGAACCAGAGACAGGGACACCTTTCGCAACTCCACATTCTGCATATTGGTTTTCAATTTCTGCGCACTTAGACAATTAGTAATATAGTAGGTTACCCTGGAGCGAACTTTGTTTTGAAATCAAATGTTAAAACCACAGTTGGTATATTTATTCGCAATTGAACTATGTGAGGTAAACGCGAGACTGGAAATCTCGAAGCTGAAGAAAAGCATTATGTACTTCCGCCCCCAATATGTCGTGTACACTTTTTTCTGTTTCAGAGACGATAAAAAATTAATATTTATTTTCCTTACCATCTTTTCCGGATCAATTTCAGATTGTTTGTAGTTTTCAAATTAAGTTGTTTTCAGTAAAAAACATAATTATCTATTTTTTATTTATTACTCGATTCGAACTTTGTTACACTACCTTAAGTAGTACTTTAGAATTGCCCAGCTATCCGCAAATCGAAAAAAAACTTTCTGCATTGCATTGGGAGCTGATCTCGGATGTGACTTAAGTCCTGTCCTGAACTCGTGGATGTTCCGCGGGTCACATTCAGTTGGGATTTACTCATGATCGAGTGAATGCGCTGGCGAACTGGAAGCCGAGGTTTTCATACCCGGGCATCGCGTATGCTGGGTTTTAACGAGGGTTATTGGAAAGTTAAGAGCAGTTACTCACGGGCGTTAACAAGTGACTCCCTTGGGATCCGCACTTCGAAAATCCTCTCGTTTGGTGTAATATTTATCTCCGGAATATTGGCAGATGGCCAAGTCCGAGTGTCGTCAACGACGAGTAACGGTTAGTATTTGTTGTTTGTTTGTTACTCAGGGCGCAAAGGGCGGAAGAATAAATGTTCGCGGAGGTTGCAATATATCGGCCGCAAATATCCGAGTCACTCCCTATGCAGGAGGGAATTAATGTTTTATCACAGAGCATCATACAGTGTTAATCGCGTCTGCATAAATACTATCGCCGGGATCCTGTGTTTTGTCCTAAGAAATTAATGATTCGACTCCATAATTTAAAACACTTTAATAATTGATTAGGAACGAGTGCAATGTGCAAGTTTTAATACAATTACAAACTATTTCTCAGGGTAAATTCATCAAGGTGCATTCCATGACGTAATATAATCCTGGGACTTACTACACAATTCTCTCATGGTTAGAACTAATATTTTTATACCTTTTCAATTTTTAATAAAAAAGGTAAAAGTTATTGTCGGGACGAAGTTGTATTACTAGTTCAGTTATTAGCATTCTTACCGGCATTTTAATGTTGTTATTTTTAGTTACGTTGTACCATATTTACTGTTATGGTGTCTAGAGAAACAGGATTTTGAGACCCCCTAGAGGTTAAAATAATGGAAAATAAATTACGTTTAAACTTCTTTTTCTTCGGATGTTAAAAAATTAAATCCTGAAACCCGAATCTAATATTTGCTTGAATAAACAAGCTTTAACACGTGAAACATTAGTAGTGGGGGGGGGGGCGATTGAACTAGCTGTCATATCGATGCTACCGGAAATTCTACAGCGGTTGCTGGCAAATATTCAATAAATTATGCCATAAATTTTAACAAGGAAAAAAATTACGAATATCTAATTTCATCCCGAGGGATCTGCATTGGTTCTCATGGCGGACATAGAAGCATTTCTTTTGTGTCTCGTAGTAATTATTATTCGTATCGGTTTCAATTTGTAACAATAATAATGTAATAACAATTATTTTTTATTAGTTGTTCGTGTTGGATTTTTCCTTTCCCCAATGTTCGAGGTCAATATACCTTTTATGTCATTTATTCAGTCTCTATTTGTGAGCATTTTTCTCAACAAAGTTGTGAAGATGTTGTACATACCCAAAGTAGAACTCATTGCTCGTAAAAATCTTCGTTTGATAATTTTGTGTATAGGGTGCATCAATTGTTGCGGTCATTAGTTGCGTAGGCATAGCGAATCCCAGAATATCCCAGAATCTGGCCGTCTTCCTTCCCCGGTGATAGGTGTGATCCGGCACCGACGTACACGTCTTCGTGGGGGTGTCCATCTCCAGGTATCTCTGCCCGCAGGGTATCGCCCCAGCTGGGGCAAACCCAAAGCTCCTAAATTTCCGGCATGTGCGATAGAGTAATGCATGTAACTGTGGGTATGTGTGAAGGGGTAAAGGAGGCAAATATGAACAAAGGAAAATAGCTCACTGGAAAACTACAGATCAGAGCAACTTGCCGCTAGTAATCCCTCCATACAGCTGCTGAATTAGACGTAGCTCACCGACAATGTTCGAATCCTAGGACCTTCGTGACAGACACACACCAGGCGCAGCAGTTGTTGCCCTGAACAATTTCACCCCGTGTCTTCAACAAGTAAAACGTCAGTATGATGTTGTGTTGCAATATCTCTCTAAATAAACACAGAATTTTTAATTTAGGGTATACTTTTGATGACTGGAATTATTACATTATTAAGGAATGTGCTTCAACCACACATAATTTCTTGCATTATTTGTACATTTTTGCAATTTCCATTTTTGCAAATGTAGATTATTTTATGAAAATCACCTTTGCCCCATTTTATTAATATACTTTGCTCTGTCCGAGAAGTGAATTAAGAAAATATTTGGAGCTATTTTTGAGAAAATCTTATTTGAAAATTGCGTTTATTTTACTCAAAATTATGTGAAAACTACTCGTTTCCATTGTACATGATATTCTTTAAAAACTACTCGAACATTGTACACGATATTCTTTAAAGACCTCTCTTCGGCGGACTTTTTACGGAGATGCATTGTCGAATATCAATTTTGATGAAAATCCTACCCAGCCACTAGCGTTGTTCACCGAGAAATGGACAAATAGATATTTTGCCATCAATCAATTTTTCAGTATTTAAAACCTACTAAATGTGGATTTTCACGAGACACGCAACGGGAAAGTGGTAATTTACGTCATATATTGGATCAGGATTTATCCACTTTTTTGGTACCAGTGCCACACAATAAGAGTTTTTCTGATGAAAAATCGCCACTTCCCGCTGCAACATAACTATGCTTTCTCTTTACTACGTAAGTACGTAGTATGAAGGAAAGTTAAAATAAAAATTTTAAAAAAAAGTTCTGAAATGTCGCTAACCTTCGGTAAATAGTTATGTCAGTAAAATCGAAATTGAGATCACTGTTGTTAAGAATACTACACATTTTCTTGTTTGGTTACTTTCGTGAATGCGATGTTTGGATATTCCAACACAGCCATCTAGCGTTGAAGAGCACTTCAAGAGCTAGTGCTCAGTTGCGTAACTTTTAAAACACGCGAATATTGATCCCTACACACATTAATGACGAAATTACGTCACAGTTCTCTAGAATGGTAGTGTTTCAGCAGAAGCCTAAGCAAGTAGTAATTTTTCTTGAGCAATTAAAACTGTCTATACGGCTTCCTGCGAAATAAAACTGCTGCCGTGCTACTCTTAAATTATAATTAAGTCAGTACAGCTATCACCGAGAACATTTTGCGTCTGTTCGTGACGATTGGCATTGTAATTGAGGATAAGAATTGCCCCTCTGTGTGACGATTTACCATACTTGAATTACATTTCGCTCATGCTATCAAACAGTGAATGGTTTAGTATTATATAGTTCACGTGTTGCGCCCAACACACATTCTGTGCTGGATGCAATCAGGCAGATGGCAAGGGGTGAATACGTTGTTCGGTGGAGTTCAGTGGTTTCTAAAAGCACGTGTGTTCGTTCGGGTGCATCGTGTCATTCGCCAGTTAGGTGACGGCAGTGTGAACGCTTTTGATGCTTAGAATTCGTCTGTCAGCTGCTCGTGCATGACTGCTTTAGCGTGCAGGATAGTAACCACATATGACCTTTCTCTATTCACCTTTGGTGCTTGCTTTTAGGTCACTCACTCTCATGCGTTCTCTCTCCCTCCCATCCCCCTTCATTCGCCTCCTCTCTCTCTAGAAGGACGGCAAGGCAAATTAATAGCGTTTCGGTTCAATTTGACCGAATATGTCCTGGATTGGCCTACATTGCGTTTTGTAGTGTGTCTGTTCGAAATGGAAATAATATTTATTTATTGCGTCGCTCCCAAAACAATTTCTGGCAAAATTGGAGAAAAAATTAGAGGATGACAGAGAGAATACGAACAATACCGTAAAAAGCAAAGGGTTTGAATCATCTGCCAAGAATATGCGGTAAATGTTAAAATGAATTATCGCATCCGAGACAAAATACTCCATTAGTGAAATGTAAAAAATGAACTGAGCGTTTTCATGATATTTGCCTTTTAGTTTCAAGAAAGCTAGTTGCTTCATGTTATTAATTGCTTAACAGTCATTTTCCATACTGCCAAACTATTTTATCCATATTCTTATGTTCCGTTAATATCTTTAATTCTATTTTGATTGTAGAACCACGGCCTTTGTGGTATCTATTTGTTCCTTTGTGAGACAATACATCTAAAAGCTGTGTATTTAATTATCATACAATGAGTAAGTGATTTTTACATAAGAAAACAAAACCAATATTTAGAATTATCACTGTTCTCGATGCTAGAGATTTTACTGTAAGTTCATTGGTTGGATGTTAGTAATCAATTTTCCCACAATATTAGTAAGTGTCCCTCTTATGTAACTATTGATTCGAACACCCGTCGCCCTTGAGCAATTAGATATCGAATGTACACTCAATGGAAACGTTCTTAATGATTGTAAAATTATTATTATATTTTTATTGCCTAATTGATTGCGTCGATAACCAATTGAAAGTGCATCGACGTTTGGGGAACAGTAAAGCTACATTTTCTGTGTAGATGCAAACCATCTTCTTCGCATACGCTGTCAAGTTAATTGTGAAACCGGACAGGAACTACGATCGAAACAGTTGGAAATGAAATGAAAGTGTTGAAACAATTAATTTAAATGCAGTTTAAAAAAAATGGTATTTAATATGTTTTCTTTGAAATTTCATAAATAATACTCATGAGAAAATGTATGTTTGCACCAATATACCTCTGTAATACTTTATTTATTAACCCTGTGATTCACGTGAGAAAATATGTTTATATCAATATTTGTATTGACATAAACAATTTTTCTCAGGGGTATTGCTGAAGAAACTTTAAATACTATTAGAAATGAATTACCTTTAAGCGTATTACATTTAACATCATTAATTACATAACTTCACAATTACGACCGTGACTACTGTCACGTTTCCCAGCAAAGCCGAAAGCGAATGCTGAAAAGGTCCTTTGTTTGCTTCTGGAGAGTAAATGTACTAGCTTTCATTCAATGTAATTGTAGAAATATTGATTGATATTTGACGTAAAAATAAAACTGTTCCTTAAAAGTTGAGGACACTTTTCATGAACAACCTGAGTGCAAACCGTTGTAGTTGATGTGCCTCGCAAACATGCGTTTCCCATTCTTTCCTTCTTTAATATTATCAGTGTTCATGAAGGACGACCGGTCCCTTTCACGTGCAGTCGGGGGCTACCGTCGTTTTGTGGCGAGCGCCTCTTGCACAAAGACTGGCAAGGGCTGGCACCGGCCGGCCGCGGGCAATGTAATTTCCGGAGCAGGACATCCTGCCGCGCGGTGGCCCACTACTAAGTTGTCGCTATTGTGGGTGAGGTGCTCAGCGTGGTCGCCGTGTTGATCATTATTTTATTACGCTTTTTGGAGTGACGTGGTGACATTGTGAATAATTACAAAATATCGCGTTTGAATACTATTATGGTGCCTCACGAAATTCATTACTCATATGATAGGTTATTAGAAATAAAATAATATTATGATTTACACCGATTATTTATGGCTTTAATGGCTATAATCATGCTTTTGATTTTGAAAGTAAATAAACATATTCATCATTTAACAAAAATTGTAAAACACAGAAAATATTTTTTTGCAAAGATTCACTATATTATGACTTTCTCGTGCTTATTTCGTAAGTAGAGAAAGTTATGTAATCATGTTCCGGTATGCGGCTAATTTTCGATAGAAACATTTTTTGCCGTGCCCTGATAACGACTAAATGCATAAATCCTGATGCTATATACAGTAAATTACTTACTATAACTCGTGGTGTAGCCAGAATCCATTATCCTATTTTGGGTCCTTGATACCGAAAAAATAGATTGACCCGAAAATCCACTATGCCCGTCTGTGGTCAAAGCTAGCACCTAAACAGTTTCGCCTATTTTCTCCAAAATTCTTTTTCCGCAATCGATTTTAACGAACTGGAGGCTTCATGAGTTTCAAACGTGATTTTTCAGGATACTTTACTAGAAACCTCAAAAACATGTTCAAAATTTTCTCAAAAATAGCTCCTTTTTTTTATTAAACATTGACTTCAGATAGTGTAAACGATGGTTACGAGAACGATACACGTCTCATGTTCATTGAAGTCGCATATTTTTAGAAAATTACGAAAGTGCAAATTTTGGGGCGACTTCCTACAATGATAATAATGAAGCTAGATTTTTTTTCTTGAATTAAATCTGTTTTTTAAAGAGAGATCTTGAATTAAAGTGATGTTCAATTTTTCGAAAATATGAGTAGATTTGGTCCAATTTTTAATGTTTTAAAATATTTTTTGTTTAAGGAACCGCTCCATCTTTTTTTTCCAATTTTCTCCTCATATGTACCAACAAATAATAAAAGTATTGTGCTAGTTCCATTTGCATTTGGGAACTCTCTGTTTTCTAAAGTAAACATTTTAAAACTAAAAGAATTGAAGATATAGATTTTTGCCTGTGACAATGTCTGTTGAAAAAAATCAGCTCTTAGAAAATGTCCTGTACAAATTTTCTTTAAAACGAATAGTTTTTGTGCGATTTTTACGCGATATGAAAAAAAATTATTTTCTCAAAAAGCTCGTCAAATTTTTACATCAATATTTTCCATTGATAGAAGGGACATTTAAAAGAATAGCGCGGGTCTAATTTTCGTTGAAGTATCAAAATTTTCGATACTTGCAAATTTAGAAATAATGCGAGAAAGTATGTTCTGGTGTAGCCGCACTAGTTGTATTATTAAATGAGTTATCAATTCGGCCCCTTTTTTCTTTTCTTTCCTTTGTAATGTTTTGTTAATTTTTCTGATATTATTTTGAAAATATATTTTACTAAACTTTCAATTTCCTATTCGTTTATAACTGAATATTTTATATTTTATTTGTTTTTGTGTCAGGTAAATGACAATGAGGGCTAAGCCAAGGAAAGCTGCTCGTGCGGTAAAAAATAATGTTGAACAAGAAAAAACCTCTAATTCATTTATTTTGAATGCCGCTAACGAAACATCACCAGTAAACCACTATTGGAAAGCAAAGTTTTGAAGTTTTCTTCTTAGACATAGTGTGTAGTATGCTGTTCAAAATACGTAGTCGACGACTAATATTGATTTATTTATGTTGACATATAATGTGTATTATCACTTTCGGGAGCAGATTTATAAAATTGTTAATTGTAAGGGTTTCACAGCTCCTTCAGGGTTACGAAATGTCTCTTTCATTCATTCTTAATTCAAGATCGCAAAGAAAGAAGAAACAATACGTTTCTGACTAATGTAACTTCAGTATCGTAAATGAAGTAATTAATCTGTAATGTGCTTCGTATCAGTGATACCAATTCTCCATTATGTATAATGTTAGCTATCTCAGTGCCAACATTGCCACTACCTCTGCAGTAACTCAGACCTGTGCAGTCCTAAGGTTCCAGTCCCGACGGTGGCAATTTTCCTGCTGCTCTGATCGATAGTGGTTCCGTGGTTTCTCCAATCAGTACCAAGCGAATGCCGGAGTAGTACCCTAACAAACTATCCACAAACTGTGCGTGATCATTCCTTGCTCTTCCTTGTCATATCCTCTCCCCTTGCACACACAGACATACTTACATGCACTACTTTACCACGGAAACTTAGAGTTTGTCCCAGCTGGGGCAGTGCCCCGCTGGGTGGAAATATCTGGAAGGGGAAATATCCAGCAAAACGCAGTGTAGGTCAGCACAGAATCTCATCATCACGCGGCGCCGACAACCGCCTCCTTCCGGAATAACCCATTCACTACACTAACGGAACTAATGGTCAGTGCAATAGACGTGCCCGGAAAAATCAATCAACCAATTCAAGGACCAACCGAGGACATACTAATTTTACAAATAGAACATTACAATTAATGTGTGATATTTGTGGTATATGTATTTCTGATATTTGTTTCAGATTATGTTCTATACATTTATACATCTCCCCATTCTTTGACAATAGGTGCATGGGACACTTCTGATACTTCTAAAACGTTCTCATTTTGCAGGGCAATTGAAGTATCGTAAACGTAACTTTTCGATTTCGCTGTTAAGGCAGTGCTTTACTCTACCTACCGGTCGTCTTCTGAATTATATTTATGACACTTTGTCGTAAAAATAACATTTTCGAAAGATTTTTCGTTACTTCACCGGAAAATGACGATTTTGTTAGCTTTGTTTCTTTCTTGGACTCCTGCAATTCCCTCCACTTCTCTAATACATTCTATCTATCTTACTTTGTAAAAACATTATATTGCCGGTCCGGATTGCCGAGATCGCTAAGGCAGTAGTGCCGTAGCGATCTCGGACCGAAGGGTCTCGGGTTCGAGTCCCGCTTCGGGCATGATTGTATTGTGTTCATCCTTTCACACCCCTATCATCATCATATCGTGTCATACTCATAGTTACCATACCGTTGTATGCAATAGTGATCGTTAATGACCTAGTAGTTAATGCGACCTTAAAAAACAAAACAACAAATATAATATTATCTTTGAAGGGTAATAGACATGTCGGTTTTTTAGACGCTTCTCCTCATGTAGAGGTATGTACGGGCATGGCAATAGTCTCTCTCCTTACTAACAAATCCCTCAAACGCATACTGTGCGTGGGTTTTGATAGATCTCTCATACCCACTCGAGCAGCGCATTCGACGTGAGGCAGCTCAGTGAAGGTAGTCTCCTTCGTTTGTATTGCATTGCGATGTGTTTGCATGTGCGTGAACCGTTGGGAAACGGAATGTACTGTTTACTTTGTCTTCATGCTCATGCCCGGTGCAGTTAAGAAAGTGAGTTGGCAACCAGAGTGTGCAAAGTGCAAGGGAAAAATCTTTGGAGTTGCTTCATTGCCTCTTGAAATCGCCAAGGCTTCTGTCGTTGGAAATAAGACGTATTCGATGACGGTGTGGTGTGCCCATCGTTTTGTATTCTTTCATGCGTGTTATTTGTTGTCTTTTGTTGTAGTCTAAGTTATATTTTCCCGACTCGTTGGTTAACCGTCACAAAACAAAAGGCTGGCAAAGATTGAGGGTCTGTAAATACAGGACCGCGGGGTAAATAGAAAATTGCAGTGGGTGACAGAAAGGGGCCACGGTTTCGTGTATTGCATTCCCTTCGCCGGTATTACAGTGCTGTTGTATTTGAATGTCTCTGACTGTTATTGTGGACATTATCAAGTAGTCTCTGTTTCAGCTTGCATGCGGTCGGGGGAAAGTCAATTAAGAGAAGAATGCCCACTTTTTGTGTAAAGATGAATCAGTTGATGACAGAAGGTAGCACAATCATCTAGGTGTGTTTGACTTTTCCTTGCTGGGTTGGCGGTTAGAAAGCGTCAATGAATTCTGCGTGTTCTCCACCCTTGACCGAGGGAACTCTCTCGCTGAAAAATGGCTGCCGGCTGGGTTTTTTGCTCGCCCCTCATCCGCTGTCAAGTGAAAGGACGTGCGGATCATCCTCTGAATTATCGGTGTTCGACGGTTGGACATGTTACCAATAACAGTTGGGAGCTCACTGACGTCACGAAAGTGAAAGGCAATGTACAGTTGGACCTACATTTGTCTCTTCATATGTCTAATGTCAACAGTCGGTTTCTTCCAATTGGATGAGATTGGAATGAATATAATTTTCCATTATCCCTTATCAAATAATTAATCAGCATTAATAATAATGATTTGAAGCTTCTCGTTTTTTAAAACATTTTCAGTCCTTCAAAATGCATGAAGTAGCGCATATTAGTAATATATATATAATCTAATATTTTGCAAGGTTGGATTTTTGTTTGGAAAATGTGCGCTCTCACTAATGTATTCTCAACTAGGAATTCATTTTCATTGAAATGGTTTTATTGCGCTACAATATTACTCGATGGCTTAAAAAGAATTTTATTCATTATGGAGGAACTTCAGTATTGTATCCCACAAAGATAAGCCTATATATCGTCCCTACACCCCATTTTCTGCCCCTTATTTTCAGTAACGGTTAGTAGTTGCATTCATAGAGGCGAAGAGCTACGTTTACGTGTGAAAGTTTGAAGACTTCAACTGATTTTATTTTGGTTTGCTGAGAATCTTCCGAAATTCATACAGCTTTATAACTTTATTTGTCTCTTGTTTAACGCAAATATGTTATTCTTTTTGTGTATTTTTGTCCAAACTGTGTATTATTGACCGCGGAAAGGGATACAGATTGAGGATCCATTAAAGGAAATAATAATAATAATAATAATAATTATTATTATTATTATTATAGTAACAATAATAATCATTGCTAGAAAAATAAGAAAGCAAACTTGTTTTGTGTATTTTGATATAGAATATCATTCTTTGAAAATATTTAGTTGAATTTGCAGCCTTCCATCTAGAATTACTTTCTCACCTTCACTTAATTCGTGCAAATTATTTCCAGTCGTTCTACTTTATGCCATATTTAATGTTCGTAATTATTATTAATTAGGTTTCATAATTACCACAGAAATATTCTTGATATTATTCCCTTTTTATTCGGGTGAAGATTATTTTATTTCAAACTGTAAGTTCTTTCGGCGTACGTCTATCGCGGAAACGTTCGTTGATAAGAGGAAACCAACACATATGTATGTACATGTGCAGGTTTCTTTATTAGAGCAAAACATGTGAAGAAAGAATTCAGTGCCATATTTAGAAAATGTTGAAGATGACGCATGGTCTTTATGTAAAGTATGTATTTACTTGGCGCGACAGCCCGTGAACGGGCTCAGGCCTACGGCGACGTTCCTGCCTCGCGGCCATGGGTTAAGGGCGTGGTTAGCGCGTAGACATCCCCACGCCGTATTCCTGTCTTCTCAACCTGAGAAGTGAATTTTCTCATCGTCACCCAGCGACATATACTGGGACATTGCAAGGAAAACACACACTATAGTCTTGACACGACCGGGAATCGAACCCGGGACCGCGTAGTGGAAGGAGAGCACTAGTAGATTACCCTCTAGCATTAAAAGATCTCTTTCCAATTCACAGGGCCTCGAGTTCACCCAGATCATTGAGGAATTTTAATTGAGGAGAATATCCTGCATAGGTCTTAGGTCTTAGGTTCAGGTGGTACAAGAGTTCTGGTTGGTATTGACGTTCTCAGATTTTAAATTCTATGATGACTGCAATAGCATGTTGCAAACGTATTATCCGACCCATTGTGGTTTATGCGTTTCCTGTCTGGTTAAATGCTTCGAGAGCTTACTTAAAATTCAAATCATTGAAAATAAATACCTTGGAACATTTACAAAGGCCCGTGGTTTGATTCTAATTTACAGCTACACAAATAATTAAATAACCGATACATAATTCCATTCATTGCCAAGATCTTCAGCAAATTCTACTAATACATTAACCAAATCGAACACGTATTCCAATTAACCAACAAATCACAGATTCCCCAACAAGAATATAACAGGCATTACGCCCTGAGGAAGGTCGCAGAATGGCGACCGAAACGTCGGCACCTTCGCCATGGACGCGGCGTCACCCGGACAGCCTAGTAAATACTGACTCCGGCCGCAGAAGCCTACGTTCTCAATGATTCGTGTCATTGCACAGAGCGCCGCACGATTACCGTGATCTCAAATCTCTAAGTAAGCTTCTCGACAGTTTTGTGAGCACTCTGATCGGTATCCGTTTAGGCGCAACCATTTGTGTGGGGAAGTCTAACATCGCGCTAGTAAGGCGTCGCCGACTGGTTGCCGAGCTTTTCGGTCCTGTTAATGTACTGCCTGCCGGTGCCTCTGCTCTTTTATACTGGGATCCATCTCGTCACCCATTTTGATGTCCGTAAAGTTAGCATACCCACTTATCACAATATTTAAAAAAAGTATCCCAGAATTTTGTTCTAATTAAAGATTAATTTGTACCCAAATTTAAAAATTTTCTACCGATGCACATCAAAATATTCAACACTAAAGGTGGACGCACAAGAAAAACGCATTAAACAAAGATCTGTATATACCAAAATTGTGTTCTAATTAAGAACTATTGAAACGGAAATTTAAACATTTTGAACCAATGTAGAACATCTAAATATAATTTTTAACTTACATTTGCTAGTAGCCCTTTTGAGGCGGTCGTTTATTATCGTGAGGGATACATACGCTGCACCGCTTCCACTTTTGGGGCAAAGGTGTCAGTATTTAATTACTAATTTATTGCCTAACTGACTGTATGGAAGAAACCGGCCCTCTGGCTGGGAATCTAAAATTAATTTGCAAACATTATTGTTTTTTCTGTTTAAGTTTTTTGTATAACGTTTTACTGATTGTGAAAGACGGCGCCAACAATTTTGTTTAAATTTTGACTTCCGATATAGTATGTAATTATTAAGATATCTACAATAAAGTATATAATGCTTAAGATAATGTTGTAGATCTCAAGTTAATTAAAAAATCTGATTTTTGAAAATTGCTAAAATTTTTTTCAGCCTGTCCTACGATTATAATTGTAAGGTAAACCTATTTTACGAAAATATGAGTATGTTTTGCGAAATTTTGCTTCAAACATAGGCAGCGTTTATTTTCTATAAACAATTGTTTCTTTAAAACTGCACAAAATGTTTTGATTCAATTTGGACCCAGGTAGCGTAAAAAACGCTTAAGAAAGTAGGGCAGGTCTTATGTTCGTTGAAATGCCTTAGTTTTCAAAAACCGGCTCCAATTTTTTTTTTTTTTTTAACTTTTGGTAGGAAGAATGTTAAATGTACTCTATCAGACGACATTAACGCCACATTGGTATATTGTTTCGTTGATTTTTTTTAAATTAGCATGGCAGCTGGCTAGATGATGTGGTAGGTCCGAGTAGCTAGCTGAGAGCAATGGAAATATAAAGCTAATACGGGAAAGTCTGTGTCATTCTGTGCCAACACTAGTTACTTTCTCGTTACCACTTTCGCAGTAGAGAGTATGTTAAGCTATGCGAAAAAACGTCGAATTTTCGGCAGAAATATCTTATTATAGGACCCTGAACCAAAAATTTGAAAAATCCAGTTGCTAAATTTAGGGCGGGAGAAGGAAATCCTCTTAGCACGTAGTGGAGCCAGAATCCATGTTTTGTGGGTCCTTGATAGCGAAAAATTGATCGACGACAAATCGGATGTCTGTCCGTCTGTCTGTGAACAACGCTAGCGGTTAAACCCTTCAGCCAATTTTCTCCAAAATTCATATTCCCCAATCCATCTAACTTATGTCTTTGCCTCTTGAATTTGAAGCTGGTGTTGTGAGTTCGGGAAGTAATTTGCATCAAGTCCCTGGGACATTTTGAAAATTTTCCAAAAAATGGCTCCATCGTTTTTTCTTGTAATTTCTCGCTGCTGATATTGTGTGTTGAACGATTTTCCGATGCGAAGGCCACCCGCACGCCAAATGCCACCCACGCAGTTCACAGAAAGACGTGGGGGCGTTGTGTTGTAAAACCCAGACGCCCCTTACCATTCCCTTTCCCCACTGCGTCCCGCCCGCCGTGCCGAGCCTGCCGTCCCGCCTGAGCTGCCGCCGACGTCCCCATCACCCCACTGCCTTCGCCGCCACCGCCGCTGCCACAGCCGCCGCCGCCTTCACCTCAGAAGGAGCCCAGGGTCCCAGGATGTCGCGGCCAGGGTGGCGAACTCTCTCCCAACTCCAGGTCGCTGACCGCACCCCCGCACGCGACGAAGGCGACGAGATCACAGCAGCTGGCAAGCCGTCCCTGTCAACAACCGCCGCCTGCCACGAAACCCGAAATCGACGGACGCGCCCGCTAACGCTCACATTCGGTCGCAAACAGTGCCGTCGAGAGGGGTTTATCAAAAACGCGTAATTTAAGAGATATAAAGAAAGTTGAAAAAATGGTCAAATTTGACACGCCGTAGATCCTAAACTATTAGAGATACAGACGTGAGATTTGCACACGAAATTATATGTACAATATTCTTCGATTTGAACATGATACGAAATCTCTAAGTGCTAAGGAACACGTTCGACATCAAAACGTTTACATAAAATATTTCATACAAATCACCTTCGTTTCGAATGATTTCGTAAATTCCGGAAAAACTGAGCATCTGATGGGGAAATTATTATCACTAGTGTACTCTTTATTATATTTCGTGCTAGGACTCGGGGAAAATCCGGCGCATGTCGAAATTCGCAAAATTTGACACGTCACGGGTCGTTAAATCTTTACATCTTTTTAGACAAAAATATGCACAACATTTCAATTGTTTATGCTTAATACGCGTTCAAAATTTCATATAGTTTCAGAAAATGCCATTATTTGCCACATTCGGACGTCAACTATGCCCACTAGAGGCGTTAAAAAAAGTCGTTTACATAGGTATCAAAAATGTTGAATTATATTTAGATGTTCCGCATTGGTTCAAAATATTTAAATTTCGGTAACAAATAGTTCTTAATTATAACATGATTTTGATGTATATAGTTTTGTGTTTCATCCGTTTTTCCTGAGTGGGTATGCTAACTCAACGTTAAGTGTTGAATATTTTGATGTTGCGCATAGGTAGAAATTTTTTAAATTTGGGTATAAATTAGTCCTTAATTAGAACAAACTTCTGGGATACTGTTTTTCAATTTTGTGATAAGTGGGTATGCTAACTTTCCTTTTTTGACTCCGCCATGATAATACGACGTTATGATACTTCCTATAAGTAGTAATATTTTCAGAAATGAGCTGCGTTGGTATTGGTTTTGATAATTCGTTGCTTTAGCTGTATATCAAATCGGCAGATTTCTGTATAAAACTAGAATACCAGCGCATATTAATCGAATATTTTTATAATCATGTTCTCGGATCAAATGCGTTCTTCTGCTCTGTTGTACAATTTATAGGGATACTTATATCATTCGATTTACTATCACAAAACAAAATATGTAACTTCTTTATATTTGTATATAATGTAAGACGCTGTTTGTGAATTACAAACGCATATTATGAAAGTATGATGTTCAGATCGTATTCTGAAAAAACTTCGGAAGTTAAATAAATGCTCACCGTTTTCTGAACAATTAACGGAGAATAGTAGCAATCAGTAATTGGGGTATCTCTTGTATCAGTTCGGTGAGAGATACTCGTTTTATTGCCGATGTCCATATCCTATATCGAACCGACCGAACTGTCTGAGTGTCCCTCTCCGTGAAATGCTCCGGGGCAGAGGCGCGTAGGAGGAGCGAGCCGGAAGCGCTCGCGCCCACCTCCGCGGAGCCCCGGCCCGCTCAGCGCGCATTCAGGTGGCGTGCCGGTGGCGCGGAAGTGAAGGGGAGTGGCGCCGGCGACGGGGCCCCGGCCCCCTTAACGGTGCGCTCACAAACACACACACACGCACACACACACACAGCGCATGCGGAACGCGCTCGATCGACGCGGGAAGTCGTAGCCGTTTCCGCTGCCCACCCTCGCTTCGTCCCGATCCGTTTCACCCTGCCTCGTCCCGTTCTTCCCCGTCCTATCCCGCCACCCTCTTCCTCGCCCGGGCCCAGCCTGCTCCCCCTGCCTGCTCGTCCCGTCCTGCTTATTGCGTCCCTTCCCTCACACTCTCGCGACTCACTCGGTCCCCTTCCCGACGATGTTGTGCCGTCGAGGGGCGCGGGGCTGACTCATGGGCCTCCATCGACGTCCGTGGAAGTCCACCGCTCGCCTCCTCCAATGCTCATCTTCGCGGTGTCATCGGTGTCGTGGTAAATGCGACGGCTACCGCGGTGACGTAGTAATCATCTCATTATAAACATTTATTTTCGGTACACAAGTGAAGTCGAAAAAGGATTAACGCTAGCACTTTAAGACAGTGGCATAATAAACGAATTTGAGAAGAAAGTTTCTAAGACTCCCAACAACGAACAGTTTTCGAGAATTGCGCTCGATCTCACGATGGGACTAAAATCACAAAATTCGTTTCTCAAAAACCTTCGACGGAATGCTTGTTTCAAACTTCTTCCAGTCAAATCCTTAGAATAACCAGCAAGCTAAGAAATAAAAATTCGGCTAGTTCAGATGAATTTTTGGATTGTTTATTAAAATCTTGTGTGCTTGCCTTTATCACCCGTTAACTCACATTTTCAATCCTTCCTTATAAGAGGAGCAGATGAATATTTCCAGATATTTTCAAAATAGCAAAAATTAAGTCGCATTTTAAAAAGCAACAACAATTAAATTCGAAATTATCCAGCAATTTCTGTTTTATCTGTCTTCTCAAATAAATATTAGATAGAATTTTTTTACACGAATGTTTGCTCTAGACTGGACATCCTCGTCCTTGAAACACATCGCAAAGAATAGCGAGTACCGTGCCGGTACGAAATAACAGTATTTATTCATCGTTCGCTTAAGTATTGAAGATCATAAGAAGACTAGTGGCAGATTGGAATCTTCAATCAAAATTCTACATCTCGTAAGGTTTTCGAGAAAAAAAACTTGAAAAAATTACATAGTTGTTTATCCTCACTTTTTGTTCAATTACAAAATAATATGACGTGATACGTATTGCCACGACGTTTTAATGGAAATTAGGATACTGATTTTATTTCTCTTGTGCGTATCATTTGGCATTTAAGATATGGAATGTATTTGGTAGGTATGCGAATGTGTGTGCGACCGATACTGTCTGTATTACCAAGGTATTATGTCAATATGATACTGTACATTTAATACTATTAACAATCGCAAATTAAATTTGAAGATGGTACTCCATTTCGTGAAAAATGGATACGATGCATCTTGGCAGAACATTAATGAAAGGCATAAGGTATCCTTAGTTCTTAGCAATATCAAAGAAAAAAAAATTGATGCAATGATTTTCTATGTTCATCATTGTCGGTGATTGGAACACTATTGGAGATAGTCAGGCACAGTTCGTTCTCAAAAACTAACGATCGTAACTTCGACTCAAAGACTTCATTCCAGAGAACTGTACATGTATGTGCGCGCTTCCTAACCAAGGAGAATGTATTAAAATATTCCCCTGCAGTTCAGGGAATGTGTGCACAAGAATTTAGTCCTTGGAAATTGTAAGCAAGGGCATTGAATTATTTTCAGAAGCATTATTCAATTTTAGATGCAGCAGAGTAGCTCAGAGGCACGCAGACTTCCTTGAAATTTTCGTTATTGCCAGGATTAAAATGCTACCTTAAAGGTTGATAATCCCTGGAAGGGAACATTTATCTTCGAGTCAAATTAATGCCTCTGGTATTACTACTAGAAAAATCGTAATTGCTTTCGTGATTTAAAAGAGGTTGATGAAGTAAGATATTATAAATAAGAAGTAAATAATAATTAATACTAATTTATTGAGGTAAAATTATGTTCTCTCTATATTATATAAGCTTGTTCAATTTTCATTAAGGAGGTAAAACGTGGGGAGTGGAAAGTTTCCACGATGGGAACAGGTCAACACGTTTTGGTGAAAAAGAACCATGACATTTCGGCAACCAAGTCTTGTTTACAGACGTCCATATTTCTCAAATGTTAGTCTTTAGAATAATTACAGATACCCTTTTTTGTCGATGTTCTTACAAGGTTTTAGTGTATATTTTTTTGTCATCAAGTACCTGAGTATCTCTACAATTTCATCTTAATTGACGGGGTCGGGATGACAGTTGACGACACTGGGATTTTTTTTTGTGATTTTTTTTCTTTTTGTCAAAGAAAAATAATTTTAATAAATAACGATATTTTTAAGTTTGCATGTGCAGTTCCTGCTGCTTTCTATGGATATATTAGTAGTTCTACAAACACTATTGTGCACTATTGGATTATTGTATTTGCCGGGGGTTGTTGATTCTAAAAATATTTTTATTTTGAATGTGAAAAATGCAAGATATCAGTAAGCTTCTCCCGCCCGTTCAGTTGAATGCATGAACTTTCTGATTCAAAGGAAATGCAAACACTAACAGCATGATAAATAAAAGTATTTTCAACAAAAAGAAATATGGAACACCCTACACTTTCGCTGCGGTCGAAATGGCTTCTAGTTCGAGCGTGTACCGAACTCTCACTCCCAGAGGTTTTCGGAGAAGGGCGGTTAGTATTCTGTCTTGAGCTCGTGTCTCAAGAAGAAAAAGAGATGTCCAGGGTGGAGAGTGGCGGCATTTCTCTCTTGGGTTTCCAGCGAGAGCTTTGTATTTTTTATTCGTTGAAAATTCGCGTGGAGGAGACAGCTCTCTGCCTTCAGAGAGACATTTAAGTCGATAGGCCATGTCGGTCGACCCGTGTTACTTACAACGGATGCACGCAGAAGATTAAGCTTAAAAAGATTCATTTGAGTAAGATAGTTTTATTAACATTTTCCACGCTATTTTTCATCCATTACTGGAAAGAGTTCCAATTGCATTACTGCAGATTTCCTTTACCATTTTATTTATCGTGTTTGAACTATTTTTTAATGAAGACTACATTCTCACAACAGAAAGTATATAATATACCGCAGAAATATGTATTTTTCGATATAAACTATGTTGTTATAATGTTCTTTTATTATTTTGTATTGCGTGGCAAGCGAGAATAGTTTCTCTTTATAATTACCTTCGTTGTGGTATATAATTTATAATGAATTGTAGTATTCCTTAGTAACATCCTTAAGGCACAGTGCACTTTAGATTAGCTTTTTACTAATTTGAAAGTATAAATTTTTAAGTGTTAAGAATGTTAAGTTTTTATTGAAACTGAATAGAGAATTCGATGTGATGAGGCAGATTACTTTTGTACTTAAATTAGGAGGAGGAGTAAGAAAATCACGGTTGTGTCAATGCACTCGGGACGCGAAGCTGGAACAGTTTCGCATGATATCATTTTCTCCCGGATACTTATATCTGCCTATTACATAAGCGAGGCGTGGGCAAGAGTATCTCTTTTTACGCATGTTGCTGTCCATGGCCTTGTCATAATTCTAGATTTGAAGTAATCTTAAATTGTTGGCCAACTTTCAATCGTTGAAATTATGAGTCTCTATTACATTTGTAATCTATGAATGATCAAGATTTTGAAGTAGGTTATAGTTCCGCATGTCAAAAACTAACTATTATCCTAATCGAATACACTAAACTACTATCGAGGATAATTTTATTTTTTCAATGTGAATATGTGTACTGATTTTAGTCTCTGTAAACTTAATATCAAGAGGGACTTGTATTCTCGTCTTGAGAATTAGAAACATAAGTGTAGGTTTTTTTTTTCATTTTCTTTTTATGTCCTAGACTATACATTTTGATTGATCTAAACACAGATTTTTCATTCACTGCGGCAATCTCTTCATTCCGGAGTTGTTTTTGTACCTTACCACTCGCTTATGCAAGAGAGAAAATACTAACCACTGTGATTATATAAAAAAATTATACAACACGTAAGCAGCTAATGAAGTATCCACGTGTTTTATTTTACACTTCAGCATTTATTGTTGACAGGATGGTTCTAAACATTTCGACATAGAGGTATTTATTTGATTGTCATTTGGAGGTTTATGTAATATTTTGTAAGACATTGGAAAAATAGTAACGATTTCAATTTTTTCTATGATTAAAAACAAATACTTTCCAAGATTCAGGATATGCTCATAATTGTTGTCGTGAACTTTACAGGAGCTTGCATGAAGCTAATTTCTACTTGGGACATATTATTCAAGAAATGTCGATAGCAGCCGCACTGTTTTAAGACCGTTTTCCAGGTTGCTTTATGACATTTTTATGGGCGGCGGCGACAATACGTGAGAGTCGAAGCTAGTATTGTCGCTGTAATGCTTCGTATTTCTTAGCGAAATAGCTTTAAAAGTCACCCACATAGTTTCCTTCTAGGCATTGCGAGCACCTGGTCACATGCCGATAAGGAAACTACTTTAAGAGACTTGCCATAAAAAGCGGTTGCATGGAGCGTTACAGAGGCCAGATCTCTGGATCACCAGAAGGTCGAGGAAGTTTATTCGTTCTCGTGACTGTAGTCGACCGTGGCGTCTTATTTTTATGAGCATGTGAAGCGACGTGATCACAAATTTACCTTACCAATTGCCTCAAAACCTTTAACGAGTTAATTTGATTACCAGTTAAATCATGAGGCCACCTTTCCTCTGCGATGTGTCTCGATGAAATCGTAATGGCTTGCACATGGGAACTGAGAAATTTGTTCCTCCGCGTCTGGTAGGTTCCTCCGCGAGAGGTAGTCGGAGCTCTGCTGTGCGGCACCCTGTCAGATCTGTTGCCATAAAACCGTTACTTCGTAGTTCGCCACTCCATTAGCGGAGTAGCAGGGAGCCCACGCCCCGCATCGCGACAATACTAAATTATAATCTAGTAAAGTGAACCACATAAGTGCTACTATAAATAATTCATCGAAATAATTCCGGTGAAGTGCGACTCAGTGCAAATGGCATGCAGCTATGACCCTCCAGCAAGTGAAGTCGTAAGTGCTGCTTTGCTTGCCCTTAACAAAAGTGAGAACCAGTCTGCTACAATAGAAAGTTTCATCCCAGATAACCCAAATCAATTCACCGAAGACGAAATGTAGGTTACGCTGGAGAATATGCTTGCAAGTATAGGTAATGCTTTAGTTCCAGTGCGTTTTGCTTGCAAAAATGAAATGAAAACACTCGGTGATAAAACGAGATACATGGAATGAAGAGAGAGCTGAGGGAAGGAAAGCGAGAATAGTGAGGAGAGAGAGAATTGGAATCAGAAAGTGGTTAAAAAAATGTGTTACGTCTATTAATCTCTGAGAATCGATTACAAAGTTAAGGACGAGGTCCAGTCTCCAACACATTCCGGAGCCCCCTCTAAATAGAATTGTCACGTCTTTGTCATTTCCCTCTTCAGATTTCTGGCATAATGATCTTTGTCGCCACTGATCCATTTGATTGTTGTCTACGACCCCATAACGTGTATAACGCCTTTATTTACCCCGCGTACACACAGTGGTTCAAATCTCGGCAACACCCCTTAAAATTACCGGTTTACATTGACTCATTTGACATTGGTCTGACCAGTTTTCAGAAATTGTACTGCAATTTTCCGTTTGACGCGTTCTACCACATGGAATGTCATGCGGACATTTACTTCTCCACCATCCTTTCCAAACCTCGCCAAAGATCATGTGCTACTGTTTTATAAATAAGTAAGCATTATGTAAAACTTTCATCCCAATACATAATACTTCGCATTTCCAGCATATCTGCTAATTTGGAAAAGTCTCTATACGCCCGCCCATGTGATGTAAAAGGATTTGAAAACACCGCGTCCGAAAAAGCACAGGCTCTCATGCGATTAACGTACCAACATAAATGGTATAATGTGTTTCAGCCGTAAGAAAGCCGACTTAGAGGAATCTTCGTTTAGCCTTCATGCAGATCCATGCGCTCGGCCAGAAATGCAAACGAGCGAGCGAACGTCCAGGGATGAGGGCGTGAGGAGCTTTCTCCAAGTGGGTGCTGTGCAAAAGCAGAGAGCGAGCGCGGGCCCCGCCGCCCCCGCGCACTCCATAGAATCAGACCCGGCCCAAGCCCAGTCCCTGGTCCAGACCCAGACCCAGACCTAGACGCGAGCCCGAGCGCAGGCCCGGCGGAACCGCAGCCAAGGTGCGTCTCAAGAACACACACGTCCCGACCCCGTCCCGTCGGGAATATTTATTGCGGCGATAAGCATTCTTACGCTTTCTCCACGCGTCATGCGCGGGGCGCGCACGCTCGCGCAGGAAGGTCACCGGAGCCCAGCTGTCGCCGCCGCCGCCGCGGGCGTCGCCGCTTCTGTTGTCGCCCACCCCACCCTCCACCTCACCACCTTTGGCACCCGCTTTTAACATCCAAAAACTTCCCCTCTGCGCCGCCTCTTTCACCAACCGCGCCACTCATACATGGAATGACTTATCTCTCCTTTACCTCTCCGAACTCACAATTTTTCATTCCCCGCCCTACTTCGTACACACATATTGAAGAGAAAGAACGGTAATGCTGCGGCCAATATCGGGGATTTTTCGACAGAAAAACTCGTATTCTGGGGCCCCGATATTGAAAAGGCGGATAAATCTTGTTCCCATGTGTAGTAATCGCTGTGGTCAACACTACCGTCCAAAAAGGTTTCTTCATTATTGATTCATTCCCTCCTCGATCTGACAGAACTAGAGGCTCTGCGAATTTGAAACGGATATCTTTATTTTGCGGGGCATTTAACATGAAGCTTCAACATTTTTTCAAAAATAGCTTCAAATTCTGGTTCATTTTTTTTCTCATATGAAATATGGATAAAAAACACCACAGGCCTAATTTTTGTTCAACTCACAATTTTCGAAAATTGTAAAAGTAAATTTTTTCCGGCGTCTTCTTGCAATTTTTAAGATGAATTTTTCTGTGATCGAATCTGTTCTTCAAAGACAGATATTTAAAAAAGAATTATGTAAAATTTTGCGAAAGTTGTGTTTCTATCTTATTTCATGAAATGCTGACAGTTCTGAAAACAATGATTTTCATGAAAATGGATCCAAACGTTTTCTTCAATTTTTATCAACTAGAGCAATGTACGCCCATAAAATTGTCACTGGTTTCATTTTCAGAGAAGTCTGTATTTTCGATAATTGCAAAACAAATTAACATGTCAAGTTACTATATTGATTATAGAGATATTTTCCCTCGGTGAAGTTTGTACTAAAAACTAGTTCTTCAGTTGCGTGGAAAAAAGTTTTGCTTGTTGGTAACACTTTTCAGTTTTAAGTAGTTTTATAACATTGCTTAGCCATTACAAATAATGCTAAAAAGTATGTGGTGTTGGAACACAGCGAATTTTACAATGCAGCTTTGATGGCGCGTGTCAAGTTCATGAGCTCGATCCAGAGTGTAACGAGGAACTTTCTTTTACACGTCTTTCATGTGTAGTTAATAACAAAGAGTTTATGGTCGGCTAAGTTTAGCTCAAAGTATTGCCACTGCTAATACAGCGTCTCTGGCCGAGAAGTCATAGGGTTCGTTTCCAGAAGGTGGCGGATTTTCGACACAACCAAATAGCTATGTCGAATTCATCCGCTGTCTGCGGGAAAATTCTTGCGGCTGCGGTAGTTTTCTAGTAGGTTCTAGGTAGTTTTCCGTTTCTGTTCTATCAATACCAAGCGAATGCCGCAGTACCCTAACAAACGGGCCACAAACCGCGCGCGATCTTTCCTTTTTCTTCCTTCTCTCATCTCTCCTCATTTACACGAATGCGCTGTACAATGTTAAGTATGTCTACAGACTAGTCGGAGCTTAGAACTTATCCCATATAAGGCGTTATCCCGATGGGTGGGGAAATCCTCGTGAATTGACGTGTGGGTCGGCACAGGATCTCACTATCCAGCACGAAAGTTATATCGCCACCTTCCGCGATAAAATATTCACTACAGTACCGGGACTAATGGCAATAGTTAATATACAGAAACAATGAATCGCTATGAGGATGTTATGCAATCTAATCAAGAAAAATATAATTATAAAATTCGTTTTAAAAGATATTGGTTGTTTATAACATTGGTTGGTACCTAATTGTTATTTTTCTTAGATTAATGATCACTGATTTACGAAATTCGCCAAGTTTTGTTATGTTTAATCAAATATTGGTTTATTAAAAAGTAGAACATAATAAAACTACATATTTATCTTGTCTTACTCAAACGACAATAATTTACCTCTGTGTTTAGTTGTTTATTAATCATCGCAAAAACGCCTTTGCTTTCACACCTGCTATTCCCCCCGGTTGTCGCCTCCTCCAGCACACCGCACATTGCCACTTCCATTGCAGAGGTAAAAACATCATCATGCCTAACCCTCGCCGTAAATGTCGTTGCCGTAGCTCCTTCAACTGTCTGTGCCACCTCTGCGTCGTCTTTGCCATCGTGAGCGTGGTCGACGATCATTACTGCACTTGGCGCGGCCCTGAAGGTTAGCATGGCTTTCGGGCTGGTCGAATGACATTGAACCGAATGAGCTGACCGCGTGTGCCAACGTAACACTCTGAATGTTAAACGCCGGTGTCACAAGGTCCTTTTTCTTTACTTCGGGTCAGCCTCATTCAATGGTCTCCGCTTGATTCTCTAAGAAAATTATTAAAAATTACTCTCCGACGTCACGATGTATAGTTGGCGCTAAACTGGGAAGCCTGTTGTTGATTTTTATTGTTATTATCATTATTATTACGTGGTGATCTATATCCCTTGATTTTGCGCAATGCCCTGAAGTTTTAGTACGTGCTCGCTTTAATTTTAGAACATACATATTATTGTGCAGTGTTCGCTCTTTTTTACAAAAAAATGCAAGGTTCCTTTCCAATTACATCCAGTTCAACATGGTGTAGTAAGCAATGTGTACTGAACTAATAAAGATAAGAAAATCGTTACTCCTATTAAATGCCTTGGTAATTACATAAACGAAACGGAAAAACCAGGCCGACCTACGTGTCCGCAAAAACGTAACCTAGTATGTCAGAATACAAGGGCACTTTTTACACGTCACTTTTTTTGGTAATGTTTCTCGAACGTACGTGGTGGTTGTTCATATGAAATGGTTTTGATGCATTTCTCAAGATCGGGAGCGAGCGAAATTGAACAATTTCAAGCATGTTTTTGCAATATCGTAGCAAGAAACGACCTTGAACACACCGGTCGCGAGCGGTATCAAATTAGTAAGAATTAATCACCGTTCCCTTTCATCCAATCGCCGCGCTTCTTGCATAGAATACATTAGGCGCCAAAAGGACAGCGTGCGCACCTCATAAACGAGATTTGCATGCGTGAAGACATCCTCAACAGCTGCGTCAAGGGCGAGCGCTCCCTGGACCGGCGCAGGTGTTGGCTGCGGCGCCAGTGCGTGGTCGAAGAGGAGAAAAATGGACTCCTAAAGGAAATGCTTTAAATATTTCCACCTGTATTTTGCTGGTATCGCGATTCATCTTTACTAGTGTTTAATTCATTGAATAATGTACGGGGCATCATCGAGCGTTTAGGAAGTACTGCGCACTGTCTTTGAGACACGGATACAAATTATTGCCTAACAACAATTGAAATTTTTAAATTAGTGGTTAAACATAATAAGATAATAAATAATTATTTTTTAAATGAATATTATTAATATTTGTTGTTTTCAAAATGCATTCATTCATCCCATTGTAGGTAGGCTTATTTCGAACACCTAGTATGTTTTGTCCCATTTTTATTTTGACACGATATAAAAGGTATAAAATTAATTTATTTATTATTATAAATTATTATTTTAATAGTTTTGTAACGATACAAAATTTTCCCCATCCATTAAGATGTTTTTTTAAATTTATTTCTGATATATTATCTGCTTTTTATATGAAGCATTACTGCACATGATTTAATTTTGTTTAAAATGTATGTTGAATAATTATACGTACGTGTTTCCTCTATCGCATCAATCGTCCCCAATAGTATGACTTTAGAGTAATCCTACCACACGTTGGTTTGTTTCGTTTCAGTCGTAAATTGGAAATACCATGTCTAAAACATTTCTGTGAGAAGAAGGAATCGTACTTCAAATGTCACACTGACAAAAGCCTGTAACTGCAGATCTCAAAGACTGAAAAGGCGAGTCAATGTTTGAAGTGGGCAATGCAGGGCCCCTTGTATTTGAAGTTATAATTAAATAACCCTTACTGTGGGCTTCGATCGTTTCTAACCCGTTGTCTTCGCGCGTACGCTGCGGTCGCAAAGGCGCACTAAAATAATGCCCCGTAAGGGGGCGTCACTGAGGGACACGCCGCGCCGTCTATAGTTCCACAACCCTCCGTAGCCCGACTCACCAGGTTCGTTTAATTTTATTGATGGGTGTTTCGGGACACGTTAGTTACTAAGGTAATTAGTCCCGTATGCGTAGTGCATATTTTTTTATCGCTGGAGGTGACTCATGATCTCCCGAGATCTGCGGACTTCTGTATACGGGTTTTTCTCCAATCGGGTATCTCCCACCAGCGGAGTACTACCCAGCCCGCATAATTTCGAAGCCTCTGACCGATCTCCCGACATGTGGGGTCCTGCATGTAAGAGTTGAGTAAGGGATGAGGAGAGGACAAGAAAAAGGAAGGAAATATCGCGTGCGCTCCGTGTCTCGTGTGTTAGATCGTCTTGCTTTTTTCTAAAATCTCAAAGATTCGACTCGAGCCAGATCGACATGGGTTTCTTCAATTGGGAAAAAAAACCTACGCATGTTTTAGGCACTAGTAGTGTTCACAGACACCGGGCGGACGGACGTTTTGGAAGAACAAAAATCACCATATCAGGGGACCCCCAAACGTGTATTTCCGGCGAAATCTCGAAATCGATTTTCCGCAGCATTACGTAACTTTTCCTATACTACATATTTTACTTCGTATATACGTACGCATACGGGAAAGTTTAAAAAAGCTGCGTTCTGCACCCACTTCTTCCTTTAGTAGGTGCTCTAACAAACCTGCTGCAGCTCGTGAGCTTGTTATTATTAACAATTCTAAACGCCCATCTAATGTTACTCCATATTATATTTTAGGCATCCCAGTTAAACAAAAATTTGATCCTTTAACAGAATACCTTGACGACAACAATAACCATCAAGTGTCGCGCGGAAATAAAATCGACAAGTTTGTATGTAACACGAAGTTCATTTTTATGATTTCACAAAGACGCAGTAAAAAGCTACATCCAGATTACTCCATAGAAACTTATACGAATTATACCAAAACCCAAACGATATGCAGTGACGATATTTGCATACTAACATCACACTTTGAGGCAAATTCGTGGAGCTGTCACACGGATACTTTACCTGGACACAAACTATTGTTAGTAAGTATTAGAAACTACTTCTGAAACAGCTATATTGGAAGAATGGAATTCTCAGGGTTACCCTGCATAGAATGTGATAAGGGTATACAAATCACGATCACCAACTTTTCTTGCGGCAGTTCTGTTAGAATACTCTGACAGATGCAGAGAAATGTCGCTTCAACGATTCTTACACTGCGACATCAAAGTAAATGTTAAAAGACACCTAACCGGACCAGAGCAAAGCCTGATTTGTCAGGATTTCGGACGTACAAAAAATTGTCGCCTACCTGCGTAAGATGTGGAGAACCACATCATTGGTCACAATGTCCATTATCTATAGATATACCAAAGAAGTGTGTTGAGCATTGTCCTGACAAACAGGACATGGACCGCATGCGAACTTTCCCTCGTCTTCCTTGTACTAACCTCACCCCTTACTTATAAGCACTTACCCTTACAAGCACTACACTACCACACATGTCGGGAGTTTAATGCATGATCTGTTTGGGGCGGTGCCCCCGCTGCTGAAAGCAATTACATACTAACTTTATTGGGTTATAATGAGTTTTATTCTAGAGTGTTCCCGGTGTCTGAATACAGAAATTGATATAAATTCGCAAATAACAAAAACAATAAATTTACAATTATTATCCTTCGTTCCTTTCTTAACACATGTATATGACATTTATATACTATAGTATTGGAATATCATGCACATACATATAATCACATGAAGAGATACACATACATAACATATGCATACACAACTGGCATACCCATTATTATAATCATATATATACGCATATGCGCGTATTCATTCTCATACTTAAAAAATAAATTACTAGGGATGAAAGTTATACCTATTACGGCGATATAGCAATATACAATATAACATATATTTACTAGAACGTGATAATATGTAACAAGGAAAATATCATAGTACATGGAAATAGCGTGGCAAAAGAAGCATATTAGCATAGCAAAAAGAAAGAGGAAGAGGGAAGGAAGAGAAAACAAGGAATATCACTTCACTGCAATTAAATTCATTTTTGCATAGTTAATTAGCAAATCGTTCCAAATTGTGACATACTTGTTTTTTTAGTAACCGTTTGTGGTTGTGCCAGCTTTATCTTAAGCTAACTCACCATTTGTTATACAAAAAATTAAAGAACAATAAATTAAATCCGGCCTGGCTAGCCTATATCGCTAAGGCTGAAAGGCCGGATTGAGTTCGCTTGAAGAGTCACTGGTTCGAATCCCGCCCCGGATATGGATGTTTGTGTGTTTTCCCCTTACAGTTACCCATATGTTAAAAATCACAGTGGACGCTATATGACCAAGCAGTTAAAAAGCGACCTAAAAATGATTGTAATTTTTGTACAATTAATTAGCAGGTAAATAGTTCTGAATGGCATACATTTTTGTGGCGACGTGTTGGTTCTACTAGCTTAAGGGAGGAATGTATTGAAGTGTTTGGTCCATAGTTAGTGGGACACCTGTCCGACGTGCGGGCATCCTTGAATTTGGTGTGCTCACTACGTGAAACAATCATTTTAGAGTTAACTTGTTAATGAGCGTGACCCTGTTGTTCAATGTGTATTAATTTGTCAGGAGGTGTGTGTAGAAACTAAGTTGTGTTCATTATTTGTGCATTTTATTTCAAGTGAATTATTGTCAAATAATTCCGAGTTCTGTATCATAGAAATGTACGAGTATAAAGGACGTCGTCCTTCGAAAAAAAGTAGTCGTCGTAAAAGTAGTTCATCTTGCTTTTTATTAAGGATATTCGTGTTATTTATTTTCCGAGCATCTGAATTATTATTATTATTATTATTATTATTATTATTATTATTATTATTATTATTATTATTATTATTATATAGCTATACATACTATTTCAAATTACACAACGCAATTGCCTTTCATGTAGATTGCGGCGCAATGTTGTTTTCATGAGAACAACTTTATTGAATTATTGCAAATTCACGATCGTACATTAGTGACTGCGATACTCCATTAGATTTAAACAAACTGCTTGCAAATTGATTGAAACTGAAAATCTAGAGGCGGTTTGGCATTTAGTATTTTCTAAAAATAAGATTATTCATCGCCATTTTTAAAAATTTTTTGCAATTTGATAGTTTTAACAGCCAAATCTTACAATCTTTCTGGTTTAGCATTTTTTTATAGTTGATATTTAGGTGGCTATACTTGTACTTATTTGAACCCTCTGCTCAATTTTGTTATGTTCCGTTACTTATTTCGATCGTAATGGATGTATGTTTGTAAACGATCTACTTCTCGGAATTTATTTAAGTGAATCTGTTTGCTGATGTTTTTGTGAAATTAATATTATACCTATATACTATATATCAATACTATACTATATACTACTATATATATATATATCATACTATTATATATTATATATATAGTCGGAGTTGCCCTCTAAGTGTCGCCGTTTCTTTTCCACTCTCAGTCTCCCATTGCTCTCTACTTGGACATAGACTCATCTGGCATTTTCTTGCCGTCATAGCGCTTTCAATCCCTGGTGCCCTGCCAAGTCTGGGTCTTCCTCTCTTCTGTCTTTCTGTCGGCACATATTTCAGGACTCATGGAAAACACGTTTGCGCACGAAATTTTTGGATATTAAAATTCTGCAAAATATATTTTAACAAATTTACTGTATCATATGCGTTTTTTTTTCAAGGCATAGCTTTCACTTCTGTGTTTTGGTATTTTCCATATCCATCAGGAATTCTCTCACTTACTTTTCATCGGCCTATGAAGCTGGTATTTTATGTGAACAAAAAAGGAACGATGCCTGTGGAACCGATGTGTTGAAGGGAGGGGACGTTCAGAAGAATGGGAGCTACATGCATCTCTCTTGACATAGCAGAGTCTGATCGACACATGTCACACCCAAATCCAGTTATGACCAACGTTGAATTCCCGCTAGAACCCATCACCATATTGAGAGAATGATTTCGAAGCACTGTAATCGTTGTCGTCTCTTGCTCTACATAAAATTATGTCATTTCGACAACCGTTTAATATTCATTATCAGTTGATTTTACAAAGCCAAAACCTGCTCTCACTAAAATGCCATTATTACAAAAAATAGATGTAGATATTTTTCTAAAATGTTATATCTACCTCAAGAGTTTCCAACGGGGTCAGTATCGAGCCCGTTTTGGGACGATGAAAGTTTAAAGGGATCAATGGCAAAGGGATCGACTGGGGTCCATAACCTAATATGAACAGGTGACTAATCGACCTAATAAAGATCAAAAGCCCACCGATAATGAAATTGGTAATTAATTGTTTTTCATTTAAAGTTACAAAACACCTCATAAGTTGCAAAGTCGTTCTTGTTCTTTCGTATTCATCACTAAACGTTAAAATGTGAAGAAAATCGTCTTCACATCCTTACTCTATTGCGCACGAAAATATTTTTCCCAATTCGCAGTGCCGAAATGTGTTGACCTGTTTTTAAAAAACGCTAAACATAGATTGCTTTGCGGCGGCGATGGTGTAACAGTTAAATTTTTTCACAATCCTTACTTAAGCACACTCGTCCCTTACGCCGAGCTGTTTAGGACTTTCTGTTCGCCGCTTGTTGTAAATCCTATTCTCTCTCCGTCATCGGTATATTACTGACTTGACAATGGAAAAAGACATTTTGACTATCTGGGTGATTACACTGAATGAATCACCATTGGATCGATGCTCTAGTATTAGCAACCTCATGTCTTCTGACAACTCTTTACTTTTACAACCCATAATGATATAAGGTGTTAGTTCAAGCTAGGAGCACAGGCATGGTTTGGAAATGGTGGGGCTAAAATATTTTCATTGGCTCTTGGATGATTGGTCAAATACTTTTACAATAGCAAATATTTTGCACTGGTGTCATGTTAAATGTGCTAAATATGAAATATAGTAGTTTAACAATATCGTGATCTACATACATGGATATGATAAAATACAAAGTATTAATGTTCAAATTTTATAATTATGTGAATGTTTACAAGCACTCCTCTGCATACATGGAGACTGGTCGAATACTTATGCGAGACACTGTATGTATTCTCGATGTTTCCAGTAATACATTTTTTTCAAAACTTTCGTTTTCATATCACATATTACGAATTGAATACTGTCCTTCGACTTTTGTTTTCATTCGTTGTTTGTTTGCATACATTTGTTTATTCATCGTGTATACAAACACCTGCAATCCTTACGATCAATGCCACTTTTATCATAAAATATTTACTATCACCAGCTTTCTTTCTTTCTTTCTTTTTTTTTTTTACTTATTGATCTTTGCTGAGTATTGCCGCCTTTGAAGATTGTTGAAATATGTAAAGTCGTAGGCTTCCGGGCCAGAGTTGGCTGTCCGCATGACGTCGCGTTGAGGGCCTGGTTGCCGACGTTTCTACTATCTTCTTGTGGTCTCTGTCTGGTCTGTACACCCGAACGCTGACCGCTCCGGCGTAGACCAGCTCTGAGGAAGACCACGAAAACGTCAGCGACCCAGCCTTCAACGCGGCGTCACCGGACAGTCAATATCTTTGTTTAAATAGGGTTACTTCACTCAGGGCTATCCATCCACATGGCTTCCACTTTCATTTGGTGATGATGAATTCAGGAGATTCTTAGATTTCAATTTAATTCAAGGTTTTTTATGATTGGAATTGATTCGTGGGATTTAAGTAGTTTGATTTGTGTGTGTATGTCTGTGTGTGTGCGTGGCATGAAAATATATTTCGACTATCGTGAAATTATTTTGCAGATATGTCTGTGTATTTTGCCTAGTGTGTATGTTTTGGCGATACCTATTACTGAATAAAAGTGATAAAACCTTTTGAATTTTTGGACGTATCATTGTTTTCTTTTCAAAAACGCAATCAAATGTGAATATTTATACTTAAATCGATATTGTGTTTTAATGTCAACTTTGACGGTAACATAGAATAAAATACCCGTAGTAAAAAGTGTTGCATTAGATAAGTTCTCAGAATAAGCTAACAAAACTCGCTTGAAATCTTGACTTCTATCAAAACTATATTGTTTTAAACAAATGTTAAGCCTATAAAACAAACCAAGGTTGTTATTTCCGTGATTTCTCCGAACACCACCAGACGTATGCGTGAGCAATACCCTAAGAAACGGGCCACGGACCGCTCGCGAACATTCCAACCTTTTCCTCGACCTGTCATCACGCCCTACTTAAACGAATAAACACTCTCATGCACCACACTACCACATATGTTAGGAGAGCAGTCGGGTGATAACTAGATGGGGAAAACCCGCGCAAGCCGACATGTAGGTCGGCGCCGGCTCTCATCATACAGCGTGAAAAGAACACCACCACCTCCCGTGAAAAAGAAACGTGCGGTAGTTGGCGTGATAAAAACACTCACGAGACCCGTGACCATAGTAGTCGACGCGCCCGGAAACACCAAATGATCGACTTATCGAACTAAACACACAAGTGGTTCTGCGTGCGGTTCAAAGAATTTCAAAAAGTAATAAAAAGCTGAGCTTTGTACCTAGTGAATATAAGACGACCTGAAGGCTTGTGCCCCTTGTCAAGTCGGTGCAGACCGAAATGTAATTTCCAGCGGTTGTCTGGGCGTTACGCATGGTCCCGGTTGCAGGTCGCCCTCGAGATACATCCCAAATAACTCACGCCGAGAAACAAGATACTTCCCCATCGCGTCCTTGACGTTGGCGGCGCGACGTCCCGAGGATATTGAGATTTCCTCCGCGCACGCGCGACGATTCGGCCGGCCCAGCGCCCTTTGCATTGTGACTTGGGACGTTCATCATTACGATGTAAAGTATAGCATGCCCGGTAAATATCTAAGGCTAATTTCGAGCAAGTTATTGATAATTATTTCTTCGTATAATTCTTCCTTCGTTGTAGTATTTGGGTGAAAGCAATGATTTATTTTCAGTTTTGTATTATCTGCCGATTATCAGTCAAGTCGGGACTCGATGATATGCTGGCTTAGGGACCTTGGCATCATTATCACCCGAATCGAAATTAATTTCATCACGCTTGTTGGAGCTACGTTATGGGAAGATAAATAGAATGTGCCTTCTGTTGATTAAAAACCTACGACTCTTGTATTTTGGGAATTTTAATTGACGGTCTTAGTTCTAGGAAAGAATTTTAACTATGAATTATTCTTATTAAAAAATTAACTCCAAGAACGGTAATTGGGTAATTTTATATATTATTTTTAATACAACCTACATATTGTGAGGTTACTGGTGAAACTCACCATGTCTAAATGTCGCATTTGTAAAATGGGATTAAAGTTCCAGAAAAATATGTGAAGTTGATTTTTGGCATTTACAATGAAAATGACATGTTCAATTGTTTCAAAACAGCCAATATATTATACACATAATTGCAAACTAGTGTTTGGTCAAATTCACTTCCTGTCGTGTCTGTATAACGTATAGTTTATGAATTTCTGTGCTTCCTTGACTTTGAGTTTTTACTGAGGACTAACCTTCGAGAAACCTTGTGGAATGACTTCATTAGCACTATCTACTATGAAATTTAAGATTTAATGGGCTTTACTTATGCTATTTACTATTAGAATGATGTATTGAGGTACATGAGTACACGAGTTTCCCACATTGAAAATAACAGTGCGAAATGTATAATAAGCGAAAATATAACAAAACTAATCAAAACGTCTTTCAGGTTTATCTGGGTAACACAATACTTTCGTTAATTAACTAACTATACAAAATAAAAAAGCAATACTTTTATATAATAGACTGAACAAAGAAGACTTCTGTAGTATTGTAATTACTGTTAGAGCTACATGAAAGAGTATATTCATATATATCTTTCATATATATATATATATATATATATATATATATATATATATATATATATATGAAAGAGTATATTCATGAATAATTATACCAAGGTGATGTTTAGTGAAACAAAATTGTCCTACTTGAAGCCTACAAAACTTTCTGTCGGAAAAAATCAATACATGTATTTCTGAGTTGAAACGGCCAAAAGTTGACTTAGTGAGTTTCCCTAGCAATCCGACGAAATGCCTCCCCCCCCCCTGTCCTTTCCTTGGACCTTTCTTCACGATTGCAGTTTTCCGATCCACCATTCGGGACATTGATGATGTCATTCGACGTGTCTGCTGGCGGGGAACTGTCCGATTTTTGTGGATGCATCCAGAACATTTTAAGAGAATTTAAAAAATCTTGTTTTGGGAATTTTGAGGAGGTATTTCAATTGCATTATGCGTGAATGAAGGAACCATCAGAGGTAATCAAAGATTCATTCGATTACTCTCGACAAGACGAATAGAACGGCACAATTAGCAGGGCGCTTCTAGAGTATTCTAGTAGAAAAACTATTGCGAAGGGGAGGTTTCAGGCATCTACAGTAGTGAATTACAATGCCTACGCTGTGTAATATAAATCGGTACGACGTGATTAATCAGATTTAAGATAATAATTAAACCTAATTTTGTAATGGAATATCAACAATTTTAAAGTAGTTATTTATGAACCAAGGGCTTTATAAGTGTTCCAGTGATCGGGCGGCAACAAAATGCCGGGGGCTTTTTGTCGTCCGAGGTCATTGGAACCAGTTAATGCACCTGGTAGATATATAATTTTATTTTTACCTAATATTATTGATTCAGATTTACTTATTTACAAATTAACTAGATGTTAACTTGACTCTGTTTGTATTTTCATATTTCCCTCCCATAATTCCCTCCGTAAGGTAACATGTAGCATCATTCAACTGTTTTCATATTTCAGTCGTAACTACGGCCCTCTCGATCCATTCTCCGGTAAGTTATGCAGCGGATATCGAACCCCGTATCGAAGGCAATAACAAGTAATAAAATATCAGTAAAAAATTAAATATTTTATCGATACTTTTTCGTTCATATATCTTTGCCTCATGATGACTGCATTGTTTAATTTTTTAATTATGAATTTGCATAGCACCAAATTTTAATGCAAAATAACTGCCGAGGCTCCACAGTGAGCAACTTTAGGAGTAATAAGGTTTATGTAAAAAAAAAATATTGGCATTCAACAGCTTAAGTGTTGGTGGAAAAAAACACAAACATATTTTGCAAAATTTAGCACACCCACTGCTTAGGAACAATCAATATAACTTGTATCACACTGCAATAAATTGACTTTTTTTTACAAAACGTCTTAATGAATATTGCAATAAGATTGAACAGTATACACTGATGCACAGTACAACAGTGTTTTTTTACATATCAAAAAAAATGTATGTACTATACAGAATGCAACACGTAAATATGGCCTTTTCGCAAGGAAGTTTGTGCTATAAGGCAGAGCCTGTATATCCGGCGTCTCCAGTTTTGGTTGTAGCTACCTGTTTTTTATTTGCTCCAAATGTATACCTCGATGTTATAGTGTTCTAGTTTGATCTTAGGCGTTTATGGTGCTTAACGTTCGGGGGACGCAAATGACGTGGCGCTTCCTTGTTGTTTTTTAAATTTATATTTAAGGAAAATTTTGAAAAAATTGAACATATTTTCACTGGGACTAATTTATTACATAAAATTGATGCCTTATAACATTGTCATATACCTGATATACAATATACTAATATTATTGATCATGTATAGATTATTCGAGTATATATAAGTGGATATCTTTAGGTAGTATACGTAGTGTGGATTCCGAGCTCATTGATGTATTTTGTTGGAAATTAATCACTGGTTGTTTACTGGTTGGGATCGTTTTAAATTCCTTGTCTACGACGCGTCACGTGTGCCCTAAGTGCTTATTGACTGCTGCTGTTGCGAAATGATTGCTGTGTCTCTGTTGTGTGTCGGAGCCGCATGGAGCCGCGCGCGCGTAGGGGGCGTGGGGAGGGGTTGGGCGGGGACATTTCGATTGCTCCTCACGTGGCGACATGAGCGCGGGAGGGGGATCACATAAAGGCGGTGCGCGCCCCCGCTCACCTCTCACCTGCGCGTCGCGTCGCGTCGCGTCGCGTCGTCGGCCCGTCCATCGGCGCGACTGCCCGCTGCCGCGCGTCGCGTGTTTCGCAGGCACGGAGGTACGTGCAGCGCCGGCCTTGGGCGTCAGGGGTGCCCTACACCGCCGCCCTCTACGCCCCCTCCTCCCTCCCTCCCCTCTTCCACCCGCGCGCGGCCGCTGGCGTCATCGCGCGACAAGGGCGTTGCCTCGCACGCGGCCTGTGACGTCGCGCAGAGTACGCCCGTGTAACAGGTTTATTGTTGACGGTTCTATTTAAAGATTTAATGATTGACGTCAAGACAATATCAGTGTGTGTGTGTGTATGTATGTATGTATGTATGTATGTGTGTATGTATGCGCGTAACTTTGGAGGTGGCACAGCTGTATCATAGCCCGGGGACGGTCCGTTTCCCTTTTAGCTTAGTGCTCAGTGGCCTGAGTAAGGAAGTAGAACCTTGCCTTTAGTCTCTGCTTAGAGAGACGTGATATAAATACTTGGTGTGAATGATAGGTCACAAATAACCGTTTGAAGAAGAATGATGAAACCTTTATATTTTACTTTTACACCCTTACTTCGTAAGATAAAATATTGCAATCATGCGCCGGAAAATGGTGATTTTCCGACAGGAAAAACTCTTATTGCCGGGCCCTAGTGACGAAAAAGTAGATACATCTTGTTCCTATATGTGTGCCAAATTACTTCCTTTTAATAGGTTGTGTAGTCGGAACCCACGATTTGTAGGTCCTTGATATCGAAAAATACGTTTACGGGAAAGCGTCTGTCTGGCCGTCTGTGTGTGAACAACGCTATCGGTTAAATTTTATGCAGTATTTTCACAAAAAATATATTCACCGATTGATGTCTGATGTCGCGGCCCCTTGCATTTGAAACGGATATTTTGATTTACATGAATCATATTACTTTACATGAATCCCCAATAAAACTTGCAAGTTCTTTTTCAAAAATGATTATATTTTTTTCTTAAAATATTTTCCTCTCGTAGAGTAAAAGACTCCTAAAGAATGACGTAGGCCGCATTTTCATTGATCTCCCTGAATTTAATGTTCTCAAGAAATTAGGTACCCTCACACACGCTTCAGAGTACAAAACTACAGGTACAGTTTAATACTAAGAATCACTACTATCCGTTCTATCCAGAGTCTTGAAATTTGTGCTTTCTAGTACTATAAAAGAAAGTAAACAAGTATTACGTAAGTATATAGTACATACGTATTATATAATACATACGTAGTAATTTTAGTACGTATGGTATATATACTACGTAGTAAAGAGAAATTAATGTAATGTTGCGAAAAATCGATAGCGAAATTTTGAAAGAAATACACAATATTTGTTTTGAGGTTTCTGCTCCCGAAAAAGTGTAAGTGCCTTTCTTTCTTTTTTTCCTAACGTCTATACGTGTTTGTGCCATCTTTAATCATTGGTGAAAATGTTACTGTTGTGTCATGAATACTCTAGTACATTTTCATTTCCCCCCTAAAAATGATTCTAAATTTTGACCTTAAATGTCTTGCTCAAATATGTTAAATAACGCTCAATCAAATGGCATGGCCCGATTTACATTGAAAGTTTTAAATTTTCGAAATTTGCTTAATTCGAATCATGTTATATTGTAGTACTACTATTTTTTCAGTGTTATCTAGACGTTCTGTGCCACCTTGCAAAAAATGTCAACGTCCTATTTTGTTGTATGAAATGTACAATTTAACATTTATCAGTACACTACAGATCATTTCTTTTATCAATCATTGCGACTTCCGTGAATGGACTGAAATAGTTTCAGTAAAATTATTTATAACATTGTTGGTTATGGGCTGATGCCGATGAGCAATAATGAGAAATAATATGGCATTGCAATGTAAAACTCCATTGTATTTGTCTGTAGAGAGTGTTTCTCTTTTTGCGAAGCGAGTGTAGAGTTACTGTATGAAAACATCTTTAGAGTAACGCGATTTCTGTCATTCTTACTGTCGATATAATTCTCCCTGTAATTATTTTTGACTGAAGACAAAAATTGTAATGATAATACGTCGAAAGAGAAAACGGTTTAATGATTTATCGTAGTCCAAATTGAACATCTGAAATGATATTCTAAACTGAGCATTAAAGAATCGAGAAGCTCGAATTATTGTAATTCGTTTAACTTAAAAATATTACTAAAAAATCGTGACGTAGGGCTTTGCATAGTTACACTGGCTTTGCTTCAAGTGCATTCTGTTCGACGTTTTGGTATGTTTCAGACTACACTGGGAACAAGTTATATTTTAAAATGAAATGCTTACCGATTGATGAATGTTGTATTTTGCAATTCAGCTTTTTTTTATTCCCAAGCCAAAGATCAGCTGGACCGGAATTGGATTTCCTATGAGGGACTAGTATGCCGTCTGAAAATATTTTCTTTCCACGTCCTAATAAACGCTGATCGGGTTGCTGTTTACTTTCGCATGTCTTGTAGTTCTATTTTCTCAGTCAGTCCATTCTTACCTATGCATACCACCATTCTTATAGGTACTATCTCAGATACTAAAGCATTCTGGGCACCACCTCACTGCATCATCTTTTACGACCAGGAGGTCAAGTTAAAAAAATTCATTATATTTATCCGCATTTGACTATACTTTATATACAGTTTCTGTGGCAAGCAACCACACGATACCGCGTGGCATGCGATTAGAAAAACGTAGCTGAATGTTTAATGTATTTGAGTTTCAATGTAATCATTTTTAGTTTTTCGAAAAATTCAATATTTGTCTCATTGGGCAAGCTTCACATGTGAACATGATAGGAAGTAGATCTATAAAACAAATCGGTATGACATTATTTCTCATTTTCAGACCAATATATTTTACTCATGGAGTGTCTAAAACTTATCATTAACGTGCTGAAAGCTCTCTTGTTTCATTCTTTTGTGAAAAAGACATTCAGGTGGAAAAAAATTGACTTGTTGGATCCAGATTTGTGAGTGTCGAATAATAGTAATGTGTGAAATAACATGGTCATCGTGTCCAGGTTCTGCGGGATTGGTCTTCAAATAGTATTGCTCACAAAGTGATGTTACATTTGGCTCATACGAACTAATTGATTTTAGTTCTGTGAATAGAGATGGGGGTGGGGAGGGAGGTTTTCCGATGAGGTTGAATAGTGCTGTTTTGTTTGAATTAGAAGCAGGTACAAAATGAAATAATGCATTCATTCGTTTAATTATTCTAAAAGGGCGTACTTCCCTAAATTTTCTGTCAACTCTCACATTCGTGCATTGGAAGCCGCATTTGTCGTAAAAGCAAATGTCTCTAATTAATTGCTTTTAATTATGCGTATTTATTGAACTTATGAGGGTGTCGTTAACAGAATTATTATCATTGTTCGGTATGAATGTTCTCCATATTCTGATGATAGGTTTTCTGGCCCTAATTTACAACAGCAGTACTCGTGAGAGTTTCCCCATCTGACGCAATCGAATGTGCATGTGTTGCGTGGTGATAAATCAGACACGAGTCGTGGAAATACTAGCTGGATCTGCAGAGAGACGTTTCTACAATTGGAAGAAACTACACCGAGTGGCCGCTGGAGGTATCGGCACCATTCGGAATTGAAACATACCTTTATACCTTTATTGATTTACGACGATCCAGGAGGAAATTGAGTGCGCGCCCAGCCTTTCGCACAGGAAATTTATGTCGTTCCGTTATGAGGTTCGTGAAATGTTAACCTTTCGCCTCTGCAATGCAACCTATTTTCGTCCTTTCCATCAATTTAAACCACGTTTCGTCAATGTTGTTTCGCTAAAACGTACGAAGGCTATGAAGACCGGGATTTCGCAACTTTCAGCACGAGTTTCAATGGTTTTCTCCCTTGTGTATTTCGTCCGTATACCTATCCGTGAACAGTGAATTTGTTTACACTTGACCAAGGACGTATTTGTAGGACTCCTTAGTACGGGGTCAGCATGTCTACCGAGTGCAAGTTGCGACACCGAAGAGAAGGGGGCAAACATTTGCGCGATTGGGAACTGCGAACCTTGGGGATATTCGGGTCGTCAAACACCATCAAGCCAAGTTGGGAGCGATCCATATTGTAGCGAACAAACAGCTTGCGTGCTCTTCAGATCCCGGTCCATCCATGTGGAATTTCTGATGGGCGAAGTCGCCACACCTCCCCGCTCCACACCACCACGCACCACACCATCCCGCACCACACCATCCCGCACCATACCATCCCGCACCACACCATCCCGCACCACACCATCCCGCACCATACCATCTCGCTCAACACCATCCCACTGCACACCACCCCGCTCCATACCATCCCGCATCATCTCACTCAGTTACCTTTCTGTTGTTTGGATGGTCATATTGGAATCAAATAAATCATGTTGGAAATCTGAGATCTTTTAGTTAGACTTTAAGCTATAAGGAACCTGATTATCGTATTAATTGATGGTGCACAATTATTTCCATTTTTATTCCAGTGAGTTAGCTCATAAGTTCCAACTTGTCTTTATCTGTTTAAGATATCTTCTTGTCACTTCATGTATTCTAATTATATGTATTATTAATGAATGCCAAGTTCAATCAACATTGACTGCTGTTTCTAGAATACTAACGAAATTTATAATACCAGAACTCTGAAATTGTTCTTATGATACGTGAGATAAGAAATGTGAGAACCCTTTAAAACTTGGTTAAACGAAAGACTGTTATTAATGAATTGCTTGCTTGATTGCCGTGCCCGGAAACTCCAATCATTTAAAATAATTGGTGTTTCCGGACACGGCAACTGCTGTGGCCATTAGTCCCGTTAGTGTAGTGAACGTGTTATCCGAGAAGATGGGGATGTGGCGGAGGCGGAGCTGGCTTTGCGGGGTTTCCCCTTCCAGGGATCTCCAGCAACAGGGCACCGTCCCAGCACAGACAAGCTCTAGTCCTCCAACTGGACTCCCGACATGTGTGCGTATGTGTGTTTTTTTGTAAGAGGAGAAGATAGTGCAAGGGAAAGGTAGGATATATGCGCGAGGTCCGTTGATTATTTGTCCGGCCTTCGCCTGGTATTGACGGAAAAATCACGGAAGGCTACTGATCAAAGCAACGGGCCGCCGCTAGCGTTCTCGCCTATGCAGCACATTGCTTGGAGCTTAGCCCTCTTTAGTAACAATATTTTTTCCAGAAACTTGGTAGGAAAACTCGTGGAGGATAAGTACTTTTACAGACAATAAATATATTGATAATTACTTAAATTATTTCTTGTCGCCTAGACAGAACAACTATTACAGCATTTTCGAGGTCGTTTGCAGAACGATTGATAATTGCGCAATATGTGTCTAGATGAAAGTGTTTGTACCAGGTTGCAACATTGACAGGAGTATGCAAAAAGACAAGGCAACCAAACTTTAATGAATTTGCTGTGTGGGAAAAATATTTATAATTTTACACGCGCATTCCTTAATCCGAACTTGATGACAGCGGATAAGTAAACATACGTGTAGGAGAGAAGAGCAGCTATACAAAATGATTCAAAATGGCCTTCGAATCTCTGAAAGAAAGTCAGCTGCGTCACGATGTAATAAGACTTGTGTGATGTCCTATTCTTGCGAAATCTCAATGTATTCCCTCCTGTGAAGAAAAATGCCGTGCCTCAAGGTGACAAAACCCTTAACACATCGATATACTCGAGGAGATGCCTCCACATCGGTGCTAGGGCCGGCTGAGATTAGCTCAGAGCCAGCATTTCCGCTGTCTCCGAAACGATTGTGACCGGCAAACCTACGTTTTGAGTCCCGACGGTGGCGGATTTTCGACACTAGCTATATAGCTAGGTCGAAATCAACCGCTGTCTGGAGGGGATGATGAGTGGCGGGCTACTCTGATCGGTAGTTTGCCTTGGTTTCTCCGATCAATACCAGGCAAATGTCGGAATACTACCTTAAAAACTGGACTATGGTCCGCGCGCGATATTTCGTTCCTGTGTATGTACTATAGTAAAACGCATTTTGAGACACTAGCTTAAAATTTGTCCTCGCTGGGGCGGTTCCCCGCTAGAAGAGACACCTGGAGCGGGACATCCTCCGCAAGCTGACGTGTAGGTTGGCGTCTGATCTCAGCATCTCTTCAGCCGGAAAGGCATCACCGCCACATCCCGAGTTAATACGTTCGCTATACTAACGGGTCTAAAGACCATAGCAGTTGATGTGCCCGGAAACGTCAGTCAATCATTCAATAAATGGATTAATGTTTCATGGATTAATGGATGGTGCTCTGAGGCGAAATATTGCTAAGGAAATATTGATAACTAAAGTTTAAACCCTTCGCCCATACGGCGAATATGGTGCACTTAGCGTTGACTGCGCGATGTAATTTTTTCATGATTACCTGGGCATTCTTGGGCGCTAGGCGTCTAAAGTGAGACACGTGCGTTATGTGTACTTTATCGTGCGGCAATAACATTCTAGGATGCTAATGTGAACAATGCGAATTATCGTAAGGCACATTACTTTCTGTCGGTTCGTATTCGCTATAATCTTTTCTTTGATAATTTCAAAACTACATCGATTTTTAAACTACCTTTCGCGAAAATGCATCATCATGGTTAAGAGGCTTGAGCTTTTCGCATGAATGATAAAAGCGCAAACCCTGGAGTTTTTATTCATCTTCAATGTTATACCGAGCGTACTTTAAATGATTCTTAGTCATTTTTGTTCTGAAATGACCTTCCGGTTTATAACAGTATTTTCGCCGTCGTAAATGCTTAAAATCATTTATTTATATTTTATGTATCTTATCTTACAATTAAAATTAGTATATATAATTAAACTGAAAACTTGATGTTTATCTCCGATTTTGGAAAAAAGATAACAAAATTAACGCGAAAACATTTTGTCTGTAATCATTAGTAACAAAAGTCCAACTTTGCGGGTCCGAAAGCAAATTTTAGCCCTATCTTTATAGCGCTTGCATTGCATGTTTGACAGGAACACGCTGTTCATTTGCAGAAAATGAGATGTTCCACGACCTTCCATACACGTATTACCTAGTGAAAGCATGGCTGTTTAGTTATCTTAGGCCGCAGTGATATCAGAAAGGCTTCAATTCGGTGATTCTTTTTCACAAATAAGTGTATTGAATCTCATAGGCGAAAAATAACCCCTGTTTATGAGTTTTGTAAACTTGCAAAGTTCCTTGTACTTTCGCTACTTGCCAACGTTTGAGTTGTCCCGTATTTTTCACTTTTGTTCGCGGTTCTCATTCGCAGCCTTGGACGGCGCATTTCACGACGTGGGAGCGCGCATGACGTCAGAACAAACGTGTCAATAGAAGGCGCCGACAACCCTGCGCCACCTCCAGCGACAACCGGGCAGCTCCGTCAACACCGCGCGAGCGGCGCGTCAGCTCCTCGTGACTGCTACGTACTAGGGATGTGGCATCGATGCCGATGTTTTCAAAACAACGATTTTCCTATAACAATTTCGATGTTTTAAACATCGATGTGGTGTTTTTTTCATCGTCGATGTTTTGTACTCGATGATTTTACTTTCTCGATGTTTTGTCCGTGGATGGAAAATGCACATAATCAAAAGTACAAATGAAAAATAATAATTGATGGTATCACTGCCTGTGTTCAAACCAAACGAACGAGGCTAGTATTATCTTCATCGAGCAGACTGCTATCCCTCGCCCGAGGTGATCCTGATGCCCTGGTATTTCCTTCTTTCCTCATATTTCGCACGTGGCAAGACGTTAAAATTTGCCTAATATCTTGTTACTGAGACCGGGAGAGATGGCTCAGGACATCAACTGATGTCACTGCAGTCCCTCTCACTGAGAGGTCCTAGGTTTGAGTCCCGACGGTTGCAGGATTTCCGACACTAGATAGTTCGCTAGGTCGAATTCAGTCGTTGTCTGGAGGAGAATTCTAGCGGACGGCTGCTCTAATCGGTAGTTTTCCGTGGTTTCTCCGATCAACGCCAGGCGAATGTCGCAACAGTACCATAACAAACGGGTGGGCCAGAGACCGCGCGCGATTTTACCTTCCTCTTCCTTGTTCTATCTTCACTCTTACACACACACACTATTATGCACGTCACAAATGCACATGCCAGGAGACTGGTCGGGAGCTTAGGGCTTGACCGGGTTGGGGCGGTGTCTCGCTGGTGAGAAATACGTGGTTCAGGGGAAAACCCCGCTGGCCGACGGTAGATCGCCGGATCTCGCCATACAGCGGGGCAAAGATTTCCGCCACTTCCCGAGCAAAACATGCATCCCGAGCACATGAAGTACACTTACGGGACTAATGGCCCTGGTAGTTGATGTGCCCGGAATCGCGAAAACAATCATTACTGAGTGCCCCGTGCATTGGCTCTTCAAAGGCATCGCCGTACGGCCGTGGCCAAAACCTAGTCGAACTAATTCAGTGTGAATTGTGAAGTCAAACTCTGTGCAACGTTGGAAGTTTTTAATTAATGGGGCAGTTCTTATTACTTGCATCCTTTTAAATAAGTGAGTTATGACGTACTTAATCTGTTGTCTCAGTAATTTGTCTAAAATTAATAGACACAAATTGTATAAGTTATAAAGGTTATTTTTCCTATTTAACAAATTGCAATGAAGAAGAATTATTTTCAATATCTATCTTCAAGTTGATATTATTGTTAAGTATTTAACCCCTGGACTCTTGGTTATATAATGTTTATCCAGATGTGACACCTCCGTAAGGCACCCCTTGTATGGAAGACTCGCGGGTGATTTAGGCTTTCGCTGCTTTAATGGAACACGACTTCTGTCTAAGGAGTTTAATAATAAGTTTTTGACGAGAACCTCGCTTGTTCTAAACAGTTCTTAGATGAAAATATAAAGTTCAATTTTCTTGAATCACTTTTTTAGTAACTGACAATGAACTAAAAATTGGTACAACATGTATAGAGTACCAATTTTGTGAGTATTGCTTAGTTATGCAGATGTGAAATTGCATATAGACATTCCGATGTGACGTGATAGAATTGGTAGTATCGTCGTGATGGATTGAAATGGATGTCCGATTTTATTTTGTTTTATTAGAATCATGGATTTTCGGTCACGTGTCTTCCATCTTCACTTGTTTGCTGATGGTATTAGTGAACTTGCACTCAGCGGCACAATTCTGGTGATGTTCAAAACGCAATCGAATATTTTTAAGACCAGATGTGTTTTAGTCTCTTGTGGAGAAAGAGTTTTTCACATTTCAGTTCTCATGTGATTTTTAACATTTATTATTATTATTATTATTATTATTATTATTATTATTATTATTATTATTTGTCCAAATAAAATATATCTTGCACCTTACTGTAAGCGAGTGGCATCAATAATAAGATTGATGGCAATGTTTCTTGGATGATTAGCTTGTGTCAAATCATATCGCGACGGGAAATATAAAGACGTAACTGCGACGTATTGAGCCTATCCTTGTGTCGGCTTCGAAAGGTTTCCAATCCTGGCGAAATAACTGCAAACACCTATTGCGATGTTATCAGCCTGCACCGTGTCGTCTCTCTCAATGCGTTGTAGAACGAAAAACGTGCTTACGCATTCCGCAGTGCCAGGATATTTTCGGATGGTGATCTCGATGATTCATCAAACTTCCTGGTGCTCGATGGCCGTCCCGACCCGAGAGCGTCTTTGAGCGTTGTGCGTGTCAGCGCGCGTGCCAGCCTGCGTGCCAGCGTGCGTGCCTGCCTTTGCGAGCGGCGCGGCGCGGCGTGTGGACGCCGAGAAACTCGTTCGTGCGTTCCGTTTAGAGACGTTGCAGCGCCAGCCGCGCTGCCTCTTTGATGCCGTCCGGGGAGTCACGCGCGCCGCCCCGCCCCGCGCCGCGCCGCTCCGCTCCGCGTCTGCGTTTGATGCGGCCTCCAATTTCGCCCAGATGCACGAGAACAGAGCGCTGATTGTAAATGACATTCTCACCCGGCGCGCGACCCGAGATTGGATCAACGGATGGAGCAGATAATGCGGTTGCGCGGCAATTCCAGACGCACCTCTGGCAACGGAGGCTATTACCGGCGGGAGAAAAAGCATTAGCGCGTTCAGCCGGTACGTAATTGATTCAATCATATGGTTACACATTCGTTTACGCCCCATGGCGTGACGGTGGTGGGAGGATTTTAACCTGTGCGTAACGTGTTATTTATTACGTAATTGGCCTTGGGTGCTATTTGATCAGCAACTCTTGCTGGTTTTTTAGGAAGCGATTGCAAAGCTCTTGTGGAAAGTACAGTCAACTCCGGTTATAGTGATCTCTGGGATAGTGAACCCTCGGTTATAATGAACTAAAGTCACTTGTCCCATTTCACTTACATTACAAATAAGCATAAGAAGATTCGGTTATAGTGAACCTGAAACTCAGTTCTAGTAAACGTCATTTATAGGAAATACAACGACATGGAAATTAATTTTCTCCTGCAAAAGAAGATATCGCCTCCGAATCGCCTATTCCGATATTAGGCGGCCTGAAAAAAAAATCGACCAAAGGTCATAATCGAAGAAGTCTCCCCTGAGGTGTGGGTAGCGGACCTGGAATGGGGACCTTACTGGTGACCTCATGCCGCTCAGTTTTCCTGCGGATACAAAGGCCGTGTCCTATGTGGGCTACAACTGGCATCGGCAACACGCAAGTGCTTGCTTCACTTACGAGCTTGATGTTACTTGATATTCCGCGAGACAGAGTGTGTTGTGTTCTACATAGGCGACAGGAGCGCGCGACTGTCACAGCACCACAACCTGGCGATACCCGCTATGCCGCGCGGAAAAGGGATCAGTTTCATTAGCTTCTTGCGCTACCGAATGGATCTTGGATATTAGGTGAGTAAAAGGGCTTTCGGAGAGTGGGTCTTCCACGGGTGCAACAGGCATTGAAGGTTATCAAGGCTGCATTATGACACTTAGACACAGTAGACAATGCAGAATCAAGTATGGGGAGAGTGCGAACCCTGGAGAAGGACCTAGAGAAATTACTAATGAAAAATGTACGAAGCAAACAATTGAAAATAAATGGTGGGTGCGCGGGAAAAAGGGGATAAGTCAAGTTTTTATCGAAAACGAGTATGCTAAAACATTGTTTTACTACAGTACTATCATTGTGGATAGGGGGATAAATGACATTTCAATTTTGCCATTAAACTTGCATTGTTCTGGCATACTCATTTTGGACAAAATCTTGCTTTATCCCCTATTACACGCGCACCAGACAAATTATTTTTGGAGGACAAATAATGATATTGATATTTCAGTTCGTGCTGTTAATATATTTTTCTTTATCTCTATAGTAATAAAATCGGTCATTGTGGAGATATTAAATTTTGGCATCATCGGATATAGTGAACCCCTGAAAATCACCATACCGGAGTCGGCTGTTGTTTGTTAATGAATTATAATTTTTTTATTTACACGTTGTAAGATGAGTATTTCCAGAGTGATTGCGTCTTAAAATTTTACTCATAAACTTCAAATTGTATTTCATCTTTCTCTCGTTGTACGAAGTTTTGGTGTATACTGCATACAATTTCAAATCTAGATACTTAATTTTTGTGCTATTTCAGATTTTTTCATGATACTGATACATTTTTTGCATTTCTTTCTATTTTAGATCTAATAGGTTATTTGTCTTTGAATCCTTTTGGTCACTTTTGTGATATCGAGCGGTCGTCAAGACCAGTTTTAGACAGACAATTATTAGTACTGTAATTAAAACACATATTCATTAGTCAGCCTTAAAACGTCTTTTTGAATAATTGTTGATTATATCATATTTTCAGTGGATTTTGTTAGAATATATTTATTATTTTATTAATTTCAACTGTCTTTCCATCTCTCTGTGTTTCAAAGTATTTCTTTTCCCCTTATTCAGTAGTTATTTCATTTAATTGTAAGATAACTATTAATAACATCGACCTACTTTTAATCAATCTACCTGCATAAACAATGTTAATTTTTCTCACAATAAAACTTTTAGTCTACATTACATAGACAAGTTGAAATTATATTTATACCAGGTGCAAATGTACTCACCTCAGAACAGTGGCGTAGTGCGGGTGTCGGCTGCCCGGGGCGGAGGAAAATTTCGCCCCCCCCCCCCTTATTTAGGTTTTTCAGTTTATAAGACAAAATGTACTAGCTTGAACGTAGCAGATAGTCAACATACAATTACATAAATAAAATATTTAATACACGGACGAATATATACGTACAAGAACAATACAATTTTGAAAAAAGTTCGATAATTTAACAATCACTACACGTACGTATGAGCTCTAAAATCACAGTGAGCAGAATATTACAGTAAAGCGCAAACTTATATACGATTAAGTTAATGATAATTCGACGACTGATGGTCCATCAATAAAACTCTTTGAATTGGCGAAGCTTCACGCACGGACTTCCTTGAAGGGACTTATCCGTAGGCTACTGTAATCTAATTTGCAGGTGTACATTAGTGAACACTATTCTTTATACGATGGAAGTCATTCTAGCTGAAAATAATTCATAAACAGTTCAAGCACAAAATAAAATACAGGAAAACCCTACAAGTCAGTGCAGACGGTGTTGCCGGTCACTACAATGAGCAAGATGCTACTATTATACGTTCATTTAAAGAAGTCACAGAATGAGTAATAAAAGAATCCGTGCTCATTTCAATCTGTCCGAATTGTAAGTGCAACATAAGAACTGAAATGTAATGGTTCAAATTTTTACAAGATAATTATTATTTATTGTGAAATTTTGCTGCTTCCGAGAAGTGCTGTCCGGGGCGAGCAGCCTCTCTCGCCCACACTACGCTACGCCACTGCCTCAGAATATACGTTTCCATTATGTGAACTACATTTCTTACATATTTCAGAGTATCTCTCAGAGGGGTCTGACGCCACGGAATGCGGAGAAGTCCTTGAATGCCTAAGTATGTGTTTGGCTGAGATTGAGTGTAGATACACTTTGACGTGCCCTCATATAAGACAGCCTGTGCTTGCAGTACTGTATAGATAGCATAGAACTTCTACTGTAAATAAAAATTTACACATTTTGTACGTTAATTGTCCCAATAATCCGCTGCGCTTCTGAAACTTCCAAAATCAATTATGAATGATTTTTGCAAGTTTTTTTAAACGTTGAAGTCTATTAGCTGTATTATTAGCTCGTTTTGAAAATCCGGACTAATTGATTATCTGAAAGAGGTCCGGTCCCAATTAATCAGGATTATCGATAAACAATGACGATTTTAATGAGCAACAATGACTGCAATTATTTTTAATAAAAGCGTTGCCGAAATGAGAGCTGGACGGTGTTGATGCTAAGCGTGACAGCGATCGATTATTTGTCTTCATTGCTAATCATTAATCTATAACCATACACCCCTCTTGATCACCCGTACTATTATCCATTCAGTGGAAGACAAAGGAAAACCATTCTCGGGATTACGTGTTCAGAAAAGGGGAAGACAGTCAAACATGACCCTTCGAACTGGCTGAATACTACTCAGAGCTGCAGTACTACTCAGAACCAATGCCGCTTTCTTCAGCTATTAGAGTTCGAGTCCTGACGTGGCGGATTTTCGACACTAGCTAAATAGCTAGGTAGAATTCACCCGTTGTCTAGAGGTGAATTCTAGTGGCCGGCTGCTCTGATCGGTATTTTCTGTGGTTTCGCTGATCAAATACCAGTGGAGCGCTGGAGCAAAACGTCATCAAACGGGCTAGGGACCGTGCGCGACCATTCCTACCTCTTCCTTGTCCTATCCTTACCCCTTACTTACACTTACTTGCACTGCACTACCATATATATCGGGAGACCGGTCGGGGGCTTAGAGCTTGTGTCGGCTGGGGCGGGGCCCCGCTGAAGGAGATGCTCCAAGGTATCACGGGAAAAACCCACAATTTTAATTTAATAAATACTCGTGAATATAAACCAAAACCTTTGTTGATTATGCAAGCAGGCATATACAAAAAACTTATATCATGGCCAGAGCCGATGAACTAAAATTTGTAGCAGTTTCTAGTCTATAAAGAATGGAGATATAGTAAAATGAGAAGATTATTTTTAAATGAGAAAATACAAATATCCAATACTTATGTACCCGCCTTTCTTAGAATATCTTTAACACGAATATGTTAAGATGCGTCCATCGTATCATGTAATGTGGATTGTTTCAAATGACTATACAGTACTGTCGGATTGCAGCTACTTCCTAATCAAAAAAAAAAACAACATATTTTTTTAAAATTATAATCTTGTGTTTTATGTCAGTGATGTGTTTCGTGCAATATGAAATGTTCAGAAGTAGATATTATATTTTAATTTGCAAACACATTTTTTTACCTAGTTGGCATGAAGACGTGAAGATCATTGCATAATATGTTTTTGTTACGCTATACATTTTCTGCATTTTTGTGCATATATCAATATTTTTGTGGCATATTGGCATATTTTAGTGATAAAAGCTTGCATACATTCCCTAGTATTTGACGTCATTAGTATAACATGTGTTAATAAAACTATGTATATAACTCCCAAATATACCTCCCAAAATTATTTGTGTGAAGAATGCAAAGATTGTATTGATTAGTTTCTTAAAACATCCCGAATTCAATGATTTCTTCTCAATTGTGATCTTGTCGATTTCCATCTGTGCAGCCGAGTGGCCAGACTCCTCACATATTAACTTCTGGATACCTGGTGGTTATTCCATGTGGAAATTGTGGAGTGCAAAATAGTTTTACGCGGGTTACTGAGCGGTTTCTGTTTCCACTTCCCTTGCGCCCTCTTTATCTTCTACGCTTATGTTAATAATAATAATAATAATAATAATAATAATAATAATAATAATAATAATAATAATAATTGTAGTAAAGATGAAACTAGAGGAAGAAACAGCCACTACCGAAAACGCGCGCCGCGAGAGGGAAGAGGTGCCCGTCCGCCGCTAGGCACTGCAGCGGGCGCGGCGGAGCGAAAAGGAGAAAGGCCATTCCGCCCCTCCGCTCCCCTTAACAGCGCGTCGGCACGGGATGTGGCGGCGCTGCGGATAAGCGGCGCGCCGGCGCCCGCGACAACTGAACTGGATAGAGTTTTGTTATTGTATAACCACAGAGCTCTGGCATTGTGACTTCTTTCGGTAATTGGTTTGGCACGCTGGCTTATAATACATCTACTGGACACTTGGTTACCTGGCTGTGTATTTTGGACTGGATTTGGAAAGCAGTATTCGGCCACTCGAAATAAACTGTTTTATAAATTTGTACTTTTGTTTTGTTCCCTGAGTCTCCTAGAACAACAACAACAACAACAATAATAATAATATAATAATAATAATAATAATAATAATAATAATAATAATAATAATAATAATAATAATAAACCGAGGTAGGTGGCTCATTGCACAGCATGCTGTTTTCGCAGTTGGGAGGCCAGGTTTCGATTCCCGGGCCGGCCTTCCTAACCGGGATTTTTGTGGTTTCCCCTTGGTCACGAAGGCAAATGCTGGGACTGTTCAAAAAGGACACGATCAACTCTCACCATCACCCTAACACCTCATAATTCATAATTCAGGGCTTAACATCCTTGTCTTGCCAAGTGATACAGCCGAAAAGCTGATCCCCATAATGAACTCCGTTAATCTCTCTCCGGGATAGAATATGAATTGAGCCTGCCGGAAAGAGAACGTGTAGCGTGGTCATAAATGTCCCGATACGCAGGTAATAATAGTTATTTATTATTAATTATTATTATTAATTATTATTATTATTATGATTTATTATTATTATTATTATTATTATTATAAGCTTTATTCACTGCTCTCAATGAAACCATTGATCTACCGACTCACCATAACTAACATTTCAGCTATCGCTCTCATTATTCATGCTTTCATCCCGCCGTCAGCCTTTCTAGTTGTGGACCCCGGTACCCTGGAGACTAGAGGGCTCACCACAACTGGAGATCTCATCACAATTTAGCGAAAAGTAATTAATTTGTCTTTGTGCTGTGTATTTTTTAAACAGCATTTGCTTACTACATTCTACCGTACTGGGGTTTCACAGACAAGAAATAAGTGAATGAATAATGCATGATACGTTAAGTGAACTCAGAACAAACATATTGGGCTCAAACGCTTTTTCTGCTCCTACTGGTTCTTCGTCTTTTTCTCCTCTTCTCTCTTTCATTTTATATTATTTCTCTTTATCTTCACGTTCTCTTCCTTTTCCTATTTTTTTAACCTCTTCTTCTCTTCCCTTTTTCTATAGTCCTACACTTATATTATTATCCTTTTTCTTTCTATTTTCTTTTTTCCGTTTGCTCTCCATCTCTTACTCCCCATCCTTCTTGTACTTCTACTTTTGCTTCTCCTCCTCAGTGCCCTAGCTAACACTATTCCACCGAGACTAATGTAGCTTTACAGTAACAGGGCAGCACGAATAAGTGTAGCGCATAAACGTCGAGCGGGTTGCCTAATTCGCAATTGCCAAACGGCCGCGACTCACGATGTTGTCTCCTCATACTATTATAAGATTATTTAATGAGGTAGATTGGTGAACCGTTTGGAACTTGGCCCCGGGAAAAGTTTTGTTCTGCCCCACCTTTGAAAGCAACACGGCTGCCCAATAGGAGAGCGGGGATTGAGCGTGTGCTTGGCGGGGCTGGTCGGAGATGAATCTCGATTGCATCGACCCTGGGTGCGGCGGGTGGCGAGGGCGGGTCTCGGTACACAGGGCCCACCCACCGCTCGCCCGGAATGCTATCGAACCTGTTCGCCTCAGAAATTCACTAGTTTCCTCGTTTCGCGTTGAGGTATTTTTACTTCGCAAACACGTTTACCTGTGTAAATGCAAGGTTGGCGACTCGGGTGTGCGTAGTCGCCAAACAACGCGGACTACTGCGTCGGGGTGCGGTTCGTTCGTGGCCTTTGCGCCAACTGCCAAAGCGCAGCGTTGACTCTGTTGCATCGGCAGCATCATTGATCGGCAGGTCTTAGGGTTCGAGATCTGACTGTGCCACATTTTTGTGACACTAGCTGCATAGATGGATTCAAACAGTCTGAAAGAGAAATTTACCGGCCAACTGCTCTGATGATCTGTGGTTTTCCCTGGTTTCTCCGATCATTTCCACGTGAAAGCCTGAAAAGTTCTCTAAGAAACCGGCCAAAATCTCGCACCATCTTTCTTCCTCCTTCTTATCCCCTCCTCTACACTTACACCCACATGCTCTTACACTTTCATTCCCTACATAATGAAGCATCTCCGGAGCTTAGAGTTTGTTCCGACTTCGGCCATGTCCCGCTTGGAGATACTAGGAGGGGAAAGTCCTGCAAATCGATGTGGATGTCGGGGCCGCATCTCATATTTCAGTGGGTGAGGAACACTGCCAACTCCTAGAATATAATATTCACTACTCTTACCTAAAATAATCGACTGAATGTTTGGGATTAAGACCTAAGTAGTTCAAACACCCGTAATCTAAACTCACGTGGCATCGGCTCCGTCGAGAGAGCTGCACGTATTCCTCTGATTTCAGTACGAACGTTGCCACATAAACAGATAAATAACAAATTCCTTGCCCCATCAGAGCTGTAAAAGTAAAAATCTCCCCGTTCGCTCATATATATATGTATATATATATATATATATATATATATATATATATATATATATATATATATATATATAGTGAACCGGGGGACCCACTTCTAATATTCAGAATAGTTCTGCAGGTGTAAGATAAGCAATTCAGCGAAGTAGTATGTAGCATTTACGTCTGTGACGCACTCACACACTTTTGAAATGTAATAACGAAAATTCAAAGATGTAACTTGATGATTTAACTAGATCGTTCCAACGTCGCAAAATGAATACGTAATAATGATACCTAAAGTAGTGATACTTCTGCAGCACTTTCGTTTTCGAATTGCTTCTAACTTTTGAAATTTTCGAAAATTCAGAGGGTTTAACGAAAATTACACCTGCGCCGCTTTTAAGCGTCCTTGCTTTATCCCAAGAAAACATTTAAATACAAAATGTGGAGCCTTTTTAAGATATTTTAAAAATTGCCTTGTCTCTTTATCAAAAATTATGCGAACTAATTAAAAAAAATTAGGTGTACTTTACCTTATCCGAGGAAAATAAAACTTGAATAAAAAAAATTGAAACAATTTTTGTGAGAAAATTGTGAAAAAATTGTTGAGGCTTGCATTCGAGTACCCAAAACTTAAAATATTCATTTAAATTTCGCTGGACCTTCAGTTCAATCAGATCAAATTTTCAGTTTTGCAGAAAATCGACTAAATTGCGCTAGCTTTAAACACTGACCCACAGCCGTGTGTGTGTTTCGCCGTAAAATATTTTTTGTAATGAAGGACCCGTAAAAGGCGAATTCTGACTACACAGCGTGTTAGAAGAAGTAATTTACTACATACAGGAACAATATTTATCCACTTTTTTGATAACAAGGCCTCACAATACGAGTTTGTCTAAAAACATCGCGCCTTTCTTCCATCATAAAACTAATTTACTTTAATACGAAAGGATTGTTAATATAATTATTGTATTTAAAAATGAATATGAGATTTGCGTTTCTTTAGTGTTGCTTGGAATTGGTTGTTTGGAAGTGTGTGTTCACATTACCCTATTGTGGGTGTGAAGTTGGGGGAAATTTTAGATATGACACTCATGAGATGATGTCATCGAAGACTTCTACTGAGCATTTTGCATTCAAGTACTTGTTTACTAACGCCCATTTTTTTATCATCGTGTGAATGTGACTTATTCTCCAAAGTAGTCATTTCAAATATCACACATGTGTAAGAGTATCTGAATGGAAACTTACAGAAATACATGTCACGCAGTTTTAAAATATCTGCTGAGCACATTGTTTATCTCAGTGAATCGATGACAAATTTGTCAACGCTATTGGCAGGACGTGGTCCATTCATGATGTTCACCGCAAATTATTATTAGATGGAGGGATGGTGTATTTGACGTGCCATCAATTTGTGGAGGGTTCTGACGTCCCGCGGGGATGAGAGAAGCTTTGTGTGCCTGCCATTGACCTTCGCTGTAACAAGCGACACAATTTTACGATGCAAATAGAATAATTTGCGAAGGGAGTTTCACAGAAATAATGATTTTTTTTACTGCCTTCCGTTCCCGTGTGTAAATTGAATGCTAGTTTTTTCATCGCCATTTAGATCTGAACATTTGTTTAGACATTGCGAGTATATTTGAAGCTAATAGCTTGTGATTGAGTTTAATGTGATATTAATTGCACGTTGTTAGACATATTCCCATTTACTTTCATCCTTGGTAAACAGTAATTAAAACGTCCAGGTTGTCGGTGGGGTCGATCCAATGATTCTGGCTATCGATGCTAGTTATTGTCAAAGGGTGAGGGTAGAAAGGTTAGTTACTTCGTCTCCTTTTTTAGAAGAAAATTCATACGCTGGACTGACCATGAACAGACTCTGCTTCCACAGCAACCGTCGAATTCGTGATTACATACTTGCACATAACTCTGCATTTTCTATTTCTTCTTTTTAATGGGAGATAACCTTATCAACAAAATGAGCAGTGAGAAGGGATTGTTACAGACTTTGCGCGAATCTATCCGTTTTAAATGCAAACGAACCATTGATATTTTAGTAATGTCACTCATCAATCAATTAATAATTCTCGTAGAAACTAAGTTAATTGCAGATGAAAGCATCAGCTGGTCTGTTGAAAATAGTAGGAACATTAGCGTGTGATAGGAAATTTAGCTCGCCTCGCTTTTATTGGATTTTTTGCTCTCTGTCGTCTCCAACAGTTCACGAGCGCCGGCTCTTCCTCGTGAAGATATTCCTCGTTTTTGTTTGGACTGTGATTCTTTCGTTTTTTGTTTAACTTTGTGAGTTGTTTAGTGTGACGTCGTTGTGGAGCAAGTGAATCACAGACAGGGAGTTGTTATGTACGGATTTATTTACTAGTTTTTCTATACAATAATTTCACTGCTGAGGAAATAGCGCTGCACTTCTAGCACTGCACTACCACGAGACATCCCCGCACCAGCCTGACACAGACCCCATAACGCCGCTCCTGGCCTCTCGTCCCGTGGTAAACAGCCACACCTCGCAGCCGAAGCAAGCGATAACCCTTGACGGGTCAAAAGTGCCTTCCGCACCGCGATTCTGTTTAAACTCAAATGTCGGCCGTTCCTTCGCTAGACGCTTTTTTGAGGAATCACGTGACCGACCTCCCATGAAGACTTGCGGCCCGCGTCACCTCATTAACGAATTTTGGGCACGTTGCAAATATGCGCCCGCCGCTGCTGTCGAATGCGTCTGTCGTCTCATATCACCACCCCCCTGCTCTGACACCAACGTTCCGACAACACACCCCTGCCCGCACCCTTCGAGCTTGGTGGCCGCCTGATGGCCAACCCCTCCCCCTCGCCAGCCACCCGTCTTGTGGGGTCCGGCGGGCAGGTCACGACAATACATTACACAATTACTGGCGTCGATGAATGTAGAAATTGGGGACTGATATGGCCGTGAAGAGAACGATGATGATGGTGATGATGGAAGTGTTAGAGATCGGCGAATTACAGGGCTCTCGCTTCGCAATCAAGTCAATAGTAAATCGTAAGTGCGTTGAACCGCGAAAACATTGTCTCGAGCAGTGGGTGAGAATGGGGCTGCGGCCTTGTGTCGTAGCCCCACATACAGAAGCTCCGGCGAGGTATTGAAATCTTTCGTCCGCGTTCCCAGCTTTCCGGCGTCACTCACGTCATTAGTGCTATGACGACCTCAGTGAGTAGACGGGTTGGGGACTCCGAGCCGCACACGTTTTAGCCTGGGGTCTCCTACTTTGGCTTCGTCGTGGGAATGCGCAATACTCATGGGTTATTGGGAAGTGACTTGTTCCGGCGCATTGTGAGTGCTAATTGCTTGTGAGCTTAATTCGACTACAGTACCAACCTGGAAAGTTGTAAGCTGCGAGCCGCCGGGGGCGGGGGGAGTGTTATTCTGGCTCTAGTGTGTAGACGTCCACAAGAACCCTGCGTTCCGGCGTATCCGAATGTCAACCTGGCTTTCCCTTCGTGCGATTTAAAGGAAGTAAGGATGGGCCTAAATGGCAGAAGGTCGCTTTGGAGCAAGTAAAATCCCATCGGTATTAAATTATGTATAATTAGAGAGGTTTGCCTCCTGTGTTCACATAGCTCCGATACAATATCTAGATTAGCAGTCTGTAGCCAGTAGTCCGTGTCATTACTTTAATAGTCTGCAAAAAAATGAAATGTGTACTTAGTACTTACAGACGTTTACTCAAAATGAAACTTACACAGTGATTAAAAGCGTACCTTACTCTATTTGAGGAGGGAAAATTAAAAAAAAATGCACAGGTTGGACCTGTGCATTTTGTAATGTATTGTAATTGTATTAATAATTGTGTAATGTATTGTCGTGACCTGCAACTTGGACCTGTGGCATTTTTATAGGCGTACTTTGCTCTCTCCGAGAAAAAAATAATCTACAAATTTAGAGCTATTTTTGAGAAACTTTTGAAAATACCGTCGAAGAATCACGCACAGTTTCCCCCACAAATAGATTCTTTTGCGCCGGCCCAAGTGCATATGTCAGAGCGACTGCCTTGTGTAGCAATAAAGCGCACGGCAAGTTCACTCGATACATCTAAGGTGCGGAAAGATGATTTGCTGGTTGAAAACACTTTGGCAGACTTGGGTTGTGGCGGAGAGCGATGGAACGGCGTTCCGGTACGCCGGGAATAATATTATTAAATTATATTATAAATGTGTAACTATTTCTATTAAATTAATTATTAATTTGGGGTACGTTCCGGGACCTAAAATATTATATATCAAGCACTATATTATATATATATATATATATATATATATATATATATATGGTAGTGTATTGTAACATTTATATCGCTTACATTCAGACAGGTAATTATATTTTAATGTTTTCTTTAGAGATTTTACTAAAAGAGTGCACCGCTTGAGCCTAGTCATTAAGGTATTATTGGACACAGCAATTAAGTTTAATGAAGGTATATGTATACTGGGTTAATTGTAAACTTTAATTACAAACCTCAAAACATGCGGTATTTTTCCAATTAGGAGTTAATCGGATCTCAAACATCAAACGAAACTAGAATACAATCGATATGGGGTGCAAGTAAAGCATCATCACAATTTTACCTTTTTTGTTGCAATCAGTTTGTTTATTTGTGGTCTATATATCTACTGCAATTAAAAAGAAGTTACTTGTTCACATATGTCTTGTGGGTCGGGAAAATATAAACACGACGTCAGAGACGATTTGTTTTATTTAAAAAAGGTAATATTTAATTTAAAATTCCTAAGCAGTTGTCAGGGGAGAGGTATGCCGAACGTATAAAACAATCTGCACGTTAAAAACCATTTGGGAAAAATAGATTTTTGAAGTAAAACTGTTTCCGTTTGTATTAATAAACCATATAGATGTTGCCTCGCTTTGAGGAATTCTAATCTCAAGACATGTTTTGAAATTGGAGGCGATAAGTGAGCGGGTCCTATCATAGTACCCACCCTACTGAGTCCTGATTTGAATCCTATCGAACACCTTTGGGATGTTTTGGAACGCCGAATTTGTGCCAGGCCTCACCGACCTACCTCTATACCTCTCCTCAGTTCAGCACTCCGCGAAGAATGGGCTGCCATTTCCCACGAAACCTTCCAGTATCTGATTGAAAGTATGCCTGCGAGAGTACAAGTTGTCATCAAGTCTAAGGATGGGCCAACACCCTATTGAATTCCAGAATTACCGACGAAGGACGCAACGAACTGTAAGTCATTTTCAACCATGTGTCCGGATACTTTTGATCACGTAGTGTAACCGTAGAAACTGAGATGATTTGTAATAAAAAGCTACAGCTTCATTTTTGCCCCGACCGGGAATCGAACCCTAGAGCGCCCAACAGAAAGGTAACACGTCCATGTCCATGACCCACCCGAGGAGCTAATGATAATGATAATGATTATAATAATCCTAATGATAATAATAATAATAATAATAATAATAATAATAATAATAATAATAATAATAATAATAATAATCTGCAAATGAGCGCAGGCTTGGTGGCAGTTTAGCAAGAAAATGAATAAAAACAAAAAATGGATAAATATGATTAATTGAAAAATATTGATAAAATTGTAGTGGACACTGTGGGATCGCGGCAGGTTTTTCAGAGTTCTCTTGTTCCTCTGTCTCTCATTTCATCACTATATTTCCGAAATAATGGCTAGAAACAAGAAAATAAAAGTCTAACTCAAAATCCTGCAATGACACGAATTTGAGCGTCTTGTATCATCGGTGTGACATCAAAAACCGTGAGACACTCGCTATTTCCCTTTGACGTTTTGCACTCTGACTTAGAGCTTTGAAACGTGGTTGAATAATTATGAATCATCACTACTTTCAAATTTTACTCTTTGTCTCTTAGATAAGTAAAATTGAAATGGCCCGCGGCAGGCGTTTGGGAATATCTGAAGTAGGATGAGGAAATCTCAGTTGCCTTCTAGAAGACAGACAAGCTTTATAGTACGAGTCTCGCCAAGAATAAATTACGCTAGTTTTTTGTGCGATTATTTGTGAGCAGACTCGTTCACAATTCAGAGAGATTTAGCCTTGACCCACAGGCTAGTCGATGTTGCGACCCTGCCATGTCTAATAGATGATGAGCTCAGTGACAAATTAAATTCCTGTGACCTACAAACTTCCTATCTTTTTGCGTTAGTCGAAAGACACACCACTTCCTTTAATATACTACGAGTTCAACAATTTCCTGATAGCCAAGCTCATTAAATCGATGACTTCGCAGTTGCGTTACATGGTGAAAACTAATTAAACAGTTTGTTCACTTTGGACTGGATAATCCACAAATTAAACTAGATGTGAAAATTTGTGCTCTGGGCAATACATCCAGTGGCATTTTTAGGTCATTTTAAATATTCATACTTCCCTTCATTAAATTCAATGCGTGATTCTTTCCTAACTGTGGTGAATTTTCGCATCTATGTCCATTGCAATTGGCGATTGTGATTCTTGACAAGTAAGCGACGGATTTATTAAATACATATGATAAAGGTGACCGAGTTTTTTGCATATCATATTGGTAAAATATCGTCCGGTACACTTCGCTCCAAAACGGTGGCATCGTTTCTAAATGTTTGATATTGGTATGTGTATTATTATCTGTAAAATACAAAAGAGAAATTACTTCCAAGTGTTGGAGGATTAGGAGAATTTGATGATTGCAAGTATTGGATTATATTAGGATTTTTATTCTTATTTCTCGCAGTGTACAAATAGACCGACCAAGAGGTCCATTTAAATTTATAAATTTCTTTTTTTTTTAATGAATCTTACTAATCAAGTTGTATTTAGATACCAGCCAGTAGTATGTAGATAGAAATTGCACCAATATTTTTAATCTGCAGAGGAGCTCAATTATATTTATATTTTTTATCAAACCTTTTCCTCAGATCTTATTACTTGTTTAATTGCTGGATGAAGCGTACTGTAATAATAAGACTCCCTTCAAGCTCAAGTAAGGTAGCTCCATTTTTTAAATATTTTATTTAGTTTGATATTCGTGTGAGCAATTGGCATTCTATTAACAGCACAGTGTAGCTGTATGTTGCTAAGCAACTGTATTGGTAGGAATACAAGTTTACGCTGTCAGAGGAGCCACCCGTTTGTGACGGGCAAAGTCATGTATATGGAAGTTGAGCCATTGTACCTGTAAGTGGTTTGTTTTGTCAGTTCGCTGTGAATATTTAATCGCAAAAATGAACATCTCACAATTATTTTTAAAGGAACTCTGAGTACACGCCATTTCGTACGTTGTTCTTCAAGCCGGGATCTAAAGAAGGACGCAAGCTTTCTCTCGCTAATCTTAGCGAAAGCTGTAGACTAAAGACGATCACGGCCCGTTACAAAGGAGAAAAAAGATATCGAAGATTTTTTGCTCTTTATCCAACCTGTCCATCACCACTCTTGTAAGTGTCGTTTTACTTCTGACGACTGGGCCACTGGATGAAAATCACAATATTGGAGATTACTGATGAGCAAGAAAATTTACGTAGCTTGTGAAGTAGCCCAGGATATTTCTTTTTACTGAGTGGTTGGATATGTTCTAATATTGTTCCCTAAACGTATCTCTTAAACTTATATTAAAATTTTTACTTATAGTCTTCACATTCAGTCATGTTGAACATTTAATTTAGGATTTGTAAAAATTATCCATTTTATTCGGAAATATGTAAAAATGTATTAATACAGTTGCTGACTGCATTTCATATTTTCCTGCAAATCGTATCATTTACCTTTTCATATCACAAGAGATGTAACTCTATTTAGGCCCTAAGACTATAACTGAAGAATGTTATCAGTACAACAATATTTATCAGCCCGATGTACAAGTAGGCCACTGAAGGAAAATGACAATGATGATATTGATAAGTAACAATAATTAGAGTGATGTTGACTTATTTCATATTTTCTTGTGCTCTTTACCTGTTCATAACAGAAGTTTTTTAAGTCCATTTACGCCTTTACATCAAGTCTATTACTGGACAAAATCAATCAGTATTTTCAATATAAGTTTAAACAAACGTTTCTAAGCACACGAATATAGCGAAAATGAAAATAATGTACTGTTGAATTTTCTTTAACAAATCTAGTTAATCAATAAATATACCAAAACCAGAAAAATGTGAGTTACACCACCTCTGCTTAATGGGTCTTATGTAGTGACCTCTTCTATTTCGACCACTTTTCAGTACTTCTCTAATCCATCTAAACCCATTGATTTTTTTTAATTTTCGAATTTATTTGTTAAAAACACTGAGCAAATGTATCTGACCATTAGGGGAGTGTTTAAGCTTCATTTGGTGCCCAAATCTTAAACAGAGAGCGATTTTATCTTGGATCGAAGGAAATTGGTCAAAACCTGGGCAGCAAATGAAAAAACGAGCAGGTCATTAAAATACTTGTCAAAAGTTTCGTACATCAAAGATAATATCCATTCGATACTGATCCTTCTTGTAATGGTATGCGAGAACGTTAAACGTAAGAAAGTATAAGATTTTATAATTTAGATATTGAATGTTTGTTGAAATTAAGGTTGAAAAACGAAATAAGAAATAACTGAAATTCTGGTAAACCAGGCCAAAAAAGTACATAATTATTTTGAATCCTTCAGTCAACATTCCATTTTTGTCGCTTATATTCTATTACCTTTCAAAATCACTTCCAAATTGCTGCATCTAGCTGGAACGATATTGTTGGCACTTTAAATAAAGGAGTAGTAATGCTTTTTCATTATACATATGTCATGTTAAATTTAAATAAATTTGTTGTATACATATAAAGAAGGGAAAGTATACGTATTGACATATAAAGCTAAATTTTGTTTATTGAGGTTATTGATTATCATACGAAAAAAGTGATTTTAATAAATTTAGTTTTGTTTCATATGTCAAATTTTGTGCCATATTGGATACACCGTTTTGTTTTAGACAATTTTAGCTTGACATTGTTAATCAGCTACCCCCAAAACCCCCCTTTACCAGAGAACTTTTCAATTAAATAACTGTTTCATTTTTGGGTAAGGTTTTCGAGGTCTGGAATCAGCGTGTGACAAGAGACGAGCACCGGAACCGGCGGGAATGTAATGTTAAACTCCCTAGTCGATCGCAACACCCAGCACCGCCCGGGAGAAGCCCCTCGTGGGGAAGTCATCGCCGATTACCGTTTCGCGTTCAACGGACGCGGACTCCTATGGCTTGTGATCGCTCACCCTCTCGGGCGGGCTCGTCGGCGACAGCGGCCAATGCCGTTGCTAGAGCTGGCTTCACTCGGGGCGGCTATGAATCACTCCCCTCTCTTTTTTCCTCCATCCCACATTTTTGTCGAGTGGTCCCGCAATACCAGGTGTTTTCTATATTCTTATCCATATTATTACTATTCAGGCTTTCTCCGAATAAATGTTACAAACTTCTAGGACCTGTAGAGGTATCTACTTTTTTCCAATGAACATAAAGTGGACATCCCATATAAGAGTTACATGTAGACATTCGCCCCTGTTTGTCAGGAAACCCTGTATGTACATGTTCAGCAGGCACAGAAAATGTCCTTGACCGCGTGAGAACGTGACTTGCATAACATTTGTTTCTAAGGAGTTTCCTATCAATCAGGGACAAATGTTGCTTGTGTAGCTTCGCTATGACATTTTCCACTATATGAATGGCAAAATGTGATCATTTTTTACCCCTTTATAGACATAGAAGTTTGTAACAGTTATTCCGAGAAATCATTTATATTTTTCTCGTTAATTATATTTTTTTAAATCAATGAATGTAATTTTGGTGTTTTTTTTCCTTTTCTTCATTTTAACACTTTTATAACAAAAATAAAGTAAAAATATTCACCCACGTGACGCGAGTAAAATTTATCGTTTGTTGTCACCCGTTCGATGAGGGCATCAGTGGCTCCAGCGCGCGCCTCAGCATCACAGCTGTCAACGAGTAATATGTTAAGAGCGGTAGTTTTTCTCCCGGATACGTGTGCTGCTGGCTAATGGCGGGTCAGTGAAATAGTGCACTTACTGACACATTTAAAAGCTTCAACTCGAATGAAACTTTCTGCAGGAGCGTAGGTTCGTGTATTATATTTGCAGAGACTCAAACAACTCGGTTCAGATGGTTCTGGTTTACAAGTTCACTATGATCAAGAACATTTGTCAATTTTTTCTAGTTGAACGCGTTTGAGGTCTCCAAGGATGTTGGCACTGGCGTCAAGGAACTGCATGCCCTAAAGGTATATTGGAATGCACATTCATAGAGAAAGTTATGAAGAAAATTCTCAAATAGTAGTAGAAGCAAAATATCTAAAAGAAAATGGTCTTGTGAGGTTGCATAATCTTGAATAAACATGTCTTCGAATGTTGCCATTGTCAACAATTTTATATTCAGTTACATTGCCATATTAAATAGTTAATTTATGAGTTTGAGAGGACTTATGGAACTAGTCTTCTTACCAAACAATGGCTTAAATTATTGTAGTATACCTTTTGAACTTCAAAATGAGACCAAACAATTCAAAATTGGATATTATCACACTTAAAGTGAGAATAAACATACACAAAATATTCGTAGAGAGCCTGAGAAAATGAACAGGATGTAAATAAAAGAAAACGATACGTATATCTTCTATATTATCAGGCAGTTAATATCCCTTTAATATACAAGGATGAAACAACGCACAAAATGACGTTCAAAGAAAGGAAATAGACATTTCTGAGAAATAGAATATATATGACTGTGTGTAGTCATACTGTTAAAAGGGACATTGTTTTTATTCCAAATGTAATTTGTATTTCTTGTTACTTAATTTTATGATGAATAATTTTTTGTGTTTATAAGGTTGTAATATGATTTTTATTTACTTTCCTGTTTTAACCTGAAGTCTCACTTTGCAAGTGATTGATAATGATTTGAACGTGTTTGGGTCCAACTTGATTTTCTTTGTTTCCAATTTGAAATTGTTTGGTCTCAGTTTGACATTGAAAAGCATAATGTTCAAAATGTGAGAGTGTTTAATGCGTTTTCGTGTAATGATTACATGCGGCAGTTGTCTTTTTTTCTCGTCGAGCATCGTACCACACCTTCCCAAAAGGACCCCATTCCCATACATGCCCCACCTTCCCATACATTCCAGAAACACGTAATAATTACAGTGTACGTCTCAATTGCAATAAACACCTCTTTGGGATTTCTGGGAACTGCGATTTCCAAGCCCACGGACAGGCACATTATAGAGGAGGCAGGGTCGTGGATATGGATGAGCCCGCATCTGCTCTACCACGTGGACAGATGCGTCCAATAGCTGTGCCGCTATAAATGAGATAACGCCAGTGATCTTGGAAATTTGTAAACATTTGTGAAGACGCTCAAAAAAATATTGAATGCAAATATCAGTAGATGTAGCATCTAATCATTGTCTACCAGATAAAACAGCTTTTTTCTTGGAAAGTAAAAATCGCCTCTGGGTTGCCGAAGTAAGAGTAATGAGTTTTTGAATTGATTAACATCCGTTCCCCTAGAAGGTTTTGTCTCTCGAAAAATCAAAATAATTTCATTAAAAAAGTAGAGTTCCGCCAGCTCGTGTTCGTTCTTGCAAAGAAATGTTTAAGTTTAAAGACGTTATCAATAAAATACAGAGACAATAAAATTCATGCGACCAGCTCAGAGTTACGTTTTGTATATTTTGCATGTTCGTACTCTTCAGACAAAATATGGGATGGAAAGTTTGGCGTGTGATTCGTGATTTTCGTGCCCTTACTGAAGGTGTAATGATTAAAGGCGCGAGTATGTATTTATCGAAACAAATTCTCATATCACTATTTGGATCAATTGAAAAATTAATGTCCGTTCATTTTCCAACGTTCCTGTGGATCATTGCCACAGGCCAGCAACAGTCTTGTGCTCAATTTGATGACCAAAGGTTTTCTTGTCATTTTGCTGAGACACTCGTCGTTACCGCACAGTAGTTTCTTGCAGATTTTTCTTCTTTTATAATCCAAAAGGATGTGCTTAAAGTGAGTTGAAGCGGTAATGACGTTTTTAAGTATTGCCGCAGAAAAAAATATACTTTATTTGGATGCAAACGATGAAAAACACAAATTTGTGAAGTGGTGGAATAGTTGTGCATAATAAGATAGTCCTGATGGCGTGCGACCCTACGATCGCGCCCGATTTAAGCCCGACAGACCCTTAGTTCACCAGCCGGCTGTCAAAATTACTGTGCACACTCTGTTTGCAAATGATGTGCACTTGTATTGCGGTGTCAGAAATGATACGATGTAATTAGAAAATTATAGAAATTATTTCTACAGGAATATATGTTTCTGAGGCGGGGAACGTAAAGGAATTGTTTATTGCATGCAACACGCTAGTGTATTCTTTTGCATGAAATGCAGAATAAAGTTCATGCAGTGTTTACTTGCACCAATTGCATTATCTAGTGATACTTTAGAAACAATTTGGTGGTGCAAGTTTCTCTTGGTCTGGCATGCACTATAACACATGTCAATACAGCGGACACGTAAAATGAATTGATCTCTTCAGTCCTTGACCCTGTTGCTTTGAGAATTATCATTTCAGTGAGAGCGAGGATTAGTATACGGTCGAGACCTTCATTGACAGGTGACGTGAAGAATAAATAATGAACTTCGACCATCTGGTCCTGCATGTGTTTCGTTCACGGTGTATGTATTGGATGTATCCAGAATGGGCTACGCGATGTCCAAGTTAAAATACTTTTGATGAAATTATGATATCTACTAATTTTTACTTCGTGTATACTTGTATGTTCGGAGTGTATTTGTAGTATTTATTGAGAAAGTTATGTTATGCGGCAGAAAACATACGTCCAGGTTTTGACAGATTCACGTTTTGGAAACTATGATAACGAAATTTGTGTTTTTTCAATGCATTTTTCTCTGCCTGAGCGTTCGTCTGTCTGTAAATACCACTAGCGCCTAAACTGTGCACAAGATTTCCCCCAAAATGAATATTCCGGGAATGATCTTGCCGAACTCGCGGCCCTGCGAATTTGAAACTGATCTTATAATTTTGCGGGTAGACCTAATTTACCTCTATCTAGACATTTTAAAATATTCTTGCAAATGGCTACAATTTTTCTTTCGACTTATTAATCGGAAAGAGCAAAATGCACTTACATATGTATGATATATGTTCGATTTTCTTTAAAACCTAATTTTCTAAAAGTGCAGAAGTTAAATTTTTGTCGACACTGTTCTACATCAATAATAATAATAATTTCCGTTATTTTCATTAATAATAAAATCCTGAGTTTGGGTAACTGAGATTGTGCGTATGCGAAACTTATTCTTTTTTCTTTCTTTAGCCTTTTTGTAACGGTAGATCACAATGCCCTGAATGTAAAGTCTAAAGTGCCATTTTCATTTAAACTTTTGAAATGGCAAAAATTAACATATGTATTTAGCACCGCTATTTCGATTTGGAATATGGGGTTCAATTGCTGATTGGTTCCTCTCTTGAACCGAAAACTATGCCTCACAAATTGTCTGGTGCCTTTGGAACTTGTTGCACGTGGCATTTCGATATTTCGATGCAACGTTCGCGTGATTGATGATCAACTGTTGTGACTTTTTAAAGAGTAGCGTATGATGAATTCGTTCTGGCATGAAAAATGATCCGCATCTCATTCATTCACAATTTCGGCTTGTCTGATAAACTCATAACTTTAAATTCGTTGAATTTGTTTAGTCTGACATTTAGTGCCTATTACATTTGGTGTAGGATGTCAAACTGCTCAGTAAAGTTTTCTTTTTCTTGGTGTGACCGATATTGCGCTTCGTAATAATATGTACATTTTATGAAAATTTAAGGTAGAAATTTCAATAGTTCTTCAGTTTGTGGTGTTTCTACGAAGTGTCCCAAGGCGCATTTCTTTAATTTTTTACTTATATACCTAATGCAACATTTGTTTTTAGGTTATATAACGTTTTCTGAATATATGTGGTAAAATTATTGATTTTGAAGTTTTCTTTGTGAATGTTAACATTGATATTAACATAGAATATGCTTTTCACTTTGGACTTTCTCGTAGTCTTCATAATTTTTCATAAAAATCCTTTATTTGACACCAATTCTTAGTGTTTGCACCGATAGTTACTTGTGAAATATGTTACTTTTCAGTTATCGAGTAATTAATTTTTATATTATTTTCCTTTCATAATAAGTGTACTCGAATACTTTCTTAAAAAGGATTTCTATCGTTTATTTGCTACGAAAGTATATTATTCATCAAGCTGATAAACATATTTATCCAGTTGGAATACTTATTGTATGTATTGTATATTTGTGAGGTAGACTTCCAATAACCTACAAAGATTTGTCAGAAAATGTAAACATAATGGAAGTGAAACCGTCCCAGACCGTCTGCTTACATTTCCAGCAGCACTGTGTTGATTTCAAGTGATATTTGCACAAGTTAGTGAACAAATCAAATTGTATTGAGTTTGTTTTCTCATTTGTACATTTATTTATTAACGTCAAAAAACGCATTACTCTATGACTGAAGCCTAAGATTTCTCATACTTTTCCCGAAAATAATAAATAAACCATCATAATTTTCACAAACTCATTTATACAGTGAAATTTCAATAATTCAGTGAAGTTTCTTTTTGATGTATCTTTCTTTTTGTGCCCGGAACAATGCTGATTTTCACGACTTGCAATCCAGTTACTGTTTCAATTTATATGCACTTAAAATACTCGATTTTTTTCATATAATTTGAACATGGAGGAAAAATCTCATAATTCTGCTTCTCGCTCTTCCATTTCATAGTAAAAAAACTGCCTGATTACATTCTGTGTTGCACTTTCTTCTTCCTAAAGAGTATAACCTGTTACATTGAATATTATTGTACACGTCGCTAAGTTTGAACTTTCCAACGTACAGAGTTTTGTGTCTATCGTATTGCTAGTTAAGCTTGCGTCGAGTAGTGCTCGTATGTTTGCGTCGAGTTGTAATTTTTTTGATTTAAAATGCTTCCTATGTTTTGTTTCAGGTGAGTGGGCTGAATAATCTTAGGCACTCGACCATGTTGCATGATAATGTGAGTAAACTTCTCTTTATTTTCAAGGTATTAAATTAAAACGAAATATTTTGTACGTGAAAATAAATTCGGATGAATTTGGTAGTCTAAACATTTATCTCGCTGGTTCTTTGAAGCACGGTGTTGTAAACCAACAACTTCTTTGTGGTTTTCTATTTTCCTCTAGTTTTTAAACGAGAGGAAATTAAACTTACACCGTATTTAAAGATCTGTTTTTTTTTTCAGAAAAGATTTCATTACCGTATAAGATCTCAATTACTATTATTATATTTTTGCAATATTAATTGTTAGCAATTTTTGAATATATATAGAGTTCACAGAAAATTGAATCGTTGCCAATTTTTAAGAATTCTTTCCGTAATTTGGGAGAAAATTTAAAGAAAAAATTTGGAGCCGTGTTTTGGACAGAATTGCTTAAATTTACATATATTTGAAGCAAAATTTCCCAAAAACTTTCACATTTTCAAAAAATTCTATATCACCTTATTTAAAGATATATTTTTAAAAAACAGATTTGATTAAGGAATAAATCTCTATCGTCAATATTGTAGTAGTAGAAAAACGCTTAAAAATGTTGTAATGCAATAGAACTAGTGATGCTACAACAGCATGTACGTTCTCGGGTTATTTCTAACATTTACGATATCCAAGAATGCCGACTTTTCAACGAAAATTAAACTTGCGCCAGTTTTTAAGAGACCTTTGCTACACCCGAAGACGTTTAATCAAAAAAATTGGAGCGATCTTTGACATAATTTTGAAAATGTTACTCGGCTTCATATAAAGTACCCCCCAAAATTAAAATATCAGTTAAATACTCGCACATGCGTGAGTTTGTCCAGACCGATTGGAGAATATTAAGTTTGGAAACTAATCGGTTTAGGTAGTAGTGATGACTGATTGATTAGTGATTCCGGGCGCGTGAATTGCTAAGGTCGTAAGTGCAAACATTATTTTCTTCGGGATCTGGCTGTGATCCCCGCGCTGGACGGAGAGAACTGGTGCCGACTTTCAGGTCGGCTCGCGGGGTTTTCATCAACCAGGTATCTCACCAGCGGGGAACCGCCCAAGCCGGGGCAAGCTCTGAGCTCGCGGCATGTGTGGTAGTGTATTGCATGCAAGTGTAGGTGTGTGTAAGTAAAAGGTGAGGATATGACAGGGAAGGGAAAGGAAAGATTGCGCGCTGCCCGTTTGTTATGATACTGCTCCGGCTTTCGCCTGGTGTTGATCGGAAACGGAAAATTACCGATGAGAGCATCCGGCCGCTAGAATTCTTCCCCAAACAGCAACTGAACTCGACCTACCTCTGTAGCCACTGACGAAAATCTAGCCAGCGTCGAAGCTCGAACCTAGGAACTCCCGATCATAGGCACTGCAGTGACATCAGTTGATGCTCTGAGCCGCCTACGCCTGTCCGAGCGTTGACTCGAGACAGGTATTGCCGGTAGCCAATTTTTCGTTATCAAGGTCCTACAAAATGTTCATTCTGTGTCAGAGGAAGTAATCTACTATATATAGGAACAAGATTTATCCACCTTTTCGTTATCAACGCCCAGCAATAAGTTTTTTTCTGTCGATCGCCATTTTCCGGCGCACGATAACAGTTCTTTCTCTTCAAACAAAGTAATCTGAGAAATGAAAAAAAACAAACATACAGTATGGGTACAAAAAATTGTTGCAAGATAATTTTTGAACGCTTTTTGTTGCAAGAAAAGACGTTTCAATACCTACTTGTGTTATCTCTAAGTGTATTGGATCATATAAATATATATAGGTGGTTCCATAAGTTTCTGGCCTGGCCAAGATAGCGCTCATGTATGAGACAACCTTCTGAGCAGCAGTCTTATGTTTAATTGTGGTAATGATGTACGTTTGCTGCCGGCATCTCAATCAGTTTTGTGGAGAGAGGTGCTTGAGTTGGGTGTGGTACATGAAATCTCATCACATCATCAAAGCATTTAACTTCTTTACAACAACGCACCTGAGCTTTCTCCTCAGATATGAAGGAGTATGGCTTGAAGGTGTTGGACCATTTTCACGTCAGTCCAGATAGGGGCTACTACTTATCAAAACTACTACGTCTACTACTTATCAAAACTGAAGAATAACATTCGGGGCAGTAGCATTGCAGACAAGAGTGGTGAAAGGAGCTGTTTTTGACCATTTTGCGAAAAGAAATTCCGAGTATTTTTTGAAAGGCCTAGAAATGTTGATATATAGATGTGAAAAGTGGGTTGGAGTAAAAGAAGATTAAGTTGAAAAGTCAAGTAAGTTTTTTTGTTTGTATCAAAAGTAGAAGTTAGTGAGGGCGCAAACTGATGGAACCTACTACGTATATACTGGTTTGCGAGGCGCTTATTTATAAGCACATGTGACCTGTAATACTGAAAATATCCAAATGAATATTACATTGATAATACTATAAATATATTATTATATTATTTATCAATATGGGTTAAAACGTTTCTTGTAAATTTTATGCCACTTTTATGGTTTCGTGTCTTTCGTTTTGTAATTTTTCTGGAACTTTTTTCTACTTACATAATATGAAAATAATGTTGAGAACACTTGTTATGTGACACAACCTATAAAAATGTGTTAAATTTGAAATATTGTCTGAATATATGTCTTGATCCTTTTTTAATATTTTGACATAAGACTTGCATGTTTATAAGTGTTGTAATTACTGTATACAAATAAATATATTTATTTGTGGCGAGGCTCAGGCCATTAAGCTTGCTCTTCCGCCTGTGCGCTTAAAAAAAATTATTACAGTAGTTCATGATAAAAAGGTAATTCAATGAGAAATACAGTAAATAGCAAATTAATGTTTTTTGCTTTCATCCGCAGTGTGCCATACATTGTTTCGGTAGTAATTCATATTGACACAAGTTCATGAAAAAGAATTGCTGGTGACATACGTTTTCTTTCTCTCGCGTCTTATGAAAACCTTCAATAGACAATGCCTTCTCCCGATCCAGTGGCGTAACGTTCGGGCCCGCTATGCGGGCTGGCGGTGAAAGAAGTTCCAATGTTAGGGAATATCTTTTAATATTTAAGGTACTAAACTGACTTGTGTTTGCTGTATACGGGGCCCGGATAAAAGTTTTGAGGGGGGGGGGGACCGCACTCATTCCGTTACGCTGCTGTTCCGATCCCCAGTTATCGTGCATAAAGCTTTACATTATACCTTTCCTTGGGCATGTTCGTTACTTCTTTCCAAGATCTCGCCTGCAACAGCGAGCGTGATGATGTGTTACTAATAAATATAACATGTTATAAATACGTGTGGTTGCGCTTTAAAAATGCGAGGAAACGCAGGTGTTCACTGAGTCTCTTTTTACGCTATTGGTTGTTATTTGGCGATAGAAGCTGAACTTCCACTGCTGGTCCTCATACGTACAATATATGTACAATCAAGTACAATATAAATCTTGTGTGCCCTATTTGTATTGAATTTACGGGCTGAGATGGGTCAGTATATCAACTATTGCCGCCTGGGCGTCACTGGCCGGGAAGACCTAGGGTTTGACTCTGGACGTTGATGGATTCTTTTCCACTAGCTGCTACTAAGAGAATTCTAGCTGTCGGCTGCTCTGATCGGTTCTTTTACGTGTTTCCTCCGATCAGTACCTGGCGAATGTGGAAAGTTTCCAAACGACTCCTCATCCGTGCCTCCGCATCTCCTCTGGTACATTTATATTTACATGACCTACGCTACCACACATCGGGGCACTATTTGGGAACTTCGATTCTGTCCCATCTGCGTGGTGCCCCGATGGAGAAGGGAAAACTTCGAAAGTGGACGTCTAAGTTGACACCGTATCTCACGTTTCTCCTTGGTAGGATCATCGCGTCCTCCCATATTGTAGTTTCGGTAACAATTAATACTCATTTAGTGGAATATTTTTAATATTATGTGTTGCTAATTGCGTAATTAGCTACCATTACATTTCTGATTGCTTAGCTTAAACCTGTCGTTCAATGCCTCTTCATCCTTACAATTTGATTCCTGAATTTCTAAATCTCTTAGCATGTTGATAAGTGCTAACAATTCTTCCGCCGTATGCCCTATAGCTTAACGGTGCAAATCTCCTCTAGGGTCCTGCTATTCTTTATAACTGCTATTCTCTAAGTTAACAACTAAAAATTTCCATTTGTTAAAACAATTTTCGACCTAATGAAAGTAATTCAGTGTGCATCCCCTTACATTCTGTAGGATGGCTTTGATGCGTTCTACTTTAAAATTTAAGTTCATTTAAAATGGAATCAGAGGAAGCGTATCTTGCCGACAGAACCTCACTTTTTTTACTGTAAATCCGCTCGAGAAAGTATATATCTCGGATTCCCGGAGTCTTATTTCGTAATATGATATCTTCCATTTTACAAATTTCGTTGTGCTAGTAAAAAAATTCCAAATGCCCGCGGAGCCTATAGTAAATACCAGCATGAATGAAATGGCGATTTTTTTAGCATAGCTTCTCATTTTCGTTGTACTCTGAATTTTCGAAAACTGCAAAAATTTCGCAGTAATGCGAAAAAGTACGAGCATGTGCTGTAGCGCTCCTAGTTTTTGTAATAACCGTCATCCTTGCGCTGGAATTATACACTAATTTCCTATTATTTCTATTCAGTTTAATCAACTTTAGCATTTTTATTTTTCTTCTGAGACAGATTTTTATTTGTTTGGCTACTTAGATGGTCCGCACCTTGCATTGCTCGTATTTCTAATTAACTTCTTCCAAGAATCTATCCCCGAAATACCTCATTCCTTTTTTTTCTGTTCCGAATTGAATCTTCCATGAATCTTCTGATTGTCTCCGACATCACTTTATCTGTTCGTTCTTGGATGATCCGACGAAGATGGATTGTGTTATCTTTCATACCATAATTTTTTTCATGCCGATGCTGTAGAGTTTCGGAAACAATAGAACTGTAGAACCACGTGACTGAGGTTTTTCGGCATTGTTTTTCAACGAGAAACATGGTTCTACCTGTTTTATACGAATAGATGATTGCTTCTCTACTTATTCTAAAAAAATCAAGAATACGATAGTTTCTAACGATTGTATTAGAAGTTATAATTTTTCGAGTTTTTGTGTGGTGTTTTGCGGTTTGGAATGAAAGAGCAAGGTTTTGGAGGTCGTTATTCTCGCTTCATTAGTTCGGAATTCCCTGCATTGTACCCATTGTTTTCCGAATCACCAAATTTGAAATTCCTTTGCGAGACAGCCTTTGACTAATTTTTGTCATTTTCTTCCAAATTGTATTGCATAATATTATCAGTCACCATTTTTCGAGTTCGAATTGTATACTGTTTCATTTTTGTACCTCGTAGCATACTAAATCGAAGTCTTAGAATTCTATCACAATTACAAACTTCAATTTCCTTCAAAGAGACGTTTTTTCGGCATAGACGACTGTTCATCACTACGAATAGATGGTTATTTTTTTTTGTTGTTGTTTTTTTGACAAAATCTTCTGATGCTTTACTTTTTATCTCCCAGCGATTACCTCTCTCTAGTTTATTTTTCCTATCTTTGTGTTTTGGACGAGGCTTCGGATTTGAAACAATTAGAACATCGCACGACGGGAAGTTTCATTCCAATGTGATAAAGATGGAGCGCGAGATGTTTCTAGAAGTTTCCTAAAACATTTGGTAACTCTCGAATCCTTATCGTTGATTAAGTTTATTCGACAAATGGAAGTTAAAAACCAGCCTTTTTTTTCACTTTCTGTTTAACGTAGTGTTATATACCTAGTTGCTCTGTTTGATACCCAAATCTTTTAACGAATGCAATTCCAATGCAACTGCTTCGTATAGTATTATGATTAATCGCGGCTTTAGTGGAAAAGGCTAAATGAATTACAGGCGATTTCGAAAGTTACTGCAAACCACTACAGAAATAACTCTCCTCTCAAATCATTAACAATAAATCATAAATTTGTCTCATCATGGGACTATGGCGCTACAAAGAAATATTAAGCTGAATAATATGGATGCAATTGTTCGCTGATACAGTATTTCCTTTCGTGATGTAAGTCCGGATTTTCTTATCGTTCTGATAAGGATTTACAGAGAAAGCGGAAACCACAGTAGTGACGTTGATTGCCCTTGTCTAGTGCGTATAGTTATTCTCCATCGAAATTAAACTTCCACAAAGTTCATTTTTCTTCGCGTTGGAATTATGATTCTCGTTTTAAAACCGTCGTTGTGAAGCAATAGTTTGAATGAATATATTGTGCTGGAAAGCATAAAAGTCACGTGCTATTACAAATCATTTGAGTATGATTTGATGAAATGTGCATTTTTTTTATTTCCACGCCATAATCTCTTTATTCACATAATTATATTTCACGGAATTTGATTGCTCTATTACTTAAGTTGTTGACCCCCTCTTCTTGTCCCTCCCTCAAAATGTTTTTTGAATTGATCTTTCATATCAGAGTTTCTTCTTGACAGAATTATTAGTATATACGTTTCCTCATAAATTTAACCCTTTTTTAATCCAAATTAATACGAATGCGATGTGTGACTTCATTTGCTTGACCTGTGAGGTTCGCATTTGGGTCGTCGCGACGCCCCGAATATGCACGTCGTCGCGTCGCGTCATGACCCCTGGCCATTTCCTTCGCGCCCTCCTTTAGAAAGAGCTTTGGTTCCGTTCAGTGTGGGTGGTGCCACGCTAAAATATCTTAATAACATAATTTTAAATATTGTTATTGTTTGTAAATATCTTTGTTAATTCATATTCCCTTTGATGAAATGTTAGGACCTCAGAAGTTCCACTTTATTGGACCACTGTGTGTGTTGATTAATTTATTATTTCGTACGTGGGCACGTCAAATGCTGTGGTCATTAGTCTCGTCAGTGTAGTGTTATCTTTTATAACGGCAAGTGGCTGTGATTCCCCATCTCTGAGATGCGTCGCCGTTGTAGATGTCGGCGTGCGGCGTGTTTTCCCTAACCAGATATCTCCCACTAGAGGGCATCGCCTCAGCTGGGACAAGCTCTATGCTCCAGACTCCTCTACCAATGTGTGGTAGTGTAGTACATGTAAGTGGAAGTGGTCGTGCAAGTAAAGGGTGAGGATAGGACGAGGAAATCAAAGGAAAGATTGCGCGCGGTCCGTTTATAATGGTATTTCTCTAGTATTGCTTGGTGTTGATCGAAGAAACCACGGCAAACTACCGATGAAGCAACCGGCCACTAGAATGCTCCTCCAGATCGCGACTGAATTCGACCCTGTGAATCCGGCTGCCATCGGGTCTCGAACGTTAAGGACCTCCCAGTCAGTAGCAGTGCAGTAACATCAGTTGATGACCCGGTCCACCACGTGGGCTAAAGCAAAGCGACCAGAGTAGATTTGAGCACGAACGTCACGATCTCGGTGCTGGACGCAGTTCCAAGCAACGTGTCCGCTTCCCGCCAACAGCAAAACGCTCTGTCTGCTCTTCGGGCGGTTTTTGTGTAATGAGTTTTTGTACCGATTTCATGCGCGCCGCCCGAAGCTACGAAGCCCCGTTTCCTTTTTCATTCGCGAAGAAATCTGGATGACGGGACGTAGCCACCAGCTCCCGTCTAGAGCTGGCGTCCACCACCGCCATCGTCACTGTCGCTCTTTCCACCCCTACACTTTCGTTATTGCCACTATCACCATCGCCGCCGCCGCCGCCGACGTTACATCGTATCGCCCGATCACGACGCCGTCACAGCCATTGCCACTACTGTCCTCATCCCCGCCGTCATCAGTTGCTTTTAAATTCTTTTTATGGAAAACGACACTTCTAAATACTTATACTACAATTCTAAATACTATCTAAAATACTTATGGGTTCAATTACACTTTGCACATACTGAGAATCAGCATATACTTTGTAGTTCTAATGAAGTATATTAGTTCATATTACAGTTTCAGGACTTTGAAATAAAGATTATCGCGAATCCAGAGATTATAGACGAATGCAACATATATTAAGCCAATTGTGACAAAATGTACGCAAATAAATAAGGACATTTGTATAAGTTAGGCTTATTAAAGTTATTATTATTTTAGTTATAATTTTATTATAATTGTTATTTTATATTATTAGTAGTATTGTGATAATCACTTTTGAATGCATTGGTTTATTAAATATACAATTATATTTAAAGTAGTAGTTGGAGTGTCATGACGTATTGTGAAGTGTAGTGCAATAGAGAAGTAGAGAGAGAAGTGAAGTGTAAGTGTAGTGGCGTGAAGTGAAGTGCAGTGTATTTATTAGTTAAACATTCCGTGCAGGACAGTCATAAAGTGTATAGGTAATTCTGTTATTGTTATATTATTGTTATTATTGCCTTAAAATGCTTTCACATTACAGTGTATTACTATTCTTAGTTGTAATAGGTAAATTGTAGTGTTCTGCCACCAGGTTGTATAACTACCTGCAGAAATAATAAATCTATCTATCTAATTACGCATTGAAATTAGATTCCTTTTGAAAAGAAAAATAATTTGAAAGGGGAAAACCTTTGCCTGCATGTTTTATCACCGGCTAAATTACCGGCTTACTAAAAGGCAGTCCTCAGTGTTTTAAGTCATACGCCGGTTAGTGATTTAAAATTGCGATGGGTATTGTGGGCATTTCAGCTTCACTGAACACAGTACAGACTTTCCTTACGACCAACACTACTACCATCCTCGTCGACAACCCGGCCCCGCCCCGCCCCGCCCCGGCCCCGCTG
>BOPP01000088.1:4173625-4249110 GCA_017312745.1 Gryllus bimaculatus
GGGTGCGGCGCACGCGACCCGCACGGCCGCGCCTACCGCCCTCGACACGCGCCCCGCCCCCTGCTACCACCGCCGGGGGCCGGACGTTTGCTGTTCTTTCTCGCGTATTGCTAGCGTTTCGTCTCCTTTACCTATTGTGTCTTGCTGTCCTTCTGACTTCCCGTTCTCATCACATGTATTGTTTCGTATGGTTTTGTATTTTATTCGCATGCATGTTTCGTATTATCTCATAGTGATAGGTAAACCTTTCGCTCTTCACGACAGGGATGCATGCGTCGTAAATTACTTTTATGTTTGTTGTTTGTTTTGTGTGTTTGTTTCCTTATTTTAACTTTTGGTGATAAGAGGAGACCGGATTTGTAGGCAAATACCTATTTTTCTCATTTGATATACACACTCGAAATTAATGATAAACACAGTCTATGTGTTTACATTCTTACGGGAACCACTTTTACAGAGCTTGAAATGCCTATTTTTTTTTAATTACTTCTTTTTTATTATTAAATTTGATATTTATAAGCGTGTTTCCTAGTTGAGTCATCTTCTGTTCATAGAATATCATTAGTGTTTATTATCGCTACTGGTTGTCTCAAATTTCAATAAAACGTCATAGAAATGCTGACGAATTATGCATTTATGTTAATCTCTATCTATGGAGCCACAAAATTCGTTGTATCAAATGACTCAATTTACATCTTAGACGATTATCGAGGGTTCTTTCTGTATCAAAAATTCGAACGCGTTCACTTAACTTCGTCTCGTCTCTTTACCATCACTTCAGGAACTGACTGGTGCCCGATGACACCCGCCAAGGCTTCCTGAACGATTATGTCTACTCATCGCAGGGACCGACGTCCCTAGCACCTGCTATCGACGGGTGACGGGTTTCTCCGGGGGGGGGGGCGCCCACCCGCGCAGAGATCTGACTCAGAGACCCGTTGGCAGTTGTTCATTCAAGTCTCACGCCCTAGCGACGGACCCCCTCGCGGCTGCCACAGCCCGAACTCCAAACCCAACCAGCCAGCCAGCCGGCCCTTGCCGACGAAGTGCTGGCCAGCGACCGCTCCTTGCGGAGCGCACTATTTGCAGCGGCGTCCAAATACGTGAGAATTGGCGAGTCATTAGGTAGGAATAATTCAAAATTGAACGCGACCTTAAAAAATAATGGAACATCTTAGGGAAACGGACAGAGTTCCATTGTTCAATAATAATAATAATAATAATAATAATAATAATAATAATAATAATAATAATAATAAGAAGAAGAAGAAGAATAAGAATAAGAATAAGAATATAAATAAATAAAAGATGGAAGATTTTCTTGAAATCCCTTGATTAATATTATAGAGGACAAGTAAATTATGACACCATAATCTTTAGACCGTAGGCGTAACCTGCTGTTAACGCTTGCATTCGCTCACAATCAGAAAATGTTAGCATGTTTTTATTTTAATGGACTTGATTTACTACATGAGTTTAGGCGTCAAGCACCCACAAATTTTGTAAAGGAATATAAAATTTAATATCATGAAGTCATAATTGGCTTACCCTTCTAATAATAGTACCCTTGACAGTATTATAATTTAATGCGATTTCAAGGTATGGGGTAGTTTTCCGGAGCACTGGAAGTTGTCGTTCCGAATAGGACCTACTATGTCGTAATAGGCCACGCCATCAGCCATGGACCAGGGCTAGGGGACTCGAGTCTGCTGATGTCATGCAATTGCTGGCTTGTGAGAATGACGCAATTGTACCAAGATTCTCCAAGCGGTAATTTATCGTATTCACAGACGGAGGATTTTTATACAGCTGTGCATTCCGTTCCATATGACAGCTAAAAAAATGTATCCCACCGCCCCCCCCCACGCACGGGCACACACACACACACGTTCTTAACTTTTGTTCTCCATTAAGTGTTTCTTTAATTAATATTTAATTTAATGTAAGCCTTTAAATTTTCACCTACCTCTTAAGCATTTTCATTGAAGTAACTATTGTTCAGGCTGGTAAATTACATCCTGTTATCTTTCTTGTCTTTGACGTTGATAGTTTTTCCGTTCATTCTGAATTGTTTCTTTTTTAATTATTTTTACTTTTACGATCCTTGCTTGTAAAAATATTTTTGTACCAATAAGCATGCGAATTTTCCATCAATTTACTAATTGTTGTGACAAATGAGAAGATTATCACTGAAATGTTTGTATTACCTCACGTTTTAAGTAATAATACTCCTATTTCATCTTAGCCGTTCATACTAGGCTTGGAATTTTCAGTTTCTCGTGAACATTATCTTAACAATTTCTTACACATTAGGAGGCAGCGATACGCCAATAAAAGTGTTGTTATACGGTATTGATTGTTCAGGTTTCCTGGTTTACTCCCACCGTGAAATGTTTTCACAAGCCCACGCGGTGATCGCCTAGTCGATTGTGCATTGGTCGTGGAGGTCGTTATGCATAGAGTTGCGCTACTCGTTTGAGAAAGTTTACTGGTCAATATTTACACTCATTCAGATGCTACGCGCACACTCGTCAGCGTTGAACTTCTGAACGGATTGAGTCTTACATTTGTTGCTTGGTAATGATTTTCATCGTCGAAGTAAGAAATCAATTTGATATTACTCAAAATCTCTGTACACATATCATATAAACACATCGGGTTTATTTCCTGAAACACATTTTGTATTATATCCGATTTTTATATGAAATATGATTGAGCTAGTATTAATAGATAAATAAGTAAATATTGTTAAATACAACACGTTCAACAAATAGTCAGGAATAATTTCACCATTTCATAGTATTTCTAGAAGTTAGGTTTTGATTAGATAGATGTAAAATTTTCTTGAACCTCTATTATTTGAGGATCAAATGGTAAAGCTACATTAATAGGAAGTTCTTTATATTTATTGTTGCATTTTCCTACATAATCCTGAACATAACTACCATATGAGTTAACCCACATAGGTTTTTACGTAATATAAAAATATTCTTTCACAGTTCACAAACCTGAACCAAACAAATGCTCAGGAAACTAAATTACTCCGCTGTCTGCTTACCTAGTGGGACTATAGATTTTATTTTGTACTGTTTCTTGGGGTAGAACTATCAAGAAGTTCGACACGCAGAAGTCTTTTCTTGATACAGTGAACATATTACGCAGAAAGGAGAGTGGCTTAATTCCTTCCGAAACTCATACATAGCAAAAAAAACGGCATACAAGTTAGAAATCTGTGCTTTGGTGCCGCAGGTTCGCCCTCACAATTAGACTGGCAATGTAAGCCGATCCGAAGATGGAATGCTTGTAGTCCTAAGAGCAGATAATACAAGCAATGGCAACATCATTGGTTTAAACATTTCATTGCAGCCGGTGCAACGTCAATCTTGCCAGGAGAAGCTACATGCTTGCGTCCTTGCGTTAATGGAGTTGACCCACACGGAGGAGAATCTTCGGAGTGCAAATCTTCGTTGACACGGTACTTGATCTCGAAAGAGCACGTAGCTCGTAAGTGTATACCTAAGGTACCTTCGTAATTATTGAAAATATGCATTTATTTTCTTTGATTAGATATTCTATGAGTGCGACACGATTGCAAAATTACGCAAGTTTTCCGAACGGTAAATTCATAGAATTTTATAGAATTGTATTGCAGTATTTCAAGCACGATACCAGATCAAAATGAATGCAACGTAGTGGTTAATGATTATATAATGTTGACGCGATAGTATTAAGGATCGAAAATTGGCATTGAGATAGAAAGAGAAGACTTATCGTCGGGTTCATAGTAATATTTTTTTTCTTATATAAAAATAATTTCAACAATATCAGACAAGAGGTAGAAGTTTGATATGTTTATTTCATTTGTGGTCAAGTTCCTTTAGTTTTGTATATTACTTTTATTTAATTAAAAATTTAAAAGCGGATGAAATATTTTAGCAATGCATATTATGTTATGTGTGTGTGTGTGTAGTATGTGCATTTTATTAATTATTAATCCCTTAATGGAAATGCCAGTTCACAATGTAAGGACCGCGAGTTCTCACGCAGTTCCTAATTGTACAGTCCTCAAATTTCCATTCACGTGTATGCTCTTTTGCTTTTCCTCCTGCGAACTTTTATTTGCGTTTTAGCAAAACATGACTTTAGGAGGCAATGACTGCAGTCCGAGTCCTCTACCGATGGCTCATTCAGAAAGTAAAGGCCGCTTTTTGTCCGTCTCCCTTCCCAATCGCAGAGGCCGGCATCCCAACGTGGGCGCAAAGGCGTGCTCTGCTGCGTCGCTGGTCGCCCACGCGAGCGCGAGGTTCTCAGCGGCTGCAGGAGCTTGCGTGGTCGCGCGTCTGGAGCTATGCCTTTCTCAGCACGGTGCCTGCGCTCGCGTCGTGGCATTCCGGGCGGGGCGTAACCCTGCGGCAGCGGTGGCGTCCTGGCTGCGACCCCGCGGCCGGTGTAGTATCTCCCGGCGTCAGGTGCGTCAGCGCAAAAAACGCTGCGTCCGCGACGCTGGGCGTCTACTAGTCCTGGAACGCGACCCCCCCCTCTCAACCCCTCGCAACCGCTGCACAGTGGTGCCGCGCGAAAAGATAACGCGGACAATTAAAAAAAAGTTTGGCACGATGTTGAAAACTTTCGCAGAGTGAAGACTTTCTTGAAAACATGGAAAATTTGAGAAAATCGGGGAATTTCATTGCTCTGCGAAAGTCAGGGAATTTGTAGAAGAATCGTTAGAGGATCAGGGAAAATTTTGAAGCTGTTATATAACTAGATATTATTGCTTTAAAAAATAGTCTAGCAAAATAGTGACTAATTTATATATTGAGACTTTTTAGATTTGTACTTTGTCACGCTGAAATCAGAGAGATGGCAAATTAGTATCAGGCCTATCTTATTCTTTAAGAAAATAGGGTAAAATACTTGAATTTCACTGCATTTGATATTTTTACTATTGGTATTTTAATATTCTAAAACAGTAAGTAGAAAAAACAATGAAACTTTATTCTGACTGTAGGATGAAATGTTTTTTCTATTGTATTTTGCAATATAATTTTACTTGTAGCACTGTTTCCTCTGGAAAATTTTTCACAGATTATGCCGTAAATGCCACTTTGGCATTATAATTTTTGTGAATAAATAATATTTCAAATAATAATAAAAAAACTGTCATACTTTTGGGTTTAAGGAATTGTATTGGCGATTGATACATTTCATATGATGAATAAACAAACCAGCGTTGTCTAGGTATCTTCTTTACTTGCAGATGTATTTTTCGTTCGTCAAGCGATCATCAGAGCTCGCTATCAGCCACTAGGCATTAAAACAATGCAAATATTTTTTTAAATCTCTGCATTCGCTGAGGACGTTAAAATGTTGATGAAGTAGCGAATTTTGCCACCATCTCCCCAAATTAAGTAATTTAGAATTATCGATTGGGATTTGTTCGATGAGACCTGGCCAACACGATGTTGCGTCATGGGTGTATAGATTTAACAGCACACTTTGCCGCACACAATTTGGAATAAATTCCATTTTTCCTGATCACATGACTTGTACGGTTGGACGTGGTTACACTCGGTAATTTTGGTGGAGTAACGTTAAGGCAGCGACTCAACTCTAACGTAAACGCTGGATTTGGTTCCGACGAAAAGGCTCAAAAGTGGATTTATAGCGTATACGATATTCTGCTTAAACAGAGAAAACCCGTATCGTGTAATTTTGACCGAGCGGGTTTGGCGGTGCAGCAACGTGCGCGGCGGCCGCCGTGGGACAGGAACGCGCCCTCGTCAGCGCCCGGTGCGGTGCGGCGCGGCGCGGCGGAGGCCTCGGGCCATCTCGCCGTGTCCGGTGGGTCAACAAACACCCCCCACCCCACCCCTCCTTGGTTGCACGGGTGTTCGCTGCGGAAATTAACGGCGGCCGGAACCAAGGCACGCGCTGTGTGGACGCGCGAGTGCCATGGGCCGAGAACGCCGCGCGTGCGCCGCCGCTCGCCCTCGCGACCACCACGTGCGCAAGAGCGGATGCTGTTGTTGAAACGACGACTGCGTTTCGGTGCTGTCGCTTGGACGTGACCGGGAGCTTTGTGTTGTTTTCTTAATAAATCGTTTTCGTAGGCAGCAACGAGAGGGGTATTTCGGAGTGCATGAAACAAGTCATTTGTTATTTTTCGTTGGTCGTGGTATGCAATTTGTGTCTACGGAACTCTGTTACTTGTGGTTTGAGTCTTGTTTCATTATTTTTAAAGTCTCGCAGTACACCATGTATTATTAAACGGAAATACTTTTCGCGATGGATACAGGTTACCGTTTTAGAATTTAATAATGGGAACGTCTAAATAAGTGATATGATTTTCGATGTTAAAATAATTCTATTATTACCGTATATTTTTATAGGTATTAGAATTATAATTCTATTACCTATAAAAATGATTCGAACTGAAATAATGCTATTAACGTGATATTCATATTCCTATTAACATTGTAGCGTTTTGGTCCCAATGCTGCATGCTTGAGTTTTCGGTGCCATAATAATAAATATACTTCCACGTTTTTGGGACAGGCGTAGCGGGAATTGGAGCAACATTACCTCCAAATATTTCAAAGTTGCTTTATGATGTCAAGAAGTCGTAAAAGGTGTGCCTTATTAGTTAGTGTCTGATTGCTATTCCCTTGCAAAAATATTTTATTAATACAAAACGTAACACTATTATGTACATGTAAGCATTTCCTGACTTGTATGAGTATGTGCTGGCAATCAACGAATCGGGCGTGTTCTGTGCGGAACATTGCCCAAGACTAATAATCAGGGTAACTTGTAATTCCATTTCTTGATAGTTTCCCAATTTGACATCGGCTATTAACGTCGATATTTCCGATAGGAATGCACCGACCCAGCCGCCTGGGGCCCAAGCGTGGCGGGGAGGTGGCGCTCACGCCGTGACCCTGGACCCATTTGCAGTACTTTCGCCTGTCCGAGAGTAGACCTCCAACTCCTTAGAATCATCCTACCGTCTTTCTAACCAGGGAAAGGGAAGGGACGGGAAGGAAAGGTAATTTATTTAAGTGGTACATGGCGGTTTGGGAAAGCCCCGACTCCGCCACTACCCCCAACCTAACATCCATTCCCGAAGGGAGGTTCGAACTCGCAACCCTTCGAGTTGAGATGGCCACCTGATCTCGCCACCCAGGCTGTTTGGTATAGTGGTTAGATGAGTGCTTGCGAAACTACCTGAGAATGACCATATTGCCACTTTCGCGATTTTATGAACAAACTCTTCTCGCTAATACGAAAATGATCGCTAAAATATTGGCAGTAAATTATGTAGGCGTATTCTGGTTCTTTTGTAATAAAATTCTATACTTCTTTATGGGACTTCGCCCGTAAGGGGCATTACTGCCTCTTTTCCTTTTGTTATTGGAGCAGCTCAATGAATTTGACCTGCAGAATTTCATGCTAATGCTACTTTTAGGAGTCACTAATTTAAAACAATGAAGAAACATAATTGAGACTTGCAATAGTCTCAGACATTTCTGCCGGTTTAGTGCACCAACACTTCCTGAAAAACTTACTTTGAATGTCCTGATGTTCCAACTTTAAAATCATGTAAATAAATAAGGCGGTTATTGAACAGCAGAATTCTTATTCTTGTTCGTCCTGAAAGTGTGCCATAAGAGCTTGTTAGCATTTTTCAACGCATCTTAACAAATCGCTATTAATACTAAAACAAGGAACTCTATTTTTTTCTGTGTGCAAATAAATTGATATTTAACTGCAGTAGATGCTTCATCCATACTCGTGATGTGAAGCATCTTCTTTCTCTGAAAATAGAGAGTTTTAGTGCCTAGTAGAAATAAGATATAAAACTTGCCCATGGATTTCAATTAGCCTACTTGAATTGTGCATTCCATTTTTCGATATTCTTTGTATTCAAGTAATTTAAATGTCACATTATCTGTTAATGGACTTGCGTGTACATTTTTTAAAAGAAACTTGATAAAAAACATGTGATTTTAAATGCAGGAAATTCCTCTTATATCTTTGATTCCTTTTCCTTATTCCTGACACTGATATAAAGATAGCATCAAATAAACAAGTTGATGACAAATGGATGCAGAAGTCTAGTAATTCGTTTCGAAAGACCTGCAGTCAAAGTTATAGCGTTTGAGTCCTTTATCATGGAGAATTAAAATAAACATTCTCTTGTAGTATATAAAATAGACAAATTATGGTAGGTCGCTTCCATCTTGACACCAATTATGTGAGAAATTTGCAGCATAATTGACGCTAATTGAAGTTGTATATCACGAAGAAAATGTATTACATAAACCTGCTTCCTTGCTATTTTCCTTTCCTGAATGTCGGAGATGTTCATTTTTTCTAGAAAATAGTGATATTCTTCAGAATTAATTGCTTTTTGTGTGGTTGATTTATATATTTTTGAATTTAGCGTGCAGTAAATATCTTTTCCAATTTGGCACTATCCTACGAATTCATATTCATTCAGATTCTTTCTAATGTATCTGTATAAATGAAATTGGAGTGTCTGTGATTTCAAAACTTCCAATTTGTAATACCAAATACTTATTTAGATTATGTAAAAATAAATCAATTGTTTTTGCGGTTTTTGTCTGCATCATGTAATCTCTGGAACGCCTCAGTCGATTTCCATGCGATTTTCATTGCATTGACATGTAGAGTGTTTTGACGATCACCCCCTCCCCGGGCTACTTCTTTAACATTATTATTTTTTCTTACACGAAGGGGAACGTTTGTTTTTTCTACAAATCTACATTTTTATCCAGATCTTTATCATTTTTACAATAAGTGGCCTTTCAAACAAGAGAAAAGTTACTGTCTGCATGGTATTTCGTATAACTACCTTCGTTTCCGTTCACTATCCTTTAAAAGTAAATTGAACTGTTCGCTCTTTCAGTTTTTCGCGAACATCCCCAAAACGATGAAATTCACCAAAGCGAACTAAGCATTTTTAAAGTCCCAAATTTCCTTCAAAATGCATTTTGATTCATTCAGATAATGCAATTACGCCTTGAGTAATTAAATGTGGAAATTGTTATTGGAAGTTTGCTTGGAGTGTGTAACAGTGCATCTGTTTTCAGCTACCCTTAGCAAGGATGGTGTGAGCGACGAGAATCCTCACAAACACGACAGGTCGGGGCGGTGTGGGACCAGGTTACGCAAAGTTGGGTGGCGCTGAGGAGGGTACATTCTGGAGAGACGGGGAAGGAACGAGGTACAATGGATCAGGTGAAGGCGTACACTAGACATACGTGTTGGCGGCAACGGGGAATACTTCAACTGGTTCATATAGTGTAATTACATCTTTTGTATGATGAGAGTATATGGGATCCCCCTCGTAAATGAAAGATATGATTGAACTGGCTATTAACACTCTCCTACATTACGCCTATTCTTATACTGCGCGTTCCGATTCAATTTTCATACTCGGGTCAATCTTTACAGCGCAGCTTACGTTATGCGACAGCAAAAGCTTCAAGGAACAGTGCGTCGCCATTGTATTTGTAATTCTTGAGCTGTGGGGTCGTTACGTTTTGGGAATCCATTTTGTGTGGTTTTGTCGGGCAGTATTTTTGATGTAGGTCACTAGTAAAATACGTTTTCCTGTTGAATAATTTGCACAAGCCAGCATTCAAGAAAATGACATGACATGTTAGTGGTGTATTTGTTTACGTAGAAGGGAAATGTTGATCTCTGAATAATCTGGACTTGATGGAAGGAGTATTTAGTTGACGTAGTTTACCCCTGTTACAATTGTCTGACGTGACCAGAGTATAAACCTTACTTGAAATGATTCCTAGAGACGGACGTCGTACGACACTTTCATGATAAACGAAGGCAACAGTTCCACGATTTAGAAGAAAATTTATGCGCTGTCTCATGTTGCTGAAGGCCTTCGATTATTTTTAGGAAGGTGACGGGGCCGTTCTGAGAAACGAGTTTCTTTTTATTGTTCCGGTTTCTCCCTTTTACTTCCTCGCTTTGCTACGTTCTTATGTAGAAAAGATAACGTTTTGTAATGGTGCGGCAGAAATCAGCGATTTTTCGACAAAAAATGTTATTGTGGGGCCTGGTATTGAAAAAGTGGATAATGTTTGTTCCTTTCCTAGTATTAGAAAATTACTTCATCTAACACGTTATGTATTCAGAATCCACGTTTGATGTGTCCTTGACACTGAAATATTCGTTGACGTAAAAGCGGCTGCCTGACTTACCGGCCAAGTTTAGCTCAGAGCTAGCATTGCCTCTGTCCCTGCAGCGACTCTCACCGGAAGGTCCTAGATTCGTACCCCGATTGTGGCGGATTTTCGGTAACAGCTAGGTCGAATTCGGATGCGCTCTAGAGGAGAATTGTAGAGGCTGTCCAGGTCCGTAGTTGTTCGTGGTTTCTCTGATCAATACCAGGCGAATGTCGGAGCAGTACCTTGACAAATGGGCCACGGTTCGCGCGCAATCTTTCGTTTTTTCTTGTCCAATCCTCTCCCCTTAAACACTTCACTTACGTGTACAACAATACCTCATATGTAGGGATTTTAAAGCTTGTCTCATCTGGGGCTTTACTCCACTGGTGGAAATACCTGGAATGTGAAATCTCTAAAAGCTGACGTGTAGGTTAGTGCCGGATCTGTCTATTCAACCAGGGAGGAACATTACCATCTCCCGAGATAAAAACATCCACTACACTAACGATACTAAGGGCCATACAAATTGACTACAGCTGTGGACATACCCAGAATCTACAAAGAATCATGTCTCTCTGTCAACGCTAGCGTCTAAACCCTTCAAATGATTTTCTCCATAGTTGATAGCCTTAGATCTATCTGGCCGAACTCAAGGCTTTGCGAGTTGAAAACGGATATATTTATTGTTGGGGGTACTCAATGTAAAGCATCAAAAACATTTTCAAATTTTTCTTAATAATGGCTCTAAATGTGTATATTAAGCTTTTGTCTCCGATCATAGGACACAGAGCTCCATGGAGTAAAGACCGCTTAAATACCTGGCACAGATCTCATTTTCGTTGAAAAATCTGAATTTTCTAAAATTACATAAACTCAACATTTTTTCGACGTCTTCCGACAACGAGAATGTTTAAGACGGATTAATTTCGGAATGAAATCTGTTCTTCAAAAATAGACCTTGAAATGTAATTGTGTACTCTTTTTCGAAAATGTGAGATTTTTAAAAGTAATTTTGCTTGAAATATAGACAATTTTTAAACAAGTATTTTCTCAAAAACTGCTTAAATTTTTTTCTGTACAGTTTTCCCTCGAATTTAAAAAGCGACGGTCAAGAAAGTGTTGCTGGTTCCATTTTCGGTAAACTCTCTGTATTTTCGAAAATTGCAAACAAAAATTACATTGCTTAACTACGATATTGATGGTGACAAAGTGAATGAAATTTGTTATTTAAAAATAGATATGGAAATAATGTAAATGATAATCTCTGAGTTTTGGAAAATCGTAAATGAAAATGTTCAACTTTTTCAACCCCCCAAGCCAGAGATAGCGCAGTGCATCAGCTGATGACGCTGCAGTCCCTCGGGACCGGGAGGTCCTAGGTCCTCCCGATTAGAGCGACTTACCGTGAGAGGATTTTCGATACTACCTTGTAAGCTAAATCGAATTCAGTCGCTGGTTGGAAGAGAATTCTTGCGGCCAGCTGCTCTGATCGGTAGTTTTCCGTGGTTTCTCCGATCAACGTCAGGCGAATGCCGGAGCAGTACCCTATTAAATAGGCCACGGATCGCGCACGATCTTACCTTCCTCTTCCTTGTCCTATCTTCACCTTTGACACACACTTACACTAATATACACTACACTACCTACTACACCACCACCACCACACGCCGGGGGACCAGTTAGATGCTTAGAGCTTGTACCGGCTGGGGCGTTACCTGGTTGAGAAAAATTTCACTAGCCGATTGTAGGTCGGCGTTGGATCTCACCATACAGCGGGGGAAAGACCATTGCCATCTCCCGAGAAAAACGTGCACTACATTTACTAACGATCCTAGTAGTTGGCGTGCCCGGGATCACTAACAAAGCAATTAATCGACCAAACTCGCGTTGGGAAGGTTGGGTTCAATTGTGAACTTGCGGGTGTATGGATGACGGACGTTCTTAATCTAAGGACTCGTGAAAGTGTAGGAGTACGTGCGAAGTATGTTTTGCTGTTTCGAAACTCTTTTGCAAATTTGTGTACTGTTATAAAATTACGTAGCCGTTACAATAATGCTTGAAAGTATGGGATGTTTTAGTTCCGCTAGTTTCATTCGTTGTATTCAGAAGAGATTTACAGTAGACCTTGTAGCAGGGCAACTGGGACTAGTTTGTAGTTTCCGTTACTCAGAGAAGGCGTTGTTGAAAATCGGCTAATTAGCCCATTCGATTGAAATGATATCGTAGGGGATACTTAAAGCGATCGCAGTTTTGCATGTATGATGTGTTGCAATTTGCTGCTTTGTTTACAGACAAAAAATAATGTTAATAACGTGAATTCGACGACGGGGTGAGCCAGGACCCTTCGAATTGAATCCGTTATTCCTGATCTGTTATCAACACTAATCTTATTGTTTATATTAATGTATGCTATTCATTTTATGGAGATAATGCGGTAATTCTGAACCCAAAAATGTCATCATGGCCGTCGTCAGGAAAGACAAGGGAAAGCAATGACATTAATGCAGGGATTCCCAACTTTTTTCATGATGGAATGAGAGAAATAATTTCAGATAAGAGAATTATTTGCTTCATCGACCCCCTTACGTTTGCCTCATTAAGTTCAGCATCCAGAATCCCGACGCAAAGAGGTGCACATAAATGCTTTAAACATATTCTACATCAATATTCTCGCAAATACCTCGATTTTTGTCAATCGAAGGCTCTTCCACTTGAGACGCTGAGATTCTTATCTCCATTGTAATGCAATGATCACAAAATGTTGAGTGTTTTTTTTAGAACTGGCCCCCTTTCTCCTGTGCAAATTGCGGGGAGAACATTCTTCTGCGATAGAATATCGTTGTGAATGCGTTATAATTTCTTTAGTTCCCTGTACATCCTAACTGTTAGGATGAACGACGTATACGAAAAAAGAGGAGCGCATTTGCAAATTATTATTATTATTATTATTATTATTATTATTATTATTATTATTATTATTTTTATTATTATTATTAATATTATTACATTCCGTTGCTTTATATCAGAATGCAATGAAGTTAATATTTCTTTTGTAATTGATGGGATCGGTTATCCTGATTAGGCATCGGTTTATATTCGGCTATTGACCCACAATTGGCCCCTAGGTCACCATTGACACCCAGCAAAATTGCATGGACTCTCTGGGGATCCATATCGGCCCTGTTCGGAACCACTGCATTAATGCAGTATGTTGTAATGTCTTCATTGTATTAATCCAGTACTTTTGTCTTACAGATTCCAGATAGATATCTGGTGATTTAAGTACCTAAAAAAGTGTTAAGTTATACAGAGAAAACAAAGCAAATCTGAAATTTGCCAATTTTCTTTATACGTTTTAAATAATGCTTAATTTAATTTCATCTTACAAAATTTCATTATTGTTACTTATCAATGATTTATGTTGAGTTTACTGAAAGGGAAAAATGCATTTTACTTATGACTATTTATTTACATATTGACATACAATTTATGACTATTACTCTGGCACAAGGAAATGCTATTAACCAATGCCGGGAACGATGGTAATATGTTTGTTGACTTCGAAGGCAGTATGCATGGTGTGCCCCATTAACAGTGGGGGAACTGCCAGTCGCTTGGTTCATGCAATTGCAGATGTTTGATTTCAAGTTTGCTAGTAAAAATTATTTTTTTTTATTTTAAACTTATTCAGACTTTGAGATATACTGACAAATAGAAATGAAGTTAAATTGCATGTTTTAAGCGCAATGGAGTCCGCACAAGGGCTGGAAAAATTAATGCATTATAAATATTTTAGTGACCTTTTGCTCAGTCTTGGAAATTAGAAGTTTTAAAACATGATTCTTCTTCGGAAACATTCATTTTATATTGTAATGGAAATATTTGTTAGATGTATATAATCAGTGCATGATTTATAAAGTTTTAGGTCTCGGAACGCCTCCCAAATTAATCATTAATTTAACCGAAGTAGCTATAAATTTATACTATGATTTAATAAATATTCCTGAGGAACCGGAACGCCGTTCCGTCGCGTTCCGCCAGAAATCAATATCTGTACATAACCATGTTTAGGAGCAAAACCACAAAAACTAGAAAATTTAGATAATTAGAAAACTTTTGGCCAAACTATCTTCCTATACAAAATAATTTCTTATGAAAGCCTGTAGTGCGGTTTAAAATGCCATAAAACTCCAAAAATTGTCCTTAGAAGAAAATTATAAAGTTCAATGGACCGAATTCATCGTTTACAATTAAGGAGTAAGGCAAGTTTAAGCAATGAGTGCTTTCTCCAATAAGTGGCCACTTATAGACGCTCGTATTTCGTGGACGTTGAGGGGCGCCTCTAGGCAGGCAAGGGCATTTCTACTGTATGGCAGGCACGGCACGTGCCACGGGCGCCCCTCACAAGGGCGCTATTTAGAATATACCCACTAAAACATGCCAAATTTGAAGTATTCTGATAGGGTGCTAAATTCTATGCTTTCCTTGGGCGTCTCAGTAACTAGAAACTCCTCTGTCGGCGGGTGCAACCGGTGCGCGGCACCGGAACCCCGAAGCCAAGGGTCGCAAAGCACTCGCACAGCCGGAGAGCACTCGAGAACGTGGCTACGCCTCTGTAGACGCTCCCGTAAGTGATCACTGGTCAGAAACGTGGAATTTGCGCCAACTATGTCGAGGTTTCTTGGCCACTGAGTTTACAAACACAATAGTTTTCGTACAAAGACCGTCCTCGTCGACTTGTATACTCGCAGTGTGAGCCCCGTGTTTACGTCACACGCTACTTCACATCAATATAATGATGTATTTAATACAAAACATCAAAGCTAACTTTTTGAAAAGTTAATAGCTTAAATTATGCGATAATATTAATGGTATGAACACTCTGGTTGTTAATTATTTGCAAATTTTCAGATAAATGCACACGTTACTCCCATATAATTAATTACATACAATTCTAACTGCTGAAGCATATTCGTATTCCGTACTCATTAACTCGAAATAATAAATCTGTCATACACAATTAAAGAACGTAAATATGTGAGATATCTGAAAGGGTGAAGGTAGATAATGAGATGAAGTAAAATCAAATATTCAGTTGTTTTATTGAAACTAAACCGCCTTTGAAACTTCAGCATTGTATCTTTCCAACGGATTGCTTATGTCTCTAATGTGAACCTTTTCGTAGTAGATGCTCACGATGTGTTGAATATGAAACTCAATAACCTGCGAAATAATCATAGTTTCCCAAACTAATTGCTAATTACACAAACTTTTATAATAATACTAGTTACGAATGGAAACACTTGTATTACACTCTAAAATAATACAAAACAGTCAGTGAGCGCCGGGTAAAAACTTGACCTAAACTGGTAAGCAGGCAACCAAGCGGGAATCACTTCAGGGAATAGGCAGCTCCCTTTATAGGAATGAGTGATCACTTAGAGGCCCACTCAATGGCTGTTTATGAAAAAAGATCGTTCATTTAAGGGAACACTCCTTTTATGGGTCGACGGTGAATTCTACCCTATGAAGTGTAAATTCTACCCTATATTCAGTGGAACAAAGAATGGTAGAGGACGTTTGGAAGCTGTGTACTTTTTTGTTAATCGTATTATGGCTGTTTCTTCAAAATAATATACTTAAGTAAAAAACGCCACGTGTCAATTCCAATTTAGATCGTAAAATACAACGATATCAATTGCTATCCTGCGGGAAATTAACATTTCCCGACTTCTGACGCTCTCTGACTATTGGCAAGGAAACGTAACATAATCGAAAAGTGCATTGGGACATACGGTAAAATTCCCAAGGTATTTGAGTAATTCTGTATTCTTCTTTTAACTCGTCTATTTACTTATGACTTGAATGACGAAATTTAACCTGACACTTGTTGTTTCATTCAGTATGGAGTAAAATGACAATGTATGGTCTCCTCATGCAATTTCGTCTGCCGTTTTAGCTTCACTTCTAAGTACTATGGCTTAACAGCAGACACGTGAACTTATTGTTTATATTTCAATTGAGTACTAAAATCATTCGTATCGAGGGCCGGCAAAAAGTTACAGACCTGTCTCCTCATATTCTCCTTTTTTCGAAAATCACAAATTGGGATTGGGACACAGAAGAGAAGTCGTTTTCTTCCAGTTATGTATCCGAGCGTTGGTTTGAAATGTTGTTGAAAGTTGTGTCATTGAAGTTGACCTAAAGCTGCAGAATTTTTGTATGCAGAACCTACTATGAATCGAATTCCACAGCTAAAAGCAGTAAAATGAATATTTTATATTTTGTCATTTTAGAAACACTGATAAATAAATGCCTAGCTACTTACGCTAAATATTCCGGGCCGCTGATCAATTCTTTTCCAATATACCGCAAAACGCTCTGCATCTGTACTGCTTTGAAGGCTAGAGGAGAGGGGCGACTACTGCAGGGACGGGGTTCATCCGATTGCATCCCGCGTTCAGACTTCCCTCACACCCGCTTCGCAGTTAAACTCCTTTCACTTCTGGCTACCTCAGAGGACACAGCCCGATCGCATCTCGACCCGTGTTTTGAAACGGGAAAGGAGGAAACAATTTAGTCAAATTCCATTTCGAGTGAAGCAAATATAGTATGTAAGCTAGTCAAGAGAACATCTCGAACACAGGTGAATGTGACAAATTCATCGGAACTGTGTGTTGATGTAAGCATGTAAATTCTGCATATTTTAAGGGAAGACTTTGATCCCCTTGTACCTCCTCGAAGCACCCCTTGGTATAAATAATAATCACCTTCAATAAATAAAGAATATTCAATAGAGATTATTTCCAAAATAAGGTTTACTTACTGGGCGACCTCTTCCGTGTCATCGCGAGCAAAACAGAACAGAATGCAGTCAGGCTACGCCTTTTCGGGGAGGCAGGAAAAGCTGACTGGGCATGCAATTGGGATGGGAATCGCCCAACTGGATCCCGTGGTGGTCAGTTTTCCCTCACACGCGCTTCTAACTAATCCTCTTTCACTTTTCGTTATCTCAAAAGCAATAGCTCGATTCATCCCGTTCCGTTCGTCCGGTGTTTCGGAAGGAGTAAAATTGTTCGTTGAACAGCGCATAGAGATGTTCTCGCACCAGTGCAGAGAAATCCTCCAACACAGGTGAACATGGTATTCGGAACTGTGGGTTGTCAGTGAGGTACCAAGACGCTCGTGATAGGTGATTTCATGTTGTTTTTTTCACAATTTGTTATGCGGTGGTTTTCAATGTTGGCAGTATTCCAAGAGAACATACAAATGTTTCTTCAAAACAGACCGAAGTGAAAATTATAATCCATCAATGTTATTCTAAGCAGATCACGAGAAACGTAGAAATCTATCCATACACTAAGGAGGAAAACAGAACGGGATGCTGCTGGGTTATACCTTTTGGGGGAGGTTGGTTGGCGTAGGAAAAGATCACCGCGGGATACGTCCGCCAAGGAGTATAGTCGCGGGGCGACGGCCCCGTCACCTAGGGGAAGGGCCACCCGGGCGTCTCCATGCGTTCAGAAGTAGGAAAATGTTTTTTTTCCTGCCAGTGGCTCTGCAGAGGCGGTCGTTTATTAACATGCGTCTAGACGGCGTCGTGTGCCGCCGCTGCTCCGGACGTACCGCTTCCGATCTCATCTCTTGAGCACTCACCGCACCATAGCGTGCCCGCGCAGCGATGTGACTGAATGGCGTGCCCGGAAGAATGCCCTGAGATATGGCATAATATTCTGGGGAACCTCATCGTGTAGTACTCAGAACTTTAGATTGGAAAAGAAAATTATTCGAATAATGAAAAATTCCATTCGCGTGATCCTTGCAAGTCTCTCTTCAGTAAGCTTGGAATCTTACCACTGCCTTGCTTATATATTTACCAATCTGTAATATTTCTCAAAAGTGACTGACTTAACGGTAGGAACATATTTTCATGCAATACCGATACTTATAATTACAACACGCATAGTAAAAATCACGTTCATCAAGTGTCAGTATCAACAGCTTACAATCAGAAATCCACATACATGTAGGTAACTTTACAACGCATTGCCAGATGAGATTAAACAAATGAAGTCGGTTCACAAATTTAAGTTAAAAGTAAAATATTTTCTGCTCCATAACTGTTTGTATACAATTACAGACTATACTGATTATCAAAATGAAAAATAATGTTTATTTTAACAAAACAGTGATATATATATATATATATATATATATATATATATATATATATATATATATAGAATTAGTTTATATTTGTATTGTATAATTTGCTTTAAAAGGCAATATGTTTGTAACCAATAATGTACTTCAGCTTCCGGGTCCATGACCCCCACTCGATTAGGTTTTTGTCCAGTTTCCCTGATCCATTGAGCAAATGCTGAGATGGCCTCTTGTTTTGCTTCTGGATGTAAATGTAGCTTCACAATGCGCACGTGTTATTGAACTCTCCTTTTGCTTGTAATGGTAAGAGTAGAGGTAAGGGCGAGCTACTATTTTGTTAGCAATGCAGAAAAATCATATTTGCAATTCGTTTGCCGATGCAAATAAGTTTTCTATAACTCAGGAACAAAAACGTCTATTTTTTTCAAATATTACTGATCTCGCGCTTTTTTAAAATTTATTTTTGTTTATTTATTTTAAACTTTCACTCATCTTTCAACTATTTATTGTTCAAATGATGGGAAGGGATTCTGCAACTTAAGAAAACGTTCGCAGATGATATTCTCCCCCATACGTCACATAGTTTTATTTTTATTTATTTATTACTAAATCGAAGAAGCAGAGACGAAGGGGTTTTTTAAACCTTTCGACAGGAAACCGATTGCACCAAACTTTCTCAAATAAAGAAAAGAGTCTATACGAGTTTTTTTTTAATAATTATGAGATACTTTATATTTAAAATTTAACTTAAAATTTTTCTGCTTGTTTTTTCCTGTTCTTCAATAAAATATGTTAAAACAATCCCTTTTTTCCATTCATGTTCCGAGATGACTCTCCAAATGTCAATTGTGGCATTTAATTTATCTGAAATGTAATTGATAGTTAACTACCAACGGATTTGGCATAAATTTAGGAAATATTGTGTTATTCGTCAGTGGGTATAGTTCTTATTGTTAAATGAATGAACTTTTCCCATTTGAGAGAAACAAAGACTTCATACAGTCGTGACTCGATTGATAGGGTTCTGCTCCAGCATTAGCCTGGTGTTGATCGGAGAAACCGCGTAAAATTATGTATTATATCAGCCGCCAACTGCAATTCTCCTCCAGACAGAGATCTATTTAGATATACGATATATAGCGATGTCGCAAATACGATTATGTAGGGATTCTAATCACAGTAATGTTGCCTTAGAGCCCTCTTAAATCCTCATCCTTCAATACCTCTTCGTGTTGCATAAATTGTGTACGGATCGCCCGGTAGTCGAAGCCAGTTTCGCGGAAGTGAAAGGCAAGCGTGCAGGCTGCTGTGCCGCGATCCCTCTTCCTCCTTCTTTCAATTCCCCTTCGCCAGCGTCCCCGGCGGGGCGTGAGATCGCTCGTGCCAGGGGTCGCGCTTGGGCGCTCTCCTCGGCTCCCTTGTGCTGCACGGCAGGCCGACGTTAAAGAAACCCAAATATGTAATTGTCACCATTCCCGTCATATTGTGGGACGCACTTACGCTCGGAGAATATATTCCGCAGTAGTAAAGAGTCCAAATTGTGACCATGTTACTGAGTAACAGTGCATTTTCAATTAAATTTGTTCAAAGAATTGGTTGCCCCAACCGGGTACAAATTTCATTATTGAAAATGCATTGTTATTCAGTAACATAGTCTGAATTTGGATTCTTTACTATTGCGGAATATATTCTCCGAACGTAAGTGCGTCCAACAAGATGACAGGTATGGTGACAATTATATATACTACGAGGAGCGATAATCGCGCCCAAGAAAACAGTTACATGTTTGGTTGTCACGCTAGCGTAATGGTTAGAGCAGCTGGGCGTAAACCTAGAAGGTTCGTGTTGGAATCCCGGTTGGAGTAACCGATTCTTTGAACAAATTTAATTATTAAAACCAAATAGCTGTAAGTTAACATTAACCATTTTATAATTATGCACTAGAATTAACGTTTAGCCAGTCGATGCCCAAAGAAGTCCGAGTCTTTGGTCGCTACTACAAGATTTGGAAAAAGTAATATTTATCTGCTATGGTGGTATCTAAGAGGAACGAGGAAGTCTTTAGGGCAATTTCAGTTCGTACCCCATAAATACTTTTGAAGTACTTAAAGATAGAAATGTTTAGCTTGAATATGTATATTCGTATATGGTAATTGTTTTGGATAAGTCGAGTAAAATTACAAAACAGAACATTGGATTGGAAAAAGAGAACTGCCCTCATTCTCCATCAGGATCCACTAATATATGGGACCTCAAAGAAACCAGTATATATACACTATTTTCATTTATTTAATTTAAAAAACTTAAAATCAGTGTGTCGTATTGTGGCGAAGTGAAATCATAGCATGTTTTCTTGAGCTCCAGAATCCCAACCCTTACCCTTACCCTTACCCTTACCATTTACTCAATCTCTTATGGTGTATGCCGGGATGCTCCCTAATTTTGCACTCTCAGACGTAAATGTAAAGCTTGTCCTCCTCCTCTTAAAATGTTACTACTCTGTATTAATGTTAATTCAGTGGTTAGGCGGAAGAGCAGGCCCTGTGGCCTGAGCCACACCATTAATAATAATAATAATAATAATAATAATAATAAATATTAATATTATTATTACCATTACTAATAGTTTAACCTTATCTAACTTATAAATTTTACCTCTGCTTGTGCACTACTAATTGAATCTAATGTAACTTTTTAATCTGGACCGTGTCTGTTGACGCCGGGGAACCGTGCAGTCTCGAAGTAATTCCTCGGCAACTTGGCGCCGGTAACAACCGCGCTGGGCGGCGACATGGCTGGCAGATTCCTGGCGAAGGGTGCGGTGAGGTGCGGCTTCTTCTCCTGCACACCCACCCTCCACCCCCACCCCTACGATCCCGAGGCCGCTCCCCGCGACCCTCTTCCACGGGACCCCTGCCAAGCCGGAAGACCCACTTCTCCGAGCCTCAAACTCAACTGGCTTATCATTTTGTACTAGTTGTGCACGTGGGCAGTTAGAGGTTGACAAAAATTATTTACTGCGTTAATTTGTTGATTCAAAACTTATTAGCAAATATATTACTTTTCAATTAATGAAGTTTACATGTTATAATGGACGTGACATCTGTAAGGGGGCTAATCGGGGTATCGGAACACTAATTTCTTATTTAATTATGTTGAATTTTTGTACAAAACTATTTATTGTCATATTATAATAGTAAATAATAGGTGTCAATTATTTAATTTCATGTTATAATGCATTCCCAATATGTTTGGACACCAATCGTTCAACTGGATTCAACAAAACTTGGAGGTGGTTTGGTAACGTCAGTCTTCCTACGAAATAACTTATTGTGATAATTAGTTAGAACATGCATTTTTTCAATAATATTTTTTTTCAGATACTGAATTTTACTTTTTTGTCGTTATAAATAATGTGTTGACTAGTATATTAGGTGGAAGGATGTCTTCGTGCTAACCACACGAACCCCTTATCTCATGGCCAAGAGGCTGGGCCACCGCTGTCGGCCAAGGCCCATAGCGGGCTGTCGAGTCAAGAACAGGACAGGAGAAATAGTATATTACGAGGCAACTGACATACTAATGGCTACCTAATTAAGCAAATTTTGCTCGGAATTGAACGGAGGTACGTTTTTATGTCTACATCTGAATATTAAATAATATCGTTACTTTATTGTGAAATCGATATTTTCACTGTTTTTAAGAACATTTAGTTTTTGTGCATTGTAAATGAAGAAGAGTTATAGTTACTGACATCCCGTCGGATTTTTTTTAAGTCATGGTAGTTGTAAATTGTTGATTTCTGTATTTAAGTGTTCAAATTGGGTAAAATAATTAACAAAGTTTAGTGTTAATTATTTCATCATTGCAGCGTGTTGTACTTCCTTCATATAGTCAGTTCCCCCCACGTCTGCAATTTATAAAACTGGTTTATAGAGGAGTAACTTTTTTTTAAATGTTCAAAATTAAATCACAAATTGTAGTAGTTATTACATTGTATTTATTTTCTTTATACTTTTTGACGTGTGAGAGTGTTAAGTAAGCCGAAATGGGCCCCACCCACTTCTACCCGTCACTTTTAAATTGTTCCTATATTTTTTTTTGGTTTGACACCCAATCAGCACATAATTGTAGGTGTGTTTATTGTGACTTTTTGGGAAGCGGGACGGAGGTTTTCTCGAGGCGCGGGACGGCGCCGTGCGGCCGGCCGGTGCCTGGGCGGGTCGGTGGGTCGGCCGGCCTGTCGGCTTGGATGCAGGAATTTTCCACGCAGGCGGCGGCCGGAGAAGGGGAAACGGCCGCGTGCGATCGCATTAGGTGTCGGGGGCTGTCATTTAACGCACGCCAATTCGCCGGCATTGCCGCCGGAGTTTCCTCGTTTCGGACGAAACGCGCGGCGCTGCGCGGCGACGCGGGAAGGCGGAACGCTCCCAGATGCGTAATGATTGCTCCTTACTAATTGCAAGATTGGAAACGAATCTTAAGTGAGTCTTTTGTGACCCAATCCGTTAGCTCATCATTCTCGGTGTAGAAGAGTTGTGTGTACTCATGTCTGATTCTTACATGATAATCAAATATTCTCACGCGTACAATAGTATTCCGTTTTTAATTCTTCTAAATGATTGTGACAATTTATTTTTTTAATCTGGCATATGTTCTTTTCACGTGAGTGCGTACGTGCGTGCGGTTCCTTATTGTAAATAATTATAATTATTTTAAAAAAGTTCTTTAATTGTGCGCATAATAGTGTATATTGAGACAGCTGAATGCGTTCTTCGAATTTGTTAATGTAACAATAACATAAACGTTATTGTTCAAATGTGTAATTTTGACTAGAAACGGCTCTATAACGTATTTACATTATCGTTTTGTGGTCAAAGAGTAGCATAAAAACGTTAAACAGAAATCAGAGCAACACAGACGAAAGCTCTGAACACGTTTAACAAACGTCGCTGTTTTCAATTTTTTTTTCTCCTCGCAAGCATTGCAGCTCGTATTCTACTCCACAGCCTGAAACGCCGGCACGTTCGGTCGCGGTTTCCTTGCTTGGACGTGGGCGCTCACTGATAGGACGCGAGTGGCTCCTGCTTGTCACCTGACGTCATCGGCTGGTAGCGCCTTCCGCCGCCGGTGGTTCCGGGAATTGTCAGCCGCCCAAGAGCAAATACCGCACTGCAGTTGCGGGTCAGAATACTCGTCTGATTTTGGGACATTTGCTAGTGTAGGGCGTCCATGGTGGGCACTACCCCGACGCTGGTCTGAATTTGAACCGTTGTGCTCCTTTGGCAACGACACCTTTGTTTCACGTCTTTCTAAATGGTTGTAAAAGAAGTCATAAAAATTCGTTGTAGAATAAATTCATTCTTATAAACAATTCGTAGGAGCTATCCAATAATGCAATGATACAATGTGGGGGCGACGATTACGCGAGACTTTCTAGTCTGTACATGATCATACTGTGATCATACAGTACAGTAAACTACAGATACGTGTATTTTCAAAATTTTAAACTTATTGTTAAAGTTAAGTTAGTTTGCTGTTTGCTGTGTTTTCGCGATTGATTAACTCAATTTACTGACTTCTGGTGTGAGACCGCTACAGCACTTCTGCCTAGCGATCTCGGCCTTCGGATCGGCTATAATAATAATAATAATAATAATAATAATAATAATAATAATAATAATGATAATTATTATTATTATTATTATTATTATTATTATTATTATTATTAGCAGTTTGCCTGGTGCCACTGGTTGGGGGAAAGAAACCCTTCTTAGGTTCCCTCGACCTGTATACAGAAGGCGTTCATTGGAGTCTTGTGTTCCGTTTTGCGGAACTTACGTTTCCCGGATGTTCCCTTTTCGGAAGTTAAATCCTGCGGGGTTAGGGGAGGCAAGGTGTGTATCAAGAAAGTCGGCATAATCTGTTAGTGAAACATGTTCACACAAAAATATACCGAATATGTCTCGCTAATCCAATAGCCAGTACTTCGGCTTCCCGATAATTATATAGGAACTATTTTATACATGTATTTACAACACGAATGACATTAGTAAGTGCGACAATCATTGGTGTTCCGATGGAGAGTCAGTCACGTTTGAAAACGTAAGCAATGTTAACCGCAATGTTAAATTAGTTTGTTTTACTTATGAATGTCTCTTAAGATTGGACGGATTATTGAGAACTTTGTTTCCAGGAGATTAATGATGTTTTTGAAGGTGAAATATCAACTTTGCGGGCTCTTGTTCAGAAATTCGTGCAAAGGATTGCACGATTTTTGCGCACAAGAGATTCTCATGAAATACGACTGTTATACCCGTCTGCCAGGACACGAACATTTATAATCTTCAGCGCTGCGAGCTCTCCACAGGTTAACGCCATCAAGTTTGATCCACTGTCTCGGAAATCTCCTTTGCCTCTACTCTGTGTGGTTCATGTCCTTGTGAGAGCCTCCTTGATGACGGCGGTGGCTAGGCAAATGACAGCGGCATTACGGCGGACCATAATTAAGACAATTACGACGTCCATGGGAAACTACAAAGCGACGAATGTCAAAAGAAGGACCATCTTCATCGAGAACGATTACGTGACAATATGTACATGGAGTCAATGAAAGTGTTTGCCTTGAGGCGATGCTAGAAGTACGTTGAAAAATGTGGGTTTGAAATGACTTCAGTCGAAAAATGCTTGCAGAAAAAAGAAGGAAGTAACAATAATCTCCTTAGTTAAAAGGAATCTTGCCAGTTTTGAGGACCAAGGTTAGGTTTTTGCATGCTCAGCGTTTCGTTTACTTCCGGTGAAGGAAATCGCTTATCACAGTTCTCCAAAGGACGATAACCTATCAAAGGAAAGTTGTAGGCAGCCCAGATTACTGCATTCCAAAGAATACAGACCCTATTACCATTGGTACTGTTGCAAGGGTTAAAAAAAAACCAGACTTTTTCGTAATAAAAAGCAAGCAAACATTTTTTGTCATCCGAGTTTATTTAATTTTTTTTGTTAAAATGAATTTTACTGTTAAAATTCAGTTTTGAATCGAAGTAAGGTTGTTGTTAAACGTTTTGTGTGTTAAAGTTTTGTTTGAGCAAGGAGCTTTGTTAAAATAAGAATTTTTAAAGAAATGATTTTTCTCTAAACCATTTTGTTGTTTTTAATCTTTTTTATACTTACTGACTTTTTACTGTCGTATTTAAATATAAATTTTATTGAAAAAGAATAATTTAAAAAAGATTAATTCACTTTTCTTGAACACATTCCTTACAGTCATTGTTGTAGAATTCAAATTCAAAGAGAGTTTTCGTGCCTTATGCGACCCTAATATGTTGCGTAATTTTGAGTGCATTAACCCCCACCCTCAAAAAAGGGAAAATAACGCTCCACATTTGACGAAAAATTTGAATCCGTAACCAGTCCCTAAATTTCAATGAGGATCTTAGTGGGTAATTTATTATACTGCTCTGGTGACTTTTCCATCATTCAGAAGTGGAAACATGAGATAAGACATTTTTCTCCATAGTTGACGTTGCGTTACATTCTCCTTGGCTTGTAAAAAATATCCAAAGCCTTTCGGATGTCCTGTGCGCATCAGCCCTCCAGATATAGCACCTCGCCTTCCCTCCCTCTCGCAGCCCACACCCGCCAAAGAACGTTCCACAGCGACTGCCGCGAAACGCGAATGCAGGGTTGAAGAACTCAAGAAGTTTCTTATTGTGAATGTTTCAGTGAATTTGGGGTTTTGTTAATTCCGGACGGCGGTTTATCTGCTTTTTGTTAACATTTTTATTAAAATTATTTTTTTGTCTTAAGTAAGTTAAACAATATGTTTTCTTGTTAAAATTCGGTTTGTTTCACGGAAAGGATACGATGAAATATTAGTGTAAATACCCTATACTCAGTGTGGTTTTTAGCTTAAGGGACAAATGCTAATTTTACAGTACTTTTACTTACTATACAAAGAAAGCATGAGCTTTAAATCAGCCATCCTGACTGTTGTTGAGGTATTTTCTTTGTTCGGGAATGTATCGTTTCAATATATTTTTGGATTTCAGTTTTAAAATACGCCTCAATGCATGAATTTATATTTAAATGAGAAACAATTTTAAATTACTTAAATTGTCGTATGCAATTTGTAATTCGTACTGGGATTTCTGAATAGATAATTAGTGGCAATGGTGGCTCCTGGAATACATTAGCATATGTAAATACAGTTTCCATAAATATTTCCATTTCAAGGAGGAAAATGAACAAATATGACTACACAGTTATTAATGGAGGTGCCCGCGTTTAATTAGGGCACTCATACACATGCAGTATATATGTCGTTAATTGGCCGAAAATTCTTTAAGGACTGGAATAAAAATTTTGCGCAGGTCTTCTGTTATATTGAATGAGTATTGAGTAAATAATATATTTATTGATTTTTTATTAATATTTTCGTATTTAATTTTCAATAGTATTTTTCTTGTGATTAGTCAATAGTTATGAAGGCTCGTAGTATTTAAAACAAAAAGTGGTTCATCTCTTTATCAAGAGTTTCCAAAGACAATTTTATTGCACCGTATCTTATGTGGCATTACAGCGTCAGATATTGGATAGACCATTAAATTATGATTTGCTGATAACTACCAATCAAAAATCTAACTGCTTTGTTCGAAATCTCTGTGACACAATGGGCAAAGGCGCTAGTGTATAGACCAGGCATGTCAAGGTCGCGGTCAAGGCAAGTAGTTTGCCAGAGTTCGCGGGAACTGTTTCCTTAAATTGTCCCCACTACCTCCTCCAATCAGCTGCCCTCGCCATTTCTCGGCCCCGCCATTCCACGTGGGTTCGGAGTTCGAGTATTAGCAGTATGGTAAGATCAGAACGGTGACTCAGAAGACCGATCAGAAACCGAATTTGTACCCGAGTGCCCTGTTTCGTTTTCAAATGTGTGATATTTTGAAAATAAATTCTGAATAATTATAAACAATAAGAAATGCATATCAGTTAACGTCGCTTATGAATGACTGAATGTTACCGTGAAGAAAGTGTCTTCTATCTTCTATATTTTTCGTGGGATCATTCTCCAATGAATGTCATAGGTCCATGAGTGGATTAAAGCAGAATGAGCTCGTGTTTAGGACCCCTACCGCATATTAGTATTAAAATAGGATGTGAATGAATTTTACTAATAAGAGGTAAAATCGCGAAAGTAATTTATATGAATAATTATTTTGATTCCATATGTTTCGTGTTTGTATTAGAAGCCCAGCTTGACGGTGATAAGTTAGCGAGCCTTATATTAATGCGGTCCTGCCTAGGCGCGTACTCAATCCCTTTGCGCGTTCACTTGCTCGGGGCCGCAGGCAAAAGAGCAGCAGCTTCGGAGGTCTTGCGGCAGAGCGCGATCGTTCCCATTACGCGGGGCGGTGAACGTCAGCCACGCGCGCGCGGGCGCCTGACGTCTGGCGGGCGAGCGGCGGGCGGCGGACGCGAGCGCAACCGACTCGGCGCCGCATGCCGCGAGGAATTCTCCTCGCCCGCCGCACGCGCCAGCTGGGCGCGCGGCGCTGGCGGGGCGGGCGCGGGGCGAAGTGGGGAGGCAGCACGCTGACGCGGCTCCCGCGGGGGCGCGCAGGCGTCGGGCGGGCCGCCCGCCCGATGCAGGCCGCCCGCCGCCAGCCATCGGCCGGCGCCGCTAACCGCCAGGTAATCGCTTCTGCAAGCGCCGCGAGCGATGGCGTGCGGCAACCTCGCCCGCCTTCCGCCCACGCCTCGCCCCTATCCGCTTCTTTAACCGCACTCCTGCGACTGTCCTCACCGGCCTACGCCGCCCCGCCGTCGCTCGCTCCGCAGGATGAGTCTGAGGCGGGTCCAGAGGGCATCGGCCGCCGCCCGCCCATCATTGGTCGGGCGCGGCCGCAATCTAGCTTGCCAACACCGCTCGCGCTTCGGAAGCGAGTTTCCTGGAGACTGGAGGTCACGCGAGAAATAAAAAAATAAGACCTCCGCCTCAAGCGTGTATTTGCGAGTGTCATAAGAACATTTCCTCTCCGGTGCGTCTTCGCCCTTTTTCTGTCTGGCGAACGGCGCCGTCGATCGAGGTGCCCACAGGAATTGGTTCTCCTGCTAAGGAGGACGAGCGAGAAGAACAAAACGAACGGGGGCCCTTTCCGCAGCTGACGTAGGCGCACAACCGCGCGCCCGTGCGTGCGTGCTTTCTTCTTTCGGGCGAGTGCACCGGCTTTTTTTTCTTTCGTTTTTCTTTTCTTCCGTCTCCCTGTGCGGGGGAGAGGCCGTGTGTCGGCTGCGAAGCCGCGACCCCGGGGACGCGACGCTCGCGGCCCGGCGTTCGCGCGCCGCCTCCGCGCCCGAGGGTCGCGCGCGTGGGCGCTATCCGCCGGCAAGCCGGCTATCGCCGCCCTCTGTCCCCCTTCCCTAAAGCGATCCCTGGGCGCCCCCTTCTCTCTCACTTGCGCGCGGCGTTCCTCTCGCCCCCTCGCGGCCTCGAGGCGCCCCTGGCTGCCGCTTGCTGTCTCGAGCCCGTGCGGCGGCGCGCGCCGCGCTGCGACGCACAAGGGCCAGCGTAACTGGGCGCGCTCCACTTCTCGTCGTGCCGGGCGCGGGCCGCGGCTGGCGCTCGACAGCGACCGAGGACCGCCGCCATCGCCGCCACTGGCCAGCTGCGCGCGTCGTTGCCTCCACCTACAACACCACCTCCACACTTCTCCGCCGCCGCCGCCGCCGCCGCCCCAGTGCCAGTTGCGTCACCTCAACCGCGCGAGTCGGCCGCGTAGCTCTACCTCCTCCGCGCGAGGTTCTCAGTGTACGCGTCTCCCTGACGCGGTCCGTGCTGGTGGCCCTGCGTTTCTGGTTTGTTCGTCGGTGAGGAACACGTAAGCAGTTTCACAGACGCTTGTCGTCGCCAACTCGCTCTGTCAACGTGGCTCCATGAAACGAGCCGCTCGGCCACGCCGAGGGACGCTGCATCGGCCGGCGACTGATCCTTCGACGCAGGTGACGTGACACTTATTTTGGTCGCGTGTTGCTTAACGTGTTCGGAACACTCGGACGCGGAGTGGCGGCGACGTGCGAAGCCGCTGCCCTCCTGCTGCGCGCCCGCCCGAGCCTCGGCGGACGGGGCCCCCCTCCTTTCTTGACGTCGTTCGCGGCGAAGAAAACTAGTTTCAGAAGACTCCCGGGGCTGTGAGCAATTGAAAGACGAAGGGCGCGCGTTCCTCGGCCACGTTGTGTGCGCGAGCCTAGCGGCTAGGAAACACAAACAAAGACGCACGAAAAATGTATGACAAAAGGATCGTGCAGTCTTGTTGCAGCAGCCCTGTCTGTTTGCTTGTGTTCCACGCCGCGACGTGGGCCGCTGCCGCTGTCGCTGTCGTCACAGTGTGCGCAGGCTGTTTCTCTCTCTCTTTTTCTTGCGGCTGCTTCTCTTTGAAAATAAAACCTGTGCTCTATGTGAAGGCTCGGCCCCCAAGCCGCTCGACGTATTCACGGTGGATAGGAAGGCCGCGTAATTTAGCCAGCTGTGTTCACGTGTCAGAGACGGCTGTAGTTTTCAAGGTGAAGAAATTATCAAGCGATTCCTAACGCGTGCTAGTTTTTTTTCGTCTGACCACCCCTACCTCTCGTTCTCTTGGAATGGCAGCGGCTTTGGCGAGTGCCATGCGACAGGAATAATGAATATGTTTGGTTGTTAAATCGATATCCGTTTGAAAAGGATACCATGTTGGAAGTTCTATTAATTTAATGTACTCTTATACCACAGTGGGCGTTTTTGAGGTCACGAAGTTCACTTCTGTTTGGGTTCTACAATGTCTAACGCGGTCGAGCTTAATTTCTACAAGTATGTCACAGTTGGTATTGCCCATGATTCAGGTGTGTACATGTATTGATATTGCCTACTGTAGTTAAGTATTCTTTCAACGGTAGTCTCATGAACAACAAAAAAAGAACAATATACAGGAGTTAGGAAATTTAAAATGCATTTAATAAATTATTTATTGACATATATTTAATAATTAAAGTTGTGTGTAAGTGCTGTTTAAGTCAACGTTGTAACTTCAGTTCCTTAGTTAAAAGATGATGTGGTTGGAAAAGAAGTGTTTTTAATATGTGATTTTATAAAGTTTTTGGAGTATTATTTTAAATGTAAATTAGAAAAAACGTAAATTAGAAAAAGTATGTTTGCGTTCGTTTCATACACATGGCCTTTTTGGAAACCAATGCCGAAGATTTTACAGAACAGTGTAGTGACACAAGTCAGTGTGTGATCCGTACTTATTTTTGACTAGTTTTTGTTTTACGGTGGACTTGTTTTTATGGACAAAACAATAACACCGAATTATACACGTTTATAGATCTAAGATGTGTGTACGAATTCGCGAGATAATTTCTCTCTAACTGATTTTACTTTCTCCGAGTCGACCTCAGAGAAAGTGTGGAAAAAAGAAACAACTTGTTTTCATCGCGATTTCAAATCCCTATTATGTGCTTTGACCTACTTTTAATGCAATGCCCAGGAGTGCATGGTGCTGCAAGAATAAAAATGCATTATAGTTTTCAGAGGAACTTCTTACGCAAGAAGTTTTCTACATACGTTCGCTATACGTTGGGTTTTAACACTGCAGTTAAAAATTAGTTCTCTGGAACGAAAGGTATATATGTGGTGATGAAATATATATTATCTTTCATGAAGCTGATGAAAATCTGCCAAGTGATTTGTTTGTTTCATTCTGCACATTTGTAATTTTCTGTTTACCTTGTTTTTGTTTACAAATATAACAATGAAAGACTCGTATTAAAAAAACTGCAATGAATCAATCATTCTGTTAAGGTTCAGTGCGTGTGATGACTGCCAGAAACTTGAAACGTGTCGTACTTTTTGTGATTTCGAAAGGGAATTGAAAGAACATTCATAGGCCGTCCTTTTGTTTTTGTTTTTATCGTGTATCTAGGAAAACGAGAAGAATTTTCTTATTGTATCAATTTGAACACCTACAGCTTACCCTTTCCCTTTCCCCCTACAGTCCTGCAACTTGGCTGTCATGACTGCGCCTGTCTTGTGTGAACGGTTATCGTGGTTTCGGAGTGTTATGTTCGTATTTTCCTGAGCCGCCGCTATTCGCTTTGCGATGTGTGCGTGGCCGAGCGGTGAGCGCAGGCCGTGATGGAGGGGCTGATCCGGTCTGCGGGAACTGGCCCAGCCCGGCCGTGGAGGAGGTGGTTCTCGGAATGCAGCGCCCGCCACCCAACTGGGAACGTTCACCGCGGGCAGTTCAACTTGCGCCCGGGCTACGTGCGGAACTCTGGGAACGTGGCCGGAACAGTGTGTGGTCGACGGTGCCGGCCAGCTGTAGCCAGGCAACCTTCGACAGCCAGAGTAAGAAAGCTTACGGCCAGGGCATCTCGTAATAATTGTTTTTCACCCAACCGAATTACTTTAGGGATTGGTCGTAATAGGATGACGATGTCAAGATTTGATGGGATATTCGCTTGATTGCAGCATTTCCTAGTTCATATTTGTGTCACGGTGCAATTTATTCGAGACATTGGTATTTGCAATTCCAACGCCACTTCCACAATCGTCAACTTCTATAAGTCCCCCATACCCGCTTTAGTGCGTAAAGAAGACTATTGGCAATCAATACAGAACACATATTGGAGTACAAAATATATTGTGCTTGACGAAAATTATAATACTTCCTATAATTTATTATTTTTATACACATTTTTTGAAAAATGTTATGATTTCCAACACTTGTAACAAACATTCCATTTTATTCAGGATTATCTACAATACTAATTTTAAAATAATATAAATTTAGAAAATAATTAAAGATTAAGATTTAAATGCAAAATTATGAATGTAATTACGAAATTTAAATTTATTACATCTATTTAAGTAAAACAAGAAGCAAATAATTGTTTTCAGTTTTGGTTGAAAATTATCAGAATAATTTGGTATTTTAACTTGTGTAAGTCCATAACTACCAAAACAAAGAACACCAAAAGTTGTTTGTTTTTAAGCAAAGTATTTTATAAACTTTTCTAATATATTCAGGCGAAGTATTATTCAAAATGGTGCAAGAAGTAGATCACATTTCTGTTGGTGAGTTGCATTAATGAATCTTATTTTCTGTTGATATTTGCTCCATCAAAGAGAAATTTCAACAGATTTACTTTGCTTTAGAGATCTCAGCTAGTTGATGGAGGATTACTGCCGATTTTACATCATTTTTTTCCCTGTAGCCATGTACTTCGACATACATTCAAATTTAATGCCATCGTTCTGTAATTGGGTAAAAAAGAGTGAGTGGCATTGCTGCAGCTGTCAGTAATTGCGATAAGGAAGTTGCTTATTTGAACTGCGGTTTCCTCCTTTTCCTTTCAGTTTGGTCAACTTCCCACTCTCTCACAATGGAATGGTACCCAGCTGATATTTTTGTATTATTTGTAACTCAAGTTTTATAACTATTGGCCTACTGCAGCATAAATTCTGCTGCTCAGTGGTTTTCCATGCAAAATGGTTTTCGAAAAAAGCAACTCGTACATTGCTCAAGTAACATGAAATACTTTCGGTTTATACTGCTATAAGTTAAATATTTTAAGAAAAGCTAAATTCATACATACCAGGAATGAAAAATAAGTGCGGTTTCACAAGGCAACAAGCGATTAGCTTATATTAAATGGTTGGCAGCCTCTTCCTTGGAACCTTGCTGATGCACGTCAGCAATGTCAAAACAGTGACGCACCGACCACGAGAATTCGGTCGGTAAGCGCATTACGAGAATTGCCGAATACGAATCAAACATTTGCATTTCAGAGTTAAATGCACAATTGTAAGATTCATTATGGATTTCTCTATGTCCCTGGGTATCGAACGAAACCATAGATACATTTCACATAGGGCAGGCTACTTTAAATTTGTCCGCGCATTGGGAATTTTTTATATAAATAATTAATATTGCTGAACTCGTGCGAAAATTTCGCACATCTGATCTCTGCATATGTTTTCCCGGGTTACTTTACTTTCGGATCGAATCATAACTCTCTAACAACAGGAATTATCCTTTAACGTACTCATCCGCAGTCGTCTGTCACTGCCTTTTATCCCTTCGGCCAGGGGCTCGGTCGTGTCGTATCCTCGGGGTTCCCAGACCCTGGGGATCTATTCACCCATCCAGGAACCCGTGTTGTCTCGAGTTGTTGAGCTCGACTGATCGTGACTTCACGAAGGTATTTAAACAATTTGGCTACGTACATCGTATCCATGGGAATTTATGGTAACTATAAATACTAGTATCTGTGTGATGATTTACAATTAGCATATCGTTGGGAAATATGTAATAAAAAGGATGCCCTGTTGGTAACAGCAGAAATCTGTAGTTCTATAATTCGTACTAAACGTGGTCTTCCCAAGTGACATATGCTCAGATATGCTCAGCGGCAAAAGTAATGCCTCTGCAGCATCGTTGAGAGGTCCTAGGCTTCGGGTCCAGACTGTAGCGAATTTTCGACACTAGCTACGAAGATGGGTTGGATGCAATCACTGCCAAGAGGAAAAATTCTTGCTGCAGTATCTTGCCGCAGATGCTCTGATCATTGTCTTTCAGTGAATTCTTCGATCGAAAGTCGTGTATATTTATCTAAAAATCTGAAGGAAGGGGCAAATTTTTTACGTTTTTGACGGATCGAACATTTTTCCCAAGAACACTAATTTGTATTTTGCGGGTTTTTTTTTTTTTTTTTTGCTTTTTTTTGCATCGCATAGTCTTTTGACTATTCTATCATGATCGGACCACTTTTGTTCAAATATTTTTAAAAAAGTATTAATAAACGTAAATAAAGATTAAGTTCTTAATAACCATACATCGTGATACGCCGTGAAGTGCCTCTGGAAAGAGATTTTGCTCGACCGTATACTCATTTTGAGCAGCGGCATATTCACGGTAGAATGTCTGCATTTGTCGCTGACCTGTCAGGACGCCGGACGCGCGTATGTTTTTGAAAGGGGTACATGGAATTATGAGGCGTAGCTTTCTTATTTTCCTTCCACTTCTTTCCATTTTCCTATTCAGTTTCCCCTTCTTTCGTCCTTTTACAATCTCTCTTGAGAGAGCTATTAAAGACTTCGGGAAAAGCACCGTATAATAACGTCATAAAATTTCCCGTGATGGGCGGCTATCACCTCCGGATTCCTACCGGCGAATGCTGCTAAGAATGTCTAAGCCTGTATCAATGCAGTGTACTTGGTAGAGTAATAATGACACATAGGAGCTACCCGTAGTGCAGTAGTCAGACCTCTCGCCTTCCACGTGGGTACCGGGATTCAAATTCCGGTCGATCCTTGTTCGTGAGAGAAGAATTCTCGGTCGATTTTATCGGTTTCCTTTATCTCTTATTTCACCATTGCTTCGTACGATATTATCATCATGGTCTTTCATTGGTCATACAGATATTGGTGTAATTTAATAATATTTATTTCTTGAAGTCGTAAGCTTCCGCGGCCAGTCATGTGCGTGATCTGGCCTGTCCGGGTTGACGCCGCGTCGAAGGCTGTGTTACCGACGTTTCGACCATTTGTTGTGGTCTTCCTCAGGGCTGGTATGAGCCCCTACCCCTGCAGTCTTCATGTAAAGCATTTATTAAATATCGGAGTCTGCTGCTTTCAAAACCGGCACAAAGTATGGATCTTCTGGATGAAACAATCCCGTAGACAGGATTCCTTCTTGCTACGATGTCCTCAGGCACCTAAGCGGGTGTTATTATAATGAATGTCAGAATGCATATTCCAGAATCTGAAAATATTGTCCATTGGAAGGTGTTTTTTTGACCCCACACCGAATAAAATGAATCGTAAACAATTTTACCAGCTACAATTTGGTATCTACAAAATTACAGTAAATGCCTCATTCATGCCATTCATTTAATAGATGGAATTTGTTATCATATTCTTTTACGTCTTGGGTTCTTTACATCTGTTGCACATGACTCAGTATTGTTGGTGGTGTAATTTTCATGCGTGAATTTGGTGTGGCGTATTCTGCATCACATTAGTATGACTTGATCCTCCCTGCAAAAGGGGGCAGATGGATTGACATCGCGATTCTTTTTTTTTTTTTAATTTTCTTTTTTTAAAATTTAATTTACGGGTGCTTAACCCATTCATTGCTGTCCGTAGGTGATAGCTTAATTCTCTTGAGGTACTCTCGGGAACATATTATATGATCACTTCTTTGTTCACTTTGAGCTGCTTCTTTCACTTTTCTATCTTCCCTTTCATTTTATCATGTCATTAAATGTGTGAGCTTTTTCCTTAATTAGGCTTTGAATTCCTCTGTTTAAATACATATTTCTTTGTTGATTCAATTTCCTTTTTTTGGCCCCCCCCCTCCCCCCCCAGAGAGAGACTGTGGTTCTCATGTTGTCTAAAAAACATTGAGTTGAAAATAAGTTTCTCCGAAAGTCGTTTTTATATTGACTATTAAGTTTACGAATGGCGCTAAAACAATCAACAGTATTTAACGAGAAACAACTCGGTTGATCGCAGAACTGTTCGTGTCACTACTACCCAAATTCTTGGCCTTTATGGGTTCATTACCAGCTTGAATGATTGATGTCATTAAATTTCAATACGTTCAGCAGTTGATAATTTCATTGTCGTCGTGCTTGTCGTAAAAAATTTATGGAGATTTGAATGCGTACCACAGAAATTAAACTGTTATGTCCAGTTCACCAGCTTTACCGGCGAGCCCCCCCAATAATAGTAAGAGTATTAAATGAAGTTAATTTGTGTATTTTTATAAAGTAAAAGTAATTTGGGAATAATAGGTTGATATGTAGTCCGTTCAATTTCTATAAACTCTTAAATACGTAGTATAAATAGATATGAAAATCGTTTTTACATCAATTTCATATCAATTAAAACAGTTGTATAAAATGCACGAGTATGAAATAGTATAAGAAATACATTAACACAATAGTTCAATGCTAGAATGCCTATTAGACAATTCATAAATACCCTTGCTCTTCGAATGCAGAGAAACGTCAGGTAATCTGGATTTTTTAAATGCAAATTTTCAGTTTGGTTTCGAAACGCAGATTTCAGAATATATGACAGTTCAATTGTTGGATTTTATTCCGATAGTGCAGTTCAATGATAAGGGACGTGATGGACATCGTTAAAAGTGGCCTGACATTGAGTTGTATATGCCGAAGGAAGTAAAGAACTTTGAAATTGTAAGTACGATGAGCGAGCAATGTTCCAATTATTTTTTGGTATTTTCCTTTGGAGTTTTGTGTAAATGAATTGAACACAAACTAAGATATCCTCCCTGAACATTTGGGATTAAAATCTATACGTAACGAGTAAATATTTAAAATGTACTTTCGGAAAATCACAGCTTTTTTCTTTTTGTTTTTCCTATTCTTTTCGAAAACAAGAAAGTTAAAAAGTGTCCACTTTATTTTCATGACTCTGCATTTAGTATTTCAGTTTCATCTCATTATATCATAGATACGAAAAGTACCAATTGTATTAACCTTAACTTGGTATTCTTACTGCAACTGACTACTAAGTGTGTTCTAAGATTTCAGACCTATTGTTTCCGATGGTGTTTGGCGCGACCAACTATATTCCAAGTGGTCGCGAGTTGGAATCACGCCATGACCATAAATGTATGACCCTTGTTTTGCTTCTTCTTCACAGAAGCCTGGCGAAGTTCTGACCCAACTGCGAGTCTTAGCCTTTCCGGTTCATGACTTCTGACAATGCAAACAGCCTCGGTGGTTGTGTGTCACGGTTTCTTGCTCGAGTAAAGGCTTCTAAATTATATATCTCTTCGTAAATGATGGTAAAAAGTAGGTGCAGTTTCTTCTAATAATATTTATTAAGTAAACGTATTTATTTTTAATGTGATAAATTACAAGCGACATTCGCGAATAGAAAATCTTTACTGCCCGAACAAAATCATTCTTGTGCTTGTTCCATAGGACATCAAAACTGATCAGGAAACGAATGAATATTAGACAGCCATTCTCCTAGAAATTATTTTCTTTGGAATATTTGGTGTTTAACTATTCAATAATAATTAGGTAACTAATAAATCATACACCAGATTTACGAATTATTTTATTCAGATTAAATGCTATTTAATTATTTTAGTTTCTGAAAATACTACTAGTGGACTGCAGCTGCGAAAAGGCTTCTGATCAAAACCACACAAAATGGTTTTCCAGGAAGTACCGCGCATCTTGCTGAAGAACGGCAATAAAATACTCTTGTATAACAAGGCAATAAATTAAATATTTTAAGAAAAAACGGACTTGAAGAATACTGCAAGAACGTACGGAGTATAAAATGCATGTAAGCACGTGCAACACTTTTTTGCATACTGGAAAGTAGTCTGTTTCATTATGCAACACGTAAATAGCAAATATTTAATGGCTGTGGCCTCTTCCTAGGAACCTTGCTTGAACGCATGACATCAGCTATGTCATGAGCAGTGACGCAGTGAATATGCGAATTCAGTCGGAACACTCAGTATGGAAATAGCAGAATCAAATATGAACATTTTACAGTCAAACTAGAAACTTGTTTTATTGTTTTTGTATTTTTTTACTACATCCTAGTATCTAACAAAACGATAGACACCTTTCACACCGGCGGTGGCTGCATTTTTTTTAACTTCTCTGCGGATGGGAAATAAGTATTGCAGTAAATAGATAATTCAATCTGTGAGTGTGAGGGTTTTTCTGGTTGTATCGCAAGGGCGGAAGGTTGTGAAGAGATCTAACGTGCACTGCTTGGTGTCAGACTTGTTTAAATTAAAAAAATAATTATAAAACCTGTACGTGAAACGACAAATCATTATTATATATGAATTTGGAATTTCATTGGCTTGTGTTTACCCATGTTATTGATTTTATTAAAAAGTCGCTTAGATACCAATTGACCACTGTGGAAAACGTTCTGCGTATGAACTGCGCGAAACAGGAGGTTACATTTTCTTTTTCTTTCTTTTAACTTGGTACTACGTACTCAATATTTTCCCCACCGAACGGATATTGCGATTCAAGTGTAAAGGACATAAATATCATTTGGTAACGTTAATTTTAGAAATGCATGTAAACTTATTAACGGATTAAAATCAAACGTTTATCGATGTTTGCCAAACAGGATGAACCTGAGTAGGAAGTGGTAACTTCTTCCTTCCGAGTCTTTCCTTAGTTAACTTTATTTCCTTATCATTTCACCATTTTTCTACATTCTTTTACATATTTCGCTCTTTTCCTCTCTTACTGTCCCTTTCTTCCTTTCTCTATTTCCTTTCCTTCCTCTCACCCTTGCTTTGTTTTTTTGATTAGTAATTTTCTCTACCATAGGCTCACCTTTGCTCCCCCTCCCGTACACACGCATATACACATTACTCTTGCATACGCACGAATACACACACATCTAAGGGTATTCATAAGCTCACACAATGCTCACTCAACTTCGCGCACGAAGTACTCTCACATTCAGCTTCCATCGTTTCCTGTAAAGTTCAAGGTTCCGCGCGATGGAGGAGTCGATCATCACCTTCACCTACTAACGGCGGCCGGAAACTGTCGTGTTGCTGCATATTTCGTGGCACGGGATCCACGCCATAAATATTCAGGGAATCGCGCTTCCCTATCAACGTTTCGGGCATAAAGCCGCATACCCATAGATTGGCCTTCCGGAATGCATAATATGAAGAGGCATGTAAATTAAAAGTACATACGCACTCCCGTACGAAGAGATACAATACACGCATCTTATTTTCATGGTTCTTGACATACTAATTACTGCTATCACGAAATGTTGCCAGCGAAATGATAACTTGTTTCTGTCGACACTTTTCGGCTGAATTCCATGAAACCTCAGTTTTGTTGATTTTCTCAAAGTAAGTACCTTGCGCCCAAAAATCATTGAATGAGCACCTATGCCATCTGAGCAAATTTAGATGTTAATTCAAATTCACGGGAATCTTCGTAAATGTTTGATGATTGCTGATGGCGCATACTAGTAACGATTTGATTGAGGGAGATTGGAGAAAGAGTTGAACAGAGGTTCGATCAATATAATTTCAGTATTACGAGAACGTCTACCGCTTGTGAAAAAAAAGCAACTAAAGATCGTGGTGGGACTGGCGATGTTTGAATAGGGCAATTAAAAGTAACACTTTCTTAGTTTACCTTCATATATCACTGAAACCCGTAATAGTAATTATATGTAATTTTCATTTGGACTTGGGTAGAAAAATCTCTGGCCCACATACATGAGGGAAAGAAACATTTGTGAAAAAATATCATCTCACGCAACCTTTCCGGAAACTGCCACCTCTGAATACATCCTTGAAGGATGTTGCCACGAGCAGCTACCAAAACACATTGATCTCAACAACGATTAATCACAGTTTCGTTGGAATCTTTTGGTATATACGTAGGTATACATCGCTCCACATACTATATTGTGTATGTTGATCGTGTACTTTATGGCCCGGTGTAAAACAGAAGGAAGCGGAAGGAGCAGCGTGATGTATGGGGGGGGGGGACCCGCCCGTTCGCTCGCCACGTAGCGCTCGCCGCCGCTGCTCTCGCGCTTTTGGGCTCGTTGCGAGTTATTTCTGGGCGCGTCCGCGCGCGCGAGAAACGGAAGCGGCGGACTTTTTGATTTCATCACATTTCATACAACTGCTCGTCGAGCGCCGACGCATTCATTTTTCCGCGCTTTCCGTCTTCCTTTTAAAATGCAGAGGCGTCCCACGCCATGGGCTCCGCGGACCGGCCGGCGCTGACCTAGTTAGCCCATTCGCCAGCGGCGGAATAGGTTTTAATAAAACTAGCAGGACCAAGTAAAGAGGTGCTGAAAAGTAATAGAAGTGTGTCAGTGCCAACAGCTTCTCTCATAAAGAAAAAATCTTTTGGATGTGGAAATGTTCCTCTGAGAGGAAGGAAATGGAACGAGCAGTTGGTGTGAATTTGTCTCTGCACATTCTTTCGTTCTGGAATACCGTGTCCGGATGGTGGATAATTAAAGGGGATATTGCGCTGCGAAATGAGATTTTTCAGTAGCTGTTGTTTTTGATCTCGCTTGTCCGCATGTCCTCATTACAAAAGCTCTGAATAGGGTATTAGAAGTCAAATACAATACTCTTAGTTCCTTTTTTCTGAATATATCTTCGTTTTGTTCATTAGCCTATACACTATACTTTACATCTCATGAGCTGAAGAACATTTTCTTATATGCATGGAGAAACTGCTTTTTGGTATAACCTTTTGTGTCCGCTCCTCTGAAAATGTCATTTCCTCCCGTTCATTTTTTGCGCCGATTGGGGATTTTCCCTACTGATGGGTGATGAACTATTCTTCTAGGAGTAAACTTTCACTTCGGTGGTTGTTGACTGGATCGATTGCTATTTTGTGCACCTTCGTGTCATTTCCGGGAATACCGGAGAAAACAAAGCTGGCTTCGCATTATTTCCGTGTACTCTGTGCGTTTGTTCATTGGCATTGTTAGCTCTGCTTTTCCGAAAGTTAACAGGAAATTGTTTGAAGGATCTTCTCACACGATTTCCAGTGTTTGTTTTGCGGGGGCAATAGTGAATCTTAATGAACAATATCTTCGTGACACGTTAACTTGTTTTAATGAGATTCTAGAGTCGAAAGGTCTACAACGTATGCTACTCTTCATCGTTATAGGAAGTGCATTTTTTACTTTTATTGTTTTGCTCATGATTTCGTGGTACAGTAGAACAAGTATTTTGACTTTTAAGGTAGAAAATGGGACTAAAACTATGTAAACATATTGGATGTATTAGAAACTTCCACTTGTATACATTTTACCTTAACACGTATGGGGGAAAACCTTCACCGAATTTGTCAAAGCCTTAAGGCTAAATAAAGCAGTCTCAATCGCGACTCGGAAGAGTTATTGAGTTCCGCTTCCTCTCCTACTTCAAGGAGGTCATATTTTCCTTTATGATCATCACAAAACTTCCTTATACTCCGGAAATGACGTAGTTCCTGGTACTGATAAAAGCGAGTAAACTTAGCTCAGAAATCGCTTGTATGATCGCGATCTTGTTAAACGCAAAGGCAGTCACCATTTTCCGTGGAAAGAACAAAGAAGTATGTACTGTGTTTTAAAGGGACTGTCTGTGGGTGTACATCAGTGTGCACGCGTGGGTGCGTGTTCTCGGATGTGGGAGTTTTGTAATTTTTTTTTCATGGCAATTCCGCCCTTTATGAAAGTCATAGTGCGTTTATTGCATTCTAAAGATCTACTTTTCTGTAGTATTATTTTTCCTTGCATAAAACTATGATTCTTCTAGAATGGTGGTACAGGTGTTTGAACTGTAATCCTTTATTTCAATCTCTAGTCTCTACGTGTTGGGAGTAATTACTTTGTCTTGAAGTGGGTGTGAAGCCAAGGAACAGTGTGTACTGAATTGGAACGATGTTACAAAGCAAAGCGCAAACTCGTGGGTGATACGAAACTGCACGGACTGTGCAGTCTGTTTTATGTGGTATGTGATAGGAACGCGACGGGGTGATATTGTGGACGTTATGGGGTTGTGAGTGTAATGTGGAATTTATAAAGGGTTTATCCTTAATTACACTGAAATTGTTGTGATTGAACTTCCAATTGCCCAGGAGTAACGGCTATGTCGCCGCAAGTCTGTTAGAAAGCTGGCATAGCGACACGAATACCTTATGTATGGGAATTGCTTTAAGCAATATATATCATTATCAGTTGCAATTGACATAGTTCTTAGTTTTATATGTAGCTGCATAAATTAATTGCTAGTCAAAACTCTACTTTTAAGGTATTTGCTCACCCTTCCATTATCTTTTATATTTGGATTAGGTATACTACACGTTGTAACTTTGTCACGTTTTTAATGTTGTTCATGTGCTGTTTTACAAATGCGACCTGGATCTGTAAACTAGTATATAAGCAGCCCTCATAAACGTGGCCCAGGGCTACCACGTGTGCTTGTGTAAGTAGTCTATGTTCTAATCATAAATAATTCAGGAAAGTTCCATTGACTATATTAAACATTCATGTTCAAATTCTTTTTTAAAGCTAGTTAATGTAAATCAGATTTCACACAACGATCGACAAATTCTATTTGGCCTTCTTCAGACGTTAGAAATTTTTTTCTAGCCAAAGGACACAATATTTACAGGAAGGTAATTGACGAAAATTATCACGAAATTTTGCTAAAAAACGAAAAAAAAAAAAATACTGACAATGTGTACTACTGTACTACAATGTGACCGTACCAACACGAAGCAGTGCTGCAGCTGCAGAGTAGCAGAACTTGAGGTGCTGCGAATTTAAAACGGATATTTTCATTTTTGGCGCGCTTTACAAGAAACCTTGCTAATATTGCCAAAATTTTCTCAAAAATGCCTGTAAAATTTTAAAATGTGTTTTTCTCTTTGGGAAAAGAGGACGCGTAAATTATTTTAGTAATCTCAAACTCTCCAAAATTTCGAAAATTTCAAAATGTAAAGTTTTTTTCGCAATCTTCCTAGTACTACAATATTGCAAATAGATTTGTTCCCCTAATGAAATTGTTCAATGACTTTTTTAATCAAATCATTTACAATTTTTCGACAGTAAATAGTTTTCACGTAATTTTCTGTGAATAAAAGGCAGTTTTTAAATATTTTTATCGAGTCAAGTACTCGTATATAACTGACGCAGGTCTCATTACCGGTGAAATCTGTGTTTTCGAAAATTGAAAAAAATAACTTTGGAAAACAATATTGATGAGAGACATTTTTTGCTTAATGAAATAGTTCTAAAACATAATTTTTAAATAAAGTACATTGTTTCGGTAAACGAGTGTTTACGAGTAATATTTGCTTGGAGTAAACGCAATTTATTATTTTTTAAATTTTCAAAATACAGATTCAATTTCTTTCTATAATTTGTTTCCTCGGATAGAGCAAGGGACGCTTAAAAAATGTCATTTTGTTAAACACTCTGAATTTTCGATAATTGGTAAACGTACAAATAATACCAAAAAGTATGTGGTGTTGGAGTATTTGAATTTTTTGCTAGTTTCATTTGGAGGATTTTCAGTTCCTCTCTACGTGTTCTCGTAAACGCGTACTGAACTCTCCTCGAATATGTGCACAAACCACGATTTCAACGGATATCGCGGGCAACAGCGCTGAATCTGTACACGCTCTTAGACAGCAAAAAAAATTATTATTCACATTTGGGGGCAAAGAAAGATAAAAGTGCAACCATCAATTTCAACTTCATTTGTTCTATCTAATTGTACCCCTCTTTGTACCAGTCAATTGTAAAATACTCAGATTGGAATGACGTTACGTTATTATGTTAGACATTTTTTAGAGCATGTATGGGCGTATTTCGTACACGTAGGTTTGAGTTTCGCTCCTAACAGGAGTGCAATAAGATAATAAATGCAGACATCTGCCTATCCATCTCTTCTCCTTTTTCATTTGTAGCTAGGGTTGCCACCTTGCCAATTCCAGAAAACCGGAGACCGCTGCGACCGGGGGGGGGGTAATTAAATATTTAATTGCTAAATAAAGTGTGTATGTGAGTGAGAGTGTTAATTTATAAATTAACTTACTTCATCTTTATGTAATTCAAATATAAATAAAAAAATAAATGTGAAAGAATATTTGCTAAACATTTTATACTAAATTATCTATTATGTAGTGTTTTAACATACCTTTCTATTAATTCGTTTTTATATACGAATTACACAACTTTTCGGAATTTCTTAAACTGTTGTTTCGCTCAATAAATATAGTCTTAACTTCAGTTATTTCTAAACAAAGAATTATGATTAATTATTTTTAGGTTATAGAGATATTTAAAACAAATTTGTATGTAAAACTTACCTGTACAATTATTCGTTTTTAACATTTATTGCAAATTGTTATTGTATATCTAAATATTCAGCCTTTGATACGAAATGTTGCATATATATGTTTTCAATCATTCAAATGTACATTTATCTTAATGTTTCCAAGAAATAATTTTCTAAGAAAAAACGAACGAAAATTCGATCTTGTTCAAAATGAAGATATCGAATACCATTCCCGGGGGATTATTCTTGAAACTGTTGCGCTATGCGATTCTCGCATAATCGCTAGATGCTGTCTCTGTCTGATATGCGTAGAAATAAAGAGACAGCGGATGGCGATAACGCGAGAATCGCAAGACCAATTTTCATGTTCTGCTCTTTATCTTTCTAATGAGGAAGGAAAGGACAGATTTCTGATGAAATAGAAAAAGCTTTAAATTTTAAGTTGAAACATCTATTTATTTTCTAAAAAATTTGAAAATGTATTGAAATTGAAAAAAACGGAGATAAGTTTTCAAAAACCGGAGACCGGAGATGAAGCTCAAAAACCGGAGTCTCCGGTCTAAAACCGGAGAGGTGGCAACACTATTTGTAGCCCACTGCCGAATAATTCAATAGTCTGTGGTCTTTCATTGTTTTGTAAAGTGCACCTATTCCCATTATCTAGGTGGTGTTTATTGCAAGAAACGTTTGAGGCTTTCGTATACGAAGCCCGGAAAATCGAAACAGATGGTTTGCAGCGTTACGGCCAGTCGAAAACTTAAGCAGTGTTGATGATCAATTTCTGGAAGACATACAGAAGCAGATAGACTTTTTACTCAAATTAACGTAAATTCGTTATTTCCTTTTCACTTAAAAATGCAGGTCCATTTTCCTATCTTGCACAAAATACATAAAGACAATTTTGGCCATTGAAGTTTCTAGCGCCGGATTACTTTGTTTTCCGATCACTTGTCGCTTAAGCAATTAGATACGCTATCTACCTTTCAGAGTACTGGATAAACAGTTCAGAATCTTATTGCGAGCAGAGCAAATAGAACATTTGGGCTCTGAAAGAATGCAAATAGCTTATATAAGAATTAAGAATAATTGGGTAATGATCATAATAGATTGTAAAGTTTCTTAAAATATGTTTTAACTACACATAAAGTGTTTTTGAGCGTTGCATTTTGACATGCTAGGAGATTAAATCAATTCATGAATTAACCAATCTCTAACAACAGTGGGGTAAAGAGGTGGTGTTTCGTCAAAATGTCTTATAATAGCGAACGGAAGTATTACTAGAGCGATTAACTTAAAATAATGCATTAATTTTTTAAAACCTCTAATACAAGGCCATTAATTAGCGCTTTTTATGCGTTCGTTATTTTTTTTATAATACGAACGTCACTAAGACATAAATTTGAACATTGTATGACATAAGAAAACTTCAGCGATACCCGTTTCTGGAGCGGAATGTTGTCACCTCGATCACATTGCAGCTGTCACTTTGCTTCTTGTCGCTGAGCTGAAATAAAGCTGCGTTATTGTTATGCCTGGGATAAGGAGTGATATATGTGCACTTCACATAACATAGTTTACCTTGCACACATTTTCTTAGACACATCCGTTTGCAATTCCCGCACAGTACCCCTTGTCTTCTGCGGGATCTCCCCAGCATCATACATCACACATCACTTGGTCTGAGGTAGCCAGTACTTATGTATTTGCGGGGCTGTGCCAATTAGTGGTGCTGCCACACCCTTTGGTCGGGCTCTTTCGTGGGTTCCACTCTCAAAGTTACCTCTGGATCGATGTTCCGCCTAGCGCCATCGCATCCACTCGCCCAGAAAACCTGCCAGGCTCTGTCAGAGACCCCGCTGGACCCTCTCTCCCAAACACTCGAGTCGTCTCCTCTGCCTTAACTCTATGCTCATTCACAAGTTCATCAGCAGTCCCTCCAGACTCCACTTCCGGCTTCCATATTGGCTCCTCTCCCGTCCTAAATCCAGGCATCTCTCTCGACTTCACTGCTGTCGGTTCAACTGTAATTGCCGTCCCGTAGCCGCCCCCCATCAAGGCACCGGAGCGAGGGGAATCCGGACCTCTCTTCTCCTCCTCTCCTCTTCTCTCCTTTCCGCGCTCCCCACCGACCTGCTCCTTGCAGAGATGGGCGGAAGTAACCAGAGGCCCCCGGCTGAGGGCGTTCTCTATGTCGCGGCAGTGGCTTTGCCCTGACCCTTGTGGTACAGTGGCGGCGCGTGGTCAAAAAAGTATGTGAAGCGCTTCCGCATTGTTCATGCATAACAATCTGACTTGCTAATAAAAGGAAATTAAAAGTCACAAACATTTCCTAGGTTACTCCATAAAATTACTGAGATGGTCTAGTACAAAACTTTACTAATTTGATCTTCTTTTCACTGTTAATTTATCAGTGTGTTTCCGATGTCATTTGATTGTTGAATTGCACTGTATAATTCTCATAATTCCGTAATTCGTGTAATGTACTTTTGTGCTCGGCGCACAAAACACATTATTGGATACGTCATTCGCGGTATATCATTCATATTGACAGAGGTGCAGGAAAGCATGCTAACCCTCGTCACGTCACTCTCTGGGAATACACGTTCAGCTTTACGCGTGTCACAGTGACGCAGAGTTGCAGGTGGCTGCCAAACACTGGTACCTACATATCCCAGTCGGCAGTCTTCTCCGACACGAAGATACAAATGTTGATCCTACGCAATGACCCAAGTTTTCAATTCGGGTGGTGATTATGGGGAAAATACTGCAACATGTGCTACATCTGTTACAGAATGAAGTTTTTCCGTAAAATAGTTTTATGTTTGTTGAAATAGTTTCATATTTAAACTAAAAATATTAGATAACCTTCACGTGTTAATTGGCCTCACCTTGTGAAAACGTGTCTGTGTTTTACAATAGATCTATGGCTCTGCGAAGCCCTATTACAATTCCATGGGAGTCTTAAATTTGTTCAACACACTAAAGTTGAAAACAACAATAATAACAAATATTACAAAACAGTGTAATTCACGAATTGCCGAGCAAAGGATTCACAATTAATTCATTTTTGTATGAATTTTATCTTATTTTATGTAATCTTTCAACTATAATATTGTTCTAAAACTGGACATAATACGCTCAGATTTTTTTCAGTAAGAAAACTTACGAGGTCTCTATATGAAAAAAAAAAGACTAATTAACGTTTTCGACGTTTTTCTACCACTTTGACTTTTCCGAAAACTTTATCGCATTCAAGTCCGCGTGAATGATTATTCCCCCCGAAATTCCATTTTAAAAATAAATTTGTAGCTCTTTCACTATTGGCCCCAGAAACATGCGACGCTGTGTCGTCACCGAATTGTGTGCGCGTGCGGTGAATCATAATGACGTCGACAAGAGTGCAAACTGCAGCTCACGAGACCAAGGCTAAGGCGGTCAGGTGCCTGGTAATCCCCCGTGAAATGAAGGCAGGGCGTGCGCAGGGAATCTTCGCTGGAATATTATCATCCGGCTGCATTTACGACCGCATATTCCCGGCAGCGAACACCGTTGCCAATGCATCTGCTAGGGTCGTCCATTCAGAATGGGCTTTTGAGTATTAGGAGAACAGAAATCGAACTAATAATTTCGCAGCTCGAGCAAGACCTTACGCGGAATGTGTTTTAAAGTTTTGTGATTACCTGTTACTCCTACGTGACCTGTTTCTTCTACGAAGTTGTTTTGTAAACGTGTTTCTTGATTGATGTCATAAACACCTAACCCTTCGTTCGCTGCATTTTCCTCCTCTGGACATTCATTCCCCTGAAAAAAGTTCTCATTCTTTTAATATTTGGCTTTTGCAAAAGTGTCGCCCGATAGATCAGCTTCTTAGGTTGATCATAGGTAATACCTTAAGTACTTTGGAAATTGCCGATAAATCCCCGACTCGCGAAGAGAGGAGGCGATTCATCTGAGAATTTCCAAGTCCGTGTGATATTTAATAGGACTATTCCACGAATGAAATTACGTCCACCAAAGATCTAAAATGCGCCAAATATATAAAATTTCTGATAGCATTTTAAAATCGAAGTGTTTGTGTTACAGTACATGCGTGTTTTGTTGCACATCAACTCCGCGATCAATACATATCCCTCCTAAGGTAAAAAAGTCGCAGCTTATTATTGGCCAGTGAGAAGAAGCGGTAAGAGAAATTAGATAAAAAAAACGTAATTCTTTTTTAGATACACCGCCATGATTGGGGCATTTTATATGTATATTGAAACACTATTGGTTTATCTAAAAATAGTGAGATTTTTTCATATTTATTAAACTCGTGAAGATTTTCCAAAAAATGCTGTAGAACCTCCCTAATCCTAACCCCGCAAATTCGAAATTTCAAATAATCTCAACAAAATTCAGGATAGAGGAAAAACGAACAAAATAAATAAAATTCTTATTTGTGTGAAGAGAAAAATTGCAGTAGGATTTTCCAATTATCAATATCCTATTCGAGAGCTAGATTGCTTTTAATTCTTCATTAGAAACCGTTCATATTGATGTTGGCATGATGAATTGAAGTAGTATTAAAACTGTAGAAGTGAACAATTAATTATTCAAGCACAAGTTGTCGAAATGAAACTTTTATTGCGCTGGTAACTACGGTATATCACAGGTTTATGTAGTAGTATTTTTCACTTAGAGGTACTTGCAAAATGGGTAATATTCTTTTACCGTATGTAACTGAATCTGCTTGATAATGCGATGTGATGATATGATCGCTTTACTACGTTGCCCTTTTCTCACATCGCACGCTACGTTGCATTGTCTGGTAATCTTATAGATGTATTTGTAAATGTATGGTACATTTTTTTCGGATAATTCGAACAGACCACACCTCCAATTAGTTGTGAATACCGGGGTTGTACTGTATTGTACGGGGTTGTACTGTACTCAACATTTAGTTAACCGTATAATGTTATTTGAAGGTAAAACCCCTTATAATAACATTCGTACGTTTCTTTTTATTTAATTTTTTAAATTTGCCACCAAGTTTACTTCTGCAAACATTGTTAATTTTGACTTTTCATAGCGAAATCGGAATTATCATACAAAGAGGGTAATTAGTCATATCGATCGAGGTCTTGTTTTTATCTAAGAGGCTTTTGTATTGTAAAATACTGAGTAGATTCTGTCGGAAAGATAAAAAAATCGTGGATTATGGGGAAGATGAACAAAACTTACGTTCTGTTAATTAATACTGAATTGTTAATTAGCTAAATACTGTTACTTAATACTGATTTTTTTTATTTTTTACTTATTTACTTACTCTATATTTAAGCAACATCGGTGCTGCAGAGGCTGGGAGTAACATCTAAGTAGGCGGACCGAAGGCGGCATTTCGTTCCATGTAGAGCGAGGGTGTTTCATCGTATTTGTTACGTGATTTGTTTCCTTTACCACCACATGTGATTATTCACCATTTAATGATGGTCTTACTGCCGTCCATCCCCTGGAAGGCAATGGCGAAATCCTACTATGATCATCGGGACTCGAACGGGTAGGAATAAACACCTTTTCCCTAAGGAGTTGGCCGTAGTGAAGTAAAACAGGTTTGTATTAGGTTGTTATATACTTATTTTTATGTACGGTACATTATGAATATTCATCAGGGGGATATTATATTAATTGTGTTTAACTGAGTTAAATATTATTTTGATGTAAATGGTATTTTCTATCATGTCTGTTATGGAGTAAGAATTTCTGAAACTTTGGCGGACTAAAATGGTTTTTCTACTAACCTCCCCAACGCCTTGTTATTTATTGAGAAAAAAAATAGGAAGTAATAAAATGACTCATGTGTATCATACAACCGAAAAATAATGTTCTCAGAGGTCCAAGATTTATACCCGATCCATGGTAACTTTGAATTGTGAAAATTGGATTAAATAAAGAAACATGAACATTTCTGACGTATAGTGTGAAATGTATTGATGCACGTTTTCAACAGTTGGTTTTCGTTTGTTGCGTGTTGTTACAAGAGTGGCGGGTATGCTAAAGCCGGCCCAGGTCGCGGGCCCAAGGGCGTCGTGCAATTGTGAATCGCCACCCAAGGATCCTTTTCGGGACACTGACCCACTCAGGACGTCCCGGACGTGAGGAAACGCGAGGAGGGAGAGATACGGCGACCTTGGCGCGCGCAGTGCAGGTGTCGGAAGTCCTCTGCTTCCCGCCCTGAAGCCAACTTTCCAACAGCGTTTGCCAACAGCTCGTTAAGTTGCAGCCATGTGTAACAAGGTCGCTGATTATTTGCCATTCTGAGATTTACTGGAATGATTCAACGTTTGAATGAATGAATGGATTAAGCAATATTTGAATAAAATGAATGAATGGACGTATTTTTGGAATTCTCTCATTCCATATCTCAAATACATAGCAGTGGTATGCAGCAGCAAAGATGCTCAAACACTCAAAACGCACGCACACTTCTCGAAAACAACAAATAAAATTCTCTCGTACAGTGCCCTCGTAAGCAGTGCCGCACAGAGTATGAGAATTCAGTCGGTACGGTCGGTATTAATTAGGCGTAATAACTGTGTAGTATTTGTATTTTTAAGTCTAAATCGATAGTGTATAATTGTTTTTGTTTAATTCTCGAATTTCTGGGTATCTATCTAAATACATAGTTTCCATTAAATTTCTGCGTGGAGAAGAATTTATATTCAGGTTTAGTCGATACAAATGCCTACCTCGTGTATCTTCGTGAAGACAATTTCTGCGATATGTTGGTATGTGCTATATATGTTGGTAATTGACGAATAATTTTGAACACTAATAAGTTTTAAAATACGGTGTTATAACAAGTTTCAAAGTTCGCAATGCATCTGAATTTCCGCGGCCTATAATGTTCACTGGTTTAAAACGTCACGCATTAAGATGTCTACCGAATTTTGTGACGTCTAAACGACAATTGACGCCGCGGTAAACAAGTATAATTAGGACAGTCTACAAACCGCGGAAGATAATTTTGTCGCATGTAGAGAGTGAATGATGTAGAGTGCAAAGCAGATATTTGCGCTTTCGCGACGCGTCGCTTCTGCGGGCAATTCATGTAGAAACGTTCAGAAATTTCGTAGAAAAAGTTATTTCGTAATATCAGTAAAAGTTATTGTTTTTTAATGGTTTAAGGCAAAATCAGTAGTACATACCGGAGAAAGTTAGTGGTATATTAAAACAAATATTTGGTGTTATATCTGTTAATGATGGTAGTTGTAACTCAATTGAATACGCCGGGAAAAGGGCAATTTTCAGTGATGCAAAAAAAAAAAATTCCTAAATTTTTGCTGTCATTCGGAAATCTACCGCAACAGTGTAAAGCAAAGACAACGGGTTTGCCGTGCGAATTAATACACAGAGCTTTTAAAAAAAAATATTAGCGATATAATAGATATTTTGGAGTATTTTGCAAGACAAACGCTACCCCACATGATCTAAGTATGCTACCTTAAAATGCTGCTAATGAGAACATATCGGTGTTTTTTCTGTCACTACCATTGATTCTTTTGGACGAAATGTGAACAAAGTACCTTGAATAGTTATAACTATAGGGCGGATTTCTATGATTTTTGCATATTTTCGTCCGTTGCTTCAGTGCATTGCTAAGTGAAATTTCTTGACATTTGATTAGAATATGATGCTATATAGATTTATATGGTTGGTGCATATTTGGCCGATTTTTCCTGTTGGTACATATTCGTCTGATTATAAGCGCATATTTGGCATATTTCGTTAAAATAGAGACCTATCTATAAAACGTTTCATCTTTTTATAGAATCTGTTTATTTTTTAACGTTCATTGATTCGAAAGAGATTGTCACAGTTTGAGTTGCTTTTTCCGTTCCATAGATGATAAAATACTTGTGCAAATGTAGGATATTTCTTGATAACACTTCTTAAACCAGTCAGAAAAAATACAAGTCATACAATGCATTTCGCTAAGGTGAATATTTACTTCAATTATTTCTCGCGCGAAGTAAGCTGAATTATGTTTTATTTGGACAAAAATATATATTTTCATTCCAAGGATGCTTCTCCTGAATTTTTTCAAGAAAGGTTTATAGAGAAAATAAAATATTGTTAACTTTAATTGCATATTAAAGGGCAAGTTTCAAAATTTTTAGATCATAAATGCATATTTTTAAAAGCATATTTCAACATATTTTAGTGCATAGAAATCCGCTCCCGAGCTATAGCTTACGATGGCCTCTCTGAGACAGCTAAACAAGAAACACAACTAAACAAGAAACATCTCCCAAAGGACCGAAGGCTGCATAGTTTTCTTTTAATTTTTGCGCGCATAGGAAATAAGTAATATATATATATATATAATGTGTGTCCACGTCATTCTGCATACATTGCGTCGCCTACGCAAAGAAACTATAGCGCCAAAGACAGTGGGAGAGGTCTCACACTTTGTTTTTTTAAACCTAAGGAGAGAACAAAAATTAAAAGAATCTTATAAAATATACTATAGTATTTGTATTAGTGTTTTATGACAAACGACAGAAAAAAGAATGACACATTTATTTTATTTAATGTGATTCAGTTCCGTGTTTCGGTGAATCAGTAGGTGAACGAAAACATGGTGGTTATTGTGATTTAAAGTTTGTGAAGCGTTTGTTTTTCAGTGTATCGCTTTGTGAAAAATTGTGAAAGCTGTGAAGTTATGATATCTTAAGAATGCGTTGTTTTTTCTACAGGACGTTTAAGATTCCGTAAAGTATGTTTCGCCACAGCCCAGAATAATTCAGGACACAAGCTTGCGCTAGAATTCGGTATTCGCGTCAAATACGTAGTCCCAATACCTCGAAATTCAAATAGGTCGAATCAGTTTTCCAGTACAGTGTGGCTTTGTTTAGTGATACTTTTTACTAATTGGAGAACAATACAATTTAATCTGAAATCACAAATGTGCATTTTAATTCATATTCTCACATTGGTTTATTAAATTTGCAGTCATTCCATTTGGTTCACCTCCACCCTGCATTCCAATTCAATTGTATCGCGTTTTCTGTCACCGTAAGTCAATGAAACATAATGGTTAATGATGGTGATTTCATGACGCACAGAAGAAAGTATAAAACTTCTTTGTCGTTTGTGTGTGTTTCAACAAACCATAGTCGTATTCCAAATTGTTCGCCCTGTTTGAAGATCCAGGGACATACCTCTCTTGGTCAAATTTACAAAACTAATTCAAGTGTTGAAAATATAATTAGTTAGGAAAATGTTAAATATTCCACTTTAAATTCATGTACACTGCATATATCTGTCGAACCCTTGCAGACGCGAACCATGCAACTTCGGTCTCATGTCCCCAATCTTGACATCTTTTTTGTTCCTACTTAGCTTTTCTCACACAAACTTCATGTACTTAAGTTTTTTTACTGTTTTTAGGTTAAAGAAATAAAAAATAAAACCGAATGAATTTTTGGTGCGTTCTTTGCTTATTCTGAAGGATAATTTTGATTTAATAATGGCTTTAATCGACCATTTTACGATCAGAATTGACATCTTCCTGCTGCTTAGAGATGTTACTACTATAATAACATTTTTTCTGGAAACTTCCGAAATAGACATCTTTACACATGATGTTTTTTTCCTTATTGCAAACTAATGATTTTTCTAACCATAAGGTACCTTATTTTAAAATCTAGCTTTTACATATACCACTCTCTTAACGTTTCAACTGCTCATCTTTATTTTCGTATTCTGCCCACTTACCAAAAATATATTATTAGTGTTCGTAACTTTATTTCTCTGAGAATGTCTCGAACGGGAAAGGAGAAACCGAAGAAACGAGACGGAACTCCACTTTCGACTACGTGACTAGCCCGGCACACGCTGCTGTTGTTCAGAATTGGATTCTAATGAAATGGGAGGAATTGGTATAGTACTATTATGAGTTGGACTTTTTCATCTGTTTCGTTGTGCTTTTAACTGAGAATTATAGAATTACTCGTTAAAGTAAATTACTGTAAACTGAATTTTGCAAAATACGCAAAATTGGAAACTGAGCGTACCTTTTCCTGTTGAAAAATAAGAATAGTAGAATAGAACTAATATGTTGGAATGCACTATAGGTCAGAATACGTACAATATTGAGACGCCTTGATTTCTTCATAAGTGTTTGCCAATATCGTTTTCATTATCCAAATTTTATACTTGATTTTTTTCACAATTACATATTTCGTGCGAGGTATGTGCACATGACGATCGTTGAAGCGCGAGCGAGACAACGAAAAGAGAAGACTGCTTATGCGCAGTACAGCCATCTACTCATACTATCGCTGGGTAGCCTAATGCAAGCTAAGAATTTTAATCTCCCAGAAATTTGATCTGGCTGCTTTAGTAATGTTACGTTGGTTCTTTTGTGTACTTGCTTACTCGAAATGTTAATGTAATTTTTTTTGTAGTAAGCCTACCTGTCGAAAAGCTTGGAAGTCGATGTTTTTGAAACGGCAGTGAATGTAGCCATTCCATATTTACAATGCAAATTTACCCTACCATTCCATATTTACCCTACAAATTAAAAAAAAATCTTGCGTATCTGTGTAATTAATTTACGTGTTTTCTAAAAAAATGTCTATCCGAATTCAAGAACAAAAACTTTCGTTGTCGAGTCAAATTTGTTCACCATTATTTTAAATTATTATAATAGTGTGAATTGTCTTACTGTTACTTTGCCAGGCAAAACAGAGATCTCGTGTAAAAAGCTCTGTAATTTTTGGCGCAGTGCTTGAAAACTCAGCAATGACTTGAAATGGTTGAGAAAGCACCTTGTGAAGTGTCATTCATTTAATTTAAAGTGAACTTGATCGATTTTTGCGAGCGATCGACTATAAAGGCAATGTATCCCGCAAATTTGAGCGATATGCTAGACGGGCTTTTATCATATATTGTGATAAATTAGTGTTCGTTTATCTCACTTGAGCCTCCTCAGAGCTTTATGCGTGGTCCAAGACTGCGGAACAAGCGAAGCAGTTTTGTTTTGGTAGCGCCTAACCCTTGTCGAAATCATACTCATAGCGCGCACGGAATATTTTCAGTGTCCTAATATATAAAAAATTAAACATCGAAGAAATCTGAATTTCAACCAATGTTTTTATAAGAATTATGTCATGACTAAATGCAAGTAAATAAATAGAATAGACTTCCCGCTTTCCATAAGTTTTAAAGATTTTTTTTTCTTTTTTTCCCAATATTTTTAAGACCGAATGTTCCTTGGTCTGTTCAGGCTAGTAGACTATTTCACATGTTCTAAAACAGTTCATAATCACCGAAGACCGCATCGCTCTGCGAAACATACTCTCTCGGTAGTCAGATGAACCTTGAGCCACTTGTCAATGCCTCACAGTGGTAGTTCAATAAATGCAGTCGAGAAATAGGGATGGTCTCCATGCTTTATACACATTGTCCCCACATCGTCACTAAAAAGAATATAGTAAGAATTGATACAGATCATGTCGAAAGCAGATCATAATATGTATGCGCGTGAATTAAGTCAAACGAAAGCAAACCTACAGGCAAAATATATAGAATTTTAAAAATCTCGCGTCTTGTATTTCTTTAAAAGGAAGTGTGAAAGTGTACTTTTCATGCACTCTAGCTACTTAAATAAATTGATAGCGTGCGAACATTCTCCAGTTGACGCAATGAACAAACTCTGACGCCGTGAACAAGCGCTCACCCCGAGGTGCACAGCCGACCACAGAGACGTCACCCACAGTTCCTGTGATGAAACAAGTGTGTGTGTCCCTCGGAGTACTCAGTAGTGCTGGTGAACAACAAAAATTGAAATCGGTGCGTGGAAAACCAACTACGTGTGCGTGTGAGTTAGTGACTCTCGACAAGAGTCAGCGCTAGTCGAGCTGATAGACTTAATACCAGGTCATTAGTTAGTAGGATCCAATAGCCTAGCTGAAAGTGAATTTAAATTTTGTACCCATGTTTCGAGTGTTGGTGTATTGTTTGATTTACGTTTTAATATTTTGTTTTTACGGAGCAAAACGGCTCCAGCGCAAGTTAGCCAAAGTTTATGAAATGAATGCGAGTAATTTGTATGTGTCTCTCACCGACATCCCTCCCAATTAGGTAATGCAACAGTGAGTGTCAAAAATCGTTCACGAATCTGAATAGACGAGATAAATGTCAGTCCTAACGCGGAGATTTGACATTACAAACCGGTTCTTCTCTTTTGCCTTTTTTCGTGAATATTCATGAATCTTTTGTTTTACATATTATATTGACGTATTTGTATAATTCCACTAATTACAAATAACTTCTGGCAAATTCTATCATTTTGTTACTTATAACTCGACTACCACACGTAAAGCATAGTTTCTTACCATTTATATTCATAAAAACGTTTCGCAGTGTGTTTCAGTGCTGGTTTCTCAGGGGGAGGAAGTTAAGGAAAGTCCTCCTCACATATATTTCTTCTAAATGTATTTACCAAATGACATATTTGCTTTTGATGTTTGAGAGGAAATGTACTATAATTTTTTAATTGATAGGTAGGAGAATTTATTTCTGTTGTGTTTAAACAACGCGCGCTTTTGAGAGAATTCGATTCAAAATTTCTAAGGAGGAACTAAAAGCCTTTTGTCTTCGGAGAAAATGTGCAAATCTCTCAGCATTTCTATGGTCTGGTGAGGGAACGTTTATTAATGGAGCTGTATCGTTCCAGGAGGGATCTTTCTCGCAATGCCATTGACAGGCATCTGTCAATTATATCAACTCTTCACGGCTATAGGGTGACGCCCTACGCCAGCAACGGCCAGCACACGTGCGGGAGCGGGCAGATGATTTGGTGCAGAGGTTGCACCGAAGCGCTAGTTCTTTCACTTCTTTCTCATCCCAAGGCGACGCAAGAAATCTAATTCTGTATGTTTCTTTTGAAGTACGTTTATGCAATTGACGCCTCTGTCTTTCCTCCTATCTTGAAAACAATGTACGAGTCGCCACTGGTAAACTCAAGCTTGGCCTCGTTTTTTGTTTGTGTATTGATTTTTTTGTCCGCGCGCCCTGCTCCCGTCCCGTTGCGGCCCAGTGTGCGCCGTCAGCTGTAGTCAGGTGGAGGGGGCGCGCACGGCGCAGGCGCGTGGACGGAGATAGTTGGCGGCTACTTTTGGGTGCGTGACCTGTGCCAAGTTCAGGATGTCTGCTGCTTCGCGTCTTCCACGTGGTGTATTTCATTGTTGTGAAGCCAGAAACGTCGAAACGGGCCTGCACTTTGCTCTGTGCGTGAGTAAAAGACGAGGGAAACGGTAATCTGCGGTGGCGCGTTGGAAGCTCTTCGAATGCGCTACTTTCTGCAATGTTTAAGTGTTTGTGTTCCCCAGAACGTGTTTTGGCAGGCGGCCGGATGGGCCGTCAACGCGGCTGCGAATAGCCAAAGAAAGCAGCTTCCGAACTCTGTGCTTTCTGTGCGTAATTATTGCCGGAGGAAAGAAATATTTGGTCTGCCGTTTCTTCTAGCAATAATCGCATTCAGCCTACTTCAAAATGTGTAATGTAAACATCTTATCAGGTTGCAGTATGAATTTTTGTTATACTAGGACATTTCTTTTAACTCTTCGTCCATTGTAAGATATTGTGATTATTTTAGTTTTATTAACTATTATTTGCAACTTAACTCAATTGTTGCATCAATGCGCAAGACCTGCGGTTCTTTTGAATATACGTGTATCCATTATGGACGGCGCTGATCACGGTGGTGTTCGGCATGGTAAAACCAAGAAACTAATATGTAGCATTATTCTTTCTTTTATGGATTTTTTGTGTGCATATGCGTCCGTCCCCAAATGAGTTATCTTTGCGCGACGAAAGTATTTGCAGTGTTTGCATGTACATATAGTAAGAAAACAAGTCTGGCCTGATTCTGCACATCAATAAAATACATGTTTAATATATGTATTATTTAATAATGACTTCGTTACCAAAATCGCTCAACTATTTAAGTTAATAATGATTTAACAGAAGACGACCTTATTAACATTTAAAAAAGTTAATTTAAGTGAACCGTACGTTACGTCGATATTACTGAACTTGACGCCAAAGAATGTATTTTTCTTTTATATTTCTTTGTGTTCTAGTAAAACATATTTGTGTATAATTTATAAAGCTTAATATTGCAATTCAAATACTTGCTACAAGATTTTCTTCTGCTTGTGACTCTGCTTACTGATTGTTTCTTATTTTTCAGGAGGCCCAGTCTTTTATTTTGGAGCCTATTAACAACTGGATAAACCTTTGGATTTTGAAAGATGGTAAGTGCTTTACTTTCTATTTGCATTTCTGCTAATATAATAATCAGTAGTATACTATAATCTGCGGTATGGCTAATTTAAATTTAATAAAAACTAATCATAAATTGGAAGTGTTTCTTATTTCGTTTTGCCTTATTTTGTACAAGTGTGGTACTTTGTAAAGGAAATGTTTAGTAGATCAGCGTTTTTTATTTCGTTTCTACAGATATTGTGAAAAACATGGGAAGTTATGAACGCAATGTAAGGTTCAGGATGTTGAGGCATATAAAGATTTAGTTTGTTTCTGTGAACGGAGACCTCAGTAGGGTCGGAAAAGTCGGTATCTTCTGTCTCGTGACTTGATATTGCGCTTATCTCGGTTCATGTTTGTCCCTGAAAAACAAGTCATAGTTCTCAAGGTGCGTCAGCCAATCTCTGGTGGGCTTTATTAATTGTTACAATACATTTGTTGTTAATAGATATTTCAGAGCCAGCCTGGCCTAAGGCTGAAGTGCCTTAGCTGCCTCGTACCTACAGGGTCGCGGGTTCGTATCCCGCCCGATGCTTGGATGCTTATGTGCGTCCGTATACTTGTACAGTTACCGTTACTACCAGTTACTTTTATTGATTCCTATATGACCTTCGTCGTTAAAAAGCTACCTTAAATAATTTTGAAAAATTCAATAATTTCAGAAACATATGCAAGTTTGAAATTGAAAAATGGATCGCATCGAAGAACGTTTGCGAAGAAATGAATCATCCTTTGATATTACTGTTCGTGAAGTCTTGTTTCTATTGCATTCCCGCGTGGGCGGATGAGATAGTGCATGCATAAGATGCGATTTCCCTTGTGACTGCCGAGATGATTGAGCGCCAGTTCTTCAGAATTTCGCCAGTGGCGCACTTCTGACGCGTCGCGACGTGCACGTAAACCAATCAGGTTTCTAGAAACGTAAATTTAGTTCCTTTACATTTTGATGGAAAATGATTACTTTTTGAAACTAAGGTAATTGAGGCTCAAACTATTATGTCAACACGTGTGAAGTACTAGAAATTATGGAAAGTGTCTTAAAAATGCTAGTGTTATTATTTCGGGTTTAACAATCTTGATTCAAAAAACGCATTTAGTTAAGTTAAACTTTAGTTAACATTAATTTTATAATAAACTAATGTGGCAAAAAGTCGTTGAATTTCATGTAACGTATTTTATCCAGACGTTGAATTCTGTCAAGTAGAACTATTCCTTTAGAATCGTGAAATATGTATATGCGAGTTTCATTTTACTTTCTTATACTACTTACTATACAGAAGATTGTAATGCTGCGGCAAAAAAATAGCCATATTTTGACGGGAAGACTAGTATTGTCGGACCGACTATTGAACAAATTTGATAAACCTGTTCCTTGTGACCCTGCAAGTGAGTATGTTATTTTTCCAAAAACTGAATACTTTTTTCCTTTAGGTCGCTTTTTAACAACTTGGTCTTACAGCCACCATTGTGAGTGCTGTAACTGTAGGGGAACTGTTGGAAGAACACGTAAGAACAACACGAACACATACGAATATGCATGCCCGTAGCGAGATTGGAGACCGCGACCTTTCGAGACGAGGCCGCTACGGCCCTTCAGCCTTAACGACATCAGCTATCCGGGCCGGGTTTGTATAGTTTGTTGATTCTTTCAAAAGGAATTACAGTTATCTTAGATTGAAATTTCGACTCCTTTGCGACTAGCGACTAGCTTTGATTGATTGAATCCTCAAGTTTTTATGAAGTTTCGCTTGTCATTGATGATTGCTGTTTGGTGGCTTGTGTTTATTCATTCGTTTCCAGGCATTCCACGGCTTCATCAGCGCTAGATATGGCGTAAACGGGAAAATAAGAAATGGCGTAACAACAAAATCTCTCTAATGACAGACGGTATCTCTCAAGAATAAGTGCACATGATTTCGTAAGGAATATGCCAAAGCATTGGTTTAAGCAAATACTGTCAGTTAAATTTAGCAGAAACCTTTCACTGTGCCCAAATGCAACTCTCATTTACAAGCCATTCTCCAGAGCAGTCAGAGGAATGAAAGAGAAACTGTTGAAGTTGTATAATAACAATTTCAAGCTCCATAATGTGGGATTTTCGCGTGTGTTTCATTTAACTGGATTGTTTTCAATTCAGTGCTCATAATATTAATGCAACACGCTAATTGGTATTATAAAGGAATGTTACATCGAGTTTTGAAAACGGGAAGGAATAACTGTTTTTCGCTGAAACCACGTTTTCGAGATTATCAATGTTCTTTGAGTGTGAAAACTGACCTGTTATATTGATGATATATACATATATATGTAATTCTTCGTTTATCGTTGTTGCAATATTTCGTTCACGGTTGCAATTGTATCATGCAGGGGGTTGACGATTGTTTGTAACACTACATTTTAGAGCATGAATGACGGCAATTTCCTCATTCAATTTTGACTTTACCGTAGATTTCTAACAATAAGAAACAATTAAATTATATTTTATACCCAACGAGCCCTGAACATGCTAGGCAGTAATGACGCGTAAATATTTCTGCATTTTCTCGTAGAATGTCGCACCATTCTTCGGAATGACATGCGAACTGGTAGCATTTTCATGTATGCCTTTAATATTTTGTGTACCTTTCATTAAATTTAGTTTTTCATGTCTTAGTTACATACGCATATCCTAAAGATCTTTAACACCATCCGCAGAACTAGAGTAATTTGGTCGAATTAGTACAAGCAAAACATATAGTAAGAAAGAGTGCACATTTAAACTTTCCATCACCAACTTACATTATTTCAAAGGGTTCAAACTTTTCAGCTTTTATATTGAACGTTTGAAATATTTTGCTCACTTTAGGTATCGATTTTGAAATTAAATACAAATATTACAATTTTCAATGTTTATGTAACAGGATCATTATATGAAATTACTTATAATTTAATAACCTTTTCATATTGAATATTTTCTAGCGTTGTCAGATACATAGATGAAACGTAAAGATATCCGAAACATCGGCCGGGTCTGCAGGTACTAATAGCGTGAACGACAAAACCGTAAGTTATTACATCAAAGCATGGCTATGAGACTGAGAATAGGTGAAATATATCCAGATCATTAGGAGAATACACGTGACGTGCTTGAGCGCAGGAGAAAGGAAGAGAATGTCGTCCTATTGGTGTCATTGCAGAGAAGTGCCCAACCCCCAATTAAGAAAGAAAGTTCAAATTCTCCTTTCGATTAAACTACATCGTGGATTGAACAGCTTTAAAGGAGGTTTTTCAATTGTCAGTGAATACAGGGGAAACTCTTCGGCAAAACCATTTCAATATTCTGAGCTAATGATGTACTGTACTTGACAGCTGTGAGTATTTTATCTCTGTCGCAGATAAAATTAAAGGAATCCGGTCCTGTGAAAATGATTCTGACTAGGAGGATATTTAGAGATGAGAAACTACTGCGAAAATAAGTTTTTTCTCGATGAGATGGGCCATTTCGTTGGCGTTGCGCGCTGCAGCACTGGTTCGGGGCTTGCTTGCGCCCATCACAACGCCCGCGCGGGTTACACCGGTTACCCGATCCCACGATCACTTAGGCTTCTGCAGTCATGAAAAGTAGACATGTTGGCGCGGATGTCAGTGAATAGGAACTTCCAACACAACTGAGGATTTCCTTTTTTTAATATAGAAAATGCATGGTGATGATGTACAATTTTTAATATGCGGAAGAGATCGAATAATTAAAAAAAATACTGTTTAATATCCTTACGAAAAGCTTCACACAGCAGTCAACGATGTTATCGGAGACGGAGAGTACTAAATGTGCGTTTGTTCCATTATCGTGAATCTGAACAATTTACCCTGTTCGTTTCACACGAGGCGACATCAATCATTTTCCAAGTATTTTATTCATTGGTTCCTACCGGCTGCTGATAAGTAAGAGGAACCCGCCGAGCGCGGTCGCACGCAAGGTCATTGGCGGGTTACATTGAATAACATTCCTGCCTTCGTCATTAGGCCTCATTATATTTATAAACGCCGTGTACGGTTGAACATTCGATTGGCGCGCGGCATAGTGAGTTACGCCGCAGGAGCTGACGTGGCCTCCCTTGCGGACCAGGGAGCAGACGACATTTCACGGATCACATTCTCTGCCCTCTCCGTGTCTCTGGAGCGGAGTCGCCTCGTCACGCACAACGGGTTGACGGTACCCCGCGCCAGATGCGGCCGGCACGCGATGTGGAGCGGGACTGCGGCTTACTCACAATCCGAATTACGACACACTCGGGGGGAAAGAAAGGTTTCCAGAGAGAGATTATCGGGCCTACGCCTTTCGATTAAGACACGTTTTCAAGACGGCCGTGTGAGTAATCGAGATATGGTGTAGTCATCACAGCATGAGTCTCAATTCTTTTTCGTCTCGTGTGTCATTACAATTGAATTGGATTATAGATGGCCAAATATTGACATGTGTTCGACGTCTAGCGATTGAGAATAGTCGGGTGAGGTTTGGGTTAATGTTTTACTCTTCGCAACCTTTGTTTGTTTTTTTCTTCTTCGTATATTAGTATGTACAAAACATATCCCTGGTAAAGAATTACCTGGGCAAGCAATTACCTACCAAAGAAGCACCTGGTAATGGTGCTGGACATCTGTGATACCGAAAACTACCTTTTTTCAAACGCCAGTTCGTCGTCTGAAGAACTAATTCAGCGTCTAACTAAACTGTACATGAGATTTTTCTCATAATGAATATTTCCTGGTCGATGTGGCCAAACTCAAAACCGAATGCGACCTACAAATTTTAAATGTTGTTGGGGGGACGGGGGTGCTGTAACGTGCTTGTCTGCTATTGCGAAGAAAGGTGTTAGATTCCTAGGACGGGCAAATGTTTTTCTTTCTTTAAAATCTTCACAAGATTTCATTAAAATCTTTGAAATTCTCAAAAATGTTTATTCGAATCTCCCCCGAAAATTTTAAAGAAACAAGAAAAATGTTCGTATGGATTGCCAACGCCACGTATAGATATCAATAAATGTTATCCTTGTCGGAAATGTCGGTTTAAGGAAAAATGCAAAAGCAACGAGGAAAGCAGCGAGTGAGGAACCTTCGTTTTAGTTTTTCTGTGTTGTAATTCTCACCATTGGGGTCGCACCCCAAATTATAGATGCTATTTTTGTGTTGGAGATCATTAAGAAATTACATATCTAAACCGGTTTTAGATAAAATTGTAATTGTTATTCGTGGTTTCAAACCTACTTAATCTAGCAAAGATGCTTAGTAAGAACATGAAACGGGATGCATACTATACATTTATATTACTATTAACGTACCAGGCAAATATATTATACATAAAGAACGTCAATAAAATTACAAATTATAAACGTAATATCGCACTACAAGTCATGAATTATTTGCAATATTAGATGTAAAAATGTGTTGCTTCCTTAGTAACTCGTCACGTTCAATGATCGTAGAGGTCTGATCTAGTTACGATAGTATCTAAACCCGTAATGAATCTTACCAAATAGTTAAACTCTGAAAAATGTGTTTTCAAACAGGATTTGAGGTTGGCATGAATGGTTTCGAAGTACACGGTATTAACGTAAATCAAATCGTTATGAAATTGATTGGCTGCTAAGGAATGCGTTGCAAAGTATGTTCAAGTTGACGGCATTTTATTTGCGAAACTAAAGCTTGGACCGGTGCGAACCGAATAATGTATTAAGCGTACAGCCTCAAGGCCTTAGCATTGAAAGGCTTAAGGAAGGCTTTTGAAAACTGAGGTATGCTGATGTCGACTCCTGTATTCTCACGCTCCTGGCCGCCATTTCTGTCGCTTCTTACCTTCCCCTCCGCCTCTCGCTCTCTCGCTCTCGTCGCCGGGAGCCAAGTGCACGGGTGGACGAGCGCGTCCACCCGCAGACCCGCCTGTCGCTGGGCAGCCGGAGCGACAGGAGCCGAATCTTCGCTTCCCCTGCCAACGGAAGTCGTTTTTACGTCATGTGGTCGTATGGATGTGGTAGGCACACACGCCCCCTGTCACTTGCTCCCTCCCCACGTTCCCCGCCCTTGCGCCTTTGTCTCGCCCTGGCGTTGCGCCGCACTTTGCGTTCGCCCCGCCCTTCTCACCATCGCGCCGCTTCTCTCTTCTTCGTCGTACCTCCGTTCCTTTCCCCTATCCTCCTCTCCTCCCTATCCTGCTCCTCTCGCCCCGCCAGCGGGGACGATACAGGATGCGCGATGCGACTGACGGTTGCCCATCTGACGGTAATTGCCTCGCGACGGCGTAGCCGTTTCAAGCACGATATCGCAAGTGGCGGTGGAATTGAAGGTGAATAAAAGATAGTTTTGGTGACGTCAATGTTCCCGCGGTCCGCCTTTGGCCCTGACTTCAGAATAAATATGCTACCGAACACTAGCATATTTATTGATTCTCACATGGAATACATCGATCGAATTACTTTACAGATGTACTTTCAGGCTTATGCTTGTTAAAAATCTAAGGTAACTTAATCTCAAAATCGAAGACGTTACTCTAGCGGAAAACTTCGGCGTTATACATCTTGGTTGGATAAAGTGAGAAATAAGAATTTGGGAAATGCTTCAAATGACAATTCATTTATTAGGGTGTAGATTTTGTTTTGAGACTTTGGCATGGGATACTGCTGGTAAATCTGACATGTTTTGGAAGAGGTTTTGAGATAAATGGATTATTTGGTTTATTATTGTATTGGTGTTCAATACGAAATGAAGTTATTTCATATGAACCAGAGGGCATTTGTGATTAATGTGATATATTTGTTTTGAATTGATTGGAGATTTTTTTGTGTTTGTAGGGGCTGCGTTTGTCCATATTGGGATTGCGTAGTGTTAAGTGACGTTAGCATACTTTTACATGGGGATATAGAGTTTGTATATGACAGGGAATTTTATGTTCATTGGAGTCCGAAGTTGAATTAATTTGTTTCTTGCTTGTTTAATTTTGATGTAGGTATAGATTTTTTGTTAGTTATGTGTCCATATGAAACCCTAAGTAATTTATGGGTGTCTTTGGTGGGGTCCAGGGGATGAGAGAGTTGTTTGTTATGAGAGGAGAGGGTAGGTAACTGAGCAAGACTGTTTTCACTATTATTTTGTCAGGATGAAGTTGAATTTTCCAGATGCTAGTCCTGGTTCATAGTTTATATGTGGTTTTGCGTTTGTGATTGGAGGCTATTTAGTGAGTACCCTGAGGCAAATGCGGTTGTATCGTCTGCGAATTGAGCTACGTTAGATGTAAAAGATGAAATGTCTGCAATGTATGTGTTGAATAAGGTGGCTGATAAAAGGCAACCTTATGCTTGTGTGATGTCTAGGAATGTATGGAGTGTGTGTTGCTTTTTCTGAAATTCAGAGTGGATATGTTTTGTTACTCTAAGTAGCTGGTGAGCAATGAATCCGAATTGATGTTGGAGAATTATATGATGATGGTTTCTTCTGGTCAGGAAAAGTTTTTCGAGTATTTTGGATATGACGGATATCAAACTTGAAGGGCTGGTAACTATCTACATTGGAATGATTAAACTTCAGTTGCTGGTATTGTCGGAACTTCAGCGCCTAAGTTTTTCTTTGTAGTAGACCAATGTTGGCGCGCTTCTGTTAACTCGCGTCTTCTTTCTAACACTTGCAGCGGAACTCTTTGATTGGAAGGCCTGAACACGCACAAGAGAGATGTTCTCTCAATTATTTTTTATTCAAGTTTGTCGTTATTGTGTTGTCTCCGTGAAGCACTCTTGCTTCGACGATTGACGGTCTTGTTCCACATAATTGAAGATAAGAGTACGTTAGTTTCGATTTAAGATTTACGAGATTTGCGTGACTTTGATGCTGGTATTTCAGTAATTGGTGGTTATTCTCGAGACTCTCGGAGAAATTGACAGTAGAATAGAATTTCAGAATTCTAGTAATTGGCCATTGGCCTTCATTTTGTCCAAACTACTTGCTTTGATCGGCAGCGTTGGAGTTAATACTGTTACAGAAACTATGACTCCCTTCATGGTAAGATTATTATCGTCAGTGTACGCAGCCATTTATGCTTACATTATTTCCAAACTAATAGGTAACATCTAAAACATCTGTAACATCTACTGATTACTCTTATCTTAACATCTACTTAATTGCATAATGTATTTAAGATAACTTGTTAAATAAACTCTGGTGACAGGACGGGATCTGATGTTCCGTAATCGTGGAAACACATTAGTTATAATTAGGATATTTATGCATAAAGCTAGTGTTTCCTCCAAACATATTTTCATTATTGCCGTATTAAACAATTTCTTTAGATACATTTTAGAAAGCCGATGTGATATTCAATTAGTTTAAAAGTAAATATCCACTGGTATTAATTTGTTGGATGGAGAACGTTGATATCCGGGCTTCGTGAATGTTTTCTAATGCTGGGCTTCCCAGGTTTAAGCTGGACGTTGTGTTGGGCCTCATTGAGTTTGAATTTTCTTTGAGAGTGTTAGGTTGGAAAGTTTGTTCGAGAAATGTTAAAGTTTAGAATTTTTTACTATACATTATTGGTTACTTTCGGTTTAAATGCCAAATTGTGATTAAATTATATAAACTTGAATAACTTACCTTAATTTTAAAAATATAATTTATCTCAAGCACAATTAAAAAATGAACGCGAATATTTTGTTTTTCGAATCTATCCGTAATTTTGTGAATTACTAATTTTACCACGTGGCAAACATCGCTCGTCATAGAAATAAATCATTGTATTACAATTTATACAAAAATTAATGTGTAAATCACATTTGTCAAACTAGAGTTTTGAATACAAGGGGGTTGTTTAATTCAACCATCAAAGCTCTAATCGTTAATTTTATATATTTGAGGGACAATGTGTATCTGGATTTAACACTTTCTGACGTATTAAATAATTTTTCTAAGTTTTTTAAATGAACATTATATTTTATTCCAAGCTCCTTTGGTACGTTCAAGAAGTTTTTAAAAAATGAAAATTTGACTTTAATAATATAAGAAACCAAACTTAAATGGACTTACGGAGTTATTCCCTTTTGAATTGTATGCGTGCACACGGCTGCGAGGCCTGCGGGAAAGTGGCTGTTCGCTCTGAATCCGTGAGCTGTCGCATTCAGAGACGCGGCCACGCCTTGCCTTGCCTTGCCTTGCCTCGTTGCGTCGCGTCGCGTCGCGTCGCGTCGCGTCGCGTCGCGGACGCTCGCTCGCCCTCGATTTGTTTACCGTCATGCGGAACGCCGTGCGCGTCCGGAACGCGGGGCGCGGGGAAGGGGCGAGGCGAAGGTCAAACGGAAGCGAGCGTCACCTCCGCCGACTCGAGGTGCCCTCGGGTTGCGCGTGGCATCTCCGCTTCTCCTTTCCGGCCCCTGCTCGCCTACTCTACTACGCCACCTCTACTAGCCTCACTCCTCCTGCTCGCCCATTCCTCTGCCCCTTCCTAAACTCGCCCTCCTTCCCTTGTACCCGCCCCGCCCTTCCTCCTACTCACCTTCTACTCGCTGCGTAATTGTCCTCCGCCGCTGCTGAATAGAGAGAGCTCCGCCCCTCGCTCCGCCCACCCCCTGGCTTCCGTCCCCTCGCCTCCGCCCCTCTCGCTCCGCCCCTCTCGCTCCGCCCCCCTCGCTGCGCCCCCGCGTCGCTCGCCCCTCGCTCCCCCCCCCGTCGCCCCCCTCGCTCCGCCCCTGCTCGCCCCCCTCGCTCCGCCCCCCCTCAGCTCCGCCCCCCTCAGCTCCGCCCCCCCTCGCTCCGCCCCCCCGCCTCGCTCCGCCCCCCCTCGGCTCCGCCCTCCCCTCGCTCCGCCCCCTCGCTCCGCCCCCCCTCGTCTCCCGCGCCCCTACACCCTTCTCTTTTGAGCCGTCCCGGCACGCCTCCCCACTAACTGCCATCTTCCTCCGCCACCTCCTCACGCACGCGGTCGGCCCCAGGCAGCTGGCAATCGATACGTAAGGACACGGAACGCCTGACCTTCCCCTCTCTTGCCTCCCCATCATGCCCGGTTTCGACCGTCGACGTCTCCGCCCCCACAGTCGATCGCGGAAACGCACTGCAAGGCCCCCAGTCTTCTCCCTTTTCCAGACCGTCTGCCCGTCGCTGTCCAGACCGTCTACTTCTCGCCATTGCCTCCGTTGTCGCCGCCCACTCCCGCGATTCTGCCTTCGATTCGTCTCCGAGGTTCTCATCATTGCCCTCACAGTTGCCATCTCCGCTCCAGTGTTGCACCCATCCTCTCTCTGCCTTTGCTACCAATTTGCCAAGCCTGCGCTGTCGTTGTCGCTGACCACAAGGTTGACCATATCAAACACCTTCGTTTTGTCTTGACGCAGGTCCTGCCGGCGTATGGGCTAGTAGCACATTTCTCTTTTGGCACTCCCCAATAGATCCCATTATCCCCTTAGCCCCGGTTTGATTTGCCGGCCTGTGCTTTTATCACTCACTATACACCTTGCACAATCATCCTGAGTGTTCGGACGTCGCTGGTCTGGCCTACTCCTGAGGTTACGCGATTGTTGTGACTTCGTTTCCACCGCCAACCTCTCCGGACTTCTGCCTTCCCGATCTTCTCCTCTGCCACCAATTTCCGGTCTGCGCATAAACACATTCCCAGTACGTGACCCCCTTCTCCATGCCGCCATCCATATCACCATCGCCATCGCCACGATCATGTCATGACCCCCCCCGCCCCCGCTTACTCTATAGTCCCTCTATAGTTACCAATACGTAAGAACTCGGGGCGCGTACGCCGCCTTGTTTTTCTTGCGCAGGATCTCCGCTGCACTCTCGGCGCGTTGTTTACGACTTCCGCTTGCGGGTAATGTGTTCGCTATTGTGCACCCGCGGCGAGGTGGGAGTCGTTACACGTGTATGGTAGTCCCTCGAAACGTGATCGTGCAACATCCTCTGCGATATGTTGCGCGAACACGTGCGCAAAGCCGGGCCCTCACGCGAACCAAATGCAACAAAAAGAGAATATCCACTCACGTTAAAAATGACGAGACCTCCCTGTTATCGATTGACCTTTCAGTTGCAATCGTCGTGAAAGAAAACAAGCTGACGCATACTCGACTGATGCGTAGTAAATCATCACTTCATGCAATGAAATAAGACGTCAACCGAATAACAAATATTGCAATATTATAGCTAGGCACATTATTGGCATTGATTTTGTTACTTTATTAAATATTAAGTGTTTTTCTAAGTCGTAATGTTGTAATACGTGTATTCTGTCAATGGTTAGAAAAGCTCTCAACAACATTGGGATTTTGCTGACAATACAAACGGAAGTGAACACAAACCTGCGACAAATCTTCAAATGAAAAAATTTATGGCACATACGCATTTGTATCGTATGTCAGTATTTACGTCAATCTCAATTTGGTTTTCATGATAATTACAAATGCTGAAAGAGATCCTACTTCATCGTGATTATTTTCTATTGAACAGTGAACTCGTACTCCCCCTTCCTTCCGCTACTTAAACCATTCACACTTTATTTCGGAGCCTTTTCAGTTTACGATCATTGTAATTAAACTTAACACTAGTCATATACTCGTAAAAAAGTTAATCGATTAAAATACTAATTCAAAATCAGTGGAGAGTTTTTTGAATTCTACAACCACAGAAACTAGTGAAAGGTAATCTTGGAACAAAGTAGATGAAACTAGAGAAATGACGGCAGTCAGTCGCTTGCAATTGCATTTATATCCTTGGAAGTGATCGCAATTGCTATGGTTTTCTGTAACAGTGTTAAGTTCAATATCATGACATGACAATAATTCTTGTATTAATATAGTTGTATGGTATACGTGATATCGTATAGGTAAATTTCCCTGATGAAATAGAACTAGGGTACAAATTATTTCATTGACGTACTGGTAGGTGACATATTTCATTTATATTTACCAATTTATTTGGTCATTGTATGACAGTTGAACACACAATTAGTCTGAATTTCGTGTAGTGCAAGAAGTTTGTTTATACGAATAAAATGTCTAGGATGTAAAAGTAAAAATTCTAGGGGTTTGCAGTCGTGTATGAGTATTTAGTGCGTCTTTTTTTCTAATACATTACTCGATCTTTAAGAAGCAAAATAACAATTGGTATTAAATTCTCTTTTCGTATATCCTTTAACTTACCCCAAATCGGAACTTCTATAGATGTTCGTATAGTTAGTTCAAGTGATAATTATTGCGTTCGCGTATTACATAGTTACACGTTATCTGACATCGTGTTACATAGAAAATCCAGTGTAATACCACTTTCTGTTTTCAGTAAATTACTCGCATATGAGTTAATTGATTTGATTTAATTTATTCTAAAAAATCAGAAAAACGCTATTCGTCCTGTGGTAAAGAAATATAATCTCCGTACGTTTTCTTTATCTCCAGAATCCCTATCCCACTTACTTGCTATTTGCAGTTGAGAATGACGGTACCACACGTTTAGTTTTCCTTAATAGAAAAAGTATTTACATCGGCACTCGAACTACAGATTTTATTTTACAATATTGCTAACAATAACAATCCACATCTCCCCGCTCTACTCTTGTATCTAGAACTCAACAGAACGTACGTATAGTGAAGCTACATTACAATCCAGAAGCGAATCAAGGGGTTAACTCACCATTTGCTCAATGAATCAGGAAAACTGGACCGTAAACCTCGGCGAGATGAGGGCAACTGACCCAGAAGCTGAAGTACAATACTTGCTACAAGCATCATCAGTCTTTTAGAATTATAGAGTACAAATGATGAACATTGCATTTCTACAGTATTAAAATAAATAACATTAGTAATAAAATGTTCGTTTTTAATGGTAAACTAGGTAAATCACTGATTATTGAAATGAATATATTGTACAGAAACGATTTTAATTGGCATTTAAACGTGGGTATAAATTTTATTTTTTTAATAGCATTTGACAATGCGTTGTAAAATAAACGCACGTGTTTGTTTTCGCACGGTACGCGGAAGATTTTATGAAGATAAAAAAAGAAGTGTGTGGAGGAGAGCGAGTGTAGACAGCTTTGTAGTTGAATGTGATAAAACTGCAAATGGTGTAATTTGTATCTTTTGACGCTTACAAAACCATAGGGAAACTACTTCCGAATGCTAGGCAGCTACAGGTTTGATGGTGCAGTAACGACTCAGACGTGTAAAAGTTATATGTTGATTGCTAGATAGATGACTCATTGTGAAGGACGGAACTCGGAGGGTCTGATGGTTCGAAGTAAGATTCGGTGGCTATGCGGAGCTCTCATTAGTAAGTCAGAGCACGTCATAACTGCTGGTACTTCGTCCAGGATTTTCTATGAGAATTAACATCGTATTAATTATGACTACACATTCCTTTTCTGAAAATGTGTTCCAGTCTTATCCCAGGCACCAAAAATCCATTGATTTGAAGCAATATTGTCAAGTTAATTGATGGATTGGGAATTGTTATCGTCGGGTTTCCTACATCTCTATTGACAGTTCATTGAAAAATAAAGCAAAACAGTTAGGAAATTCGACCTCGCCTCGGTCGCAGCGTTGGTGGTCAGTAGTGGGAAGAATTCTTCAGTTTCCTACATTATATTAAACTCTTTCGATATGCTTGTTGTGTCTGGTCCTTTCGAAGTAGTGATTATTCATGCATGATTTAAAAACTAATGTTTTTCATCCCAATGAAGGAAATAAATGGGCTGTATGACTTGAGGACAGGACTACCGTTTCTTGTAGATTTTTCTAAGTGTAAGGACTGCCATTTCTGTGACGGCAACGACATTCCTACGACTGCGTAGGACGCTAGACTGGTAACTGTGATGTTAATTATGCTTATTAGTCATGAGTACTAAGTTAGTTGGTCCGGTGCTCGCCACGTGCTCTTGTGTCAGAGATTGCGTGATGTTGTTCGCCCAATTTCGGAGGACGGTCCGGAGCGTGCCTTGTTTGTTTGGGACGAAAATACTTGTTGGATACAACAGCGTACATTTGCTGCCGTTTAGAAATGCGTCGGGTCGAGCTGGCTCACCGTTATTTCGTAAATCCTGTTATTTCTTGAAATGTATATACCAATTAGTTACAATGGTTTCTTCAAACAGACTGCAGTTGTAAAAATGAGCAAGTAATGTATGTCAATGAATCCGGAAAGTGGGGACTTCCGAATTTTCGTCTACGAACGAGCGTTGTCTGACGAATGCAGTTCCATTCTGGATGAGCGCGGGTACATGGAACATTAATATTGCAGCGCCATAACACCGGAAGTAGGCTGATTGTCTTTTACAAAAACGGCTGTTTACATTTCTCATTCATTACCTCCTTTCCATGCGCTAACTTCCTGTTATAATTATGATCTTCATGCTCTCAACTTTTTTTTTTTAATTTATTTCTTCTCGTTCGACCAAAGGTCTTTCGAGGGGTTTCGGTTTTACATACTGATCATTTTGGGATTTGGCATTCCCCTGGACATAATGAGATTAGATACCTCTGACTCGTTTAATCGTTGTTGGCTTCTAGAAGCAGCTGGATTTATTTTTGATATTTTTTTGGAGAGGGGGGTAGTTGTTAGATGCCTGTCGAGCAATAGGAAGGGAACGTGAAAGATTCTATTTAATACGGGACTGATATTATTGGTTTTAGGGAGGTTTAAGCACATGTCTTTGGGTAAATTTGGATTTTGATCGGCTTGGGAAATTGTTTGCTGGGTTCGACCTAGTGAAAATTCGAAGGGCGGAATGAGATGAAGGAAGGGAAGAATAGAAATTATTTGCTACTTTTTTAATGTGTTCGCGAGCACTGGTTTCCATTTGGAGTTCTCCCTGTGGAATTTGGTTCGTTAGGATACCGCCATGGAGCTTTAATTGATTTTCTGAGGACTTTAATTTTGGACAATTTGCATTTTTTGTTAATGGTGGTGGAACAGCGTTCCAACTGGCAACATAAGTTATGTGGGTGGAGTAATAGATTTATATAATAGAATCTGGCAGTTGTATTGAGTGTTGAGTGTTGATTTATAAGCGGTATAGTTTTTATATTTAGAATTGGATTTGGTTGATAGCTGCCGGAATATGCGTTTCCAGAAAGTTCTTAGTCTAACAGTATCCAAGCTACCTTTATTGTTATCTTTTCAAGGTATTTCCGGTGTCATCCTATTTTCATATTGGGAGGTTTGAGGGTCCCTAAGATTAAATATTAAGGTCTGACAAATTGTTTGAGAATTTGATTTGCGAATTCTCCATTTTTTTGTCCATTGTATTAGATGTTAATAATTATTGCTGAACTCTTATTATATGCTAGGTTAATATCTGAGTCTTGGCTTGAAAACAGTGAGTACGTAGCGAAAAGAGCAGTTTCCAGTTGAAATACTTGGGTCTATGGGTCACTCACGTAAGAATATTAAATAAATATAGGTGAGAGAATGAGCCCTGAGAAGAGCTCCGTGCTGTGATATAGATAGATGTAAGAAAATAGGGGGAGGTTGTAATTAAATTTGGGGAACTTGAATTTTCTATAGTGACAAAGCCCTTTAAGTAATATTATGGGAATATTACTCAGGACTCCAGTTCTTCTATTATTTTAAGAATAACAACCGGTATGTCCAGACTCTGTCGTACCTTGTGCAATAATCCAGAATGCAGCGAAATGTAATAGTTTTTCTCTTGGAAGCTCTGTGCAATGTACTCAGTAAGCTTAGGCAGCTTGGTGAGTGCAGGAGTGATTGCTGTGAAACCAAATTGAATCTCTGGTATTGCGCATCCGTGTTTCTCAGATACTTGTTTAGTCTCTTTAAGTAGAAGCCTTTCAAAATCTTGTAATTTGGGGAAGGAACTTATTGGTTCTGTAATGTTCAGTGATCGTCGAGGACTTTTCCTGGCTTGCGAAAGAGAATGAAAATTGGCGAGTCTTCCAGGCACGTAGGGAAATATGGATAACGTAAGAATGGCATAAAATATTTTCAGTTAGTCTGCTACGGAGTTTTTTGATTGAGATTTTTGACCATCTTTAACTGATTCCAATCAATACCGGTGATTTCGTTGTTTTTTAAATGTTTTAATGATATTGGCCGTTTCAACGTGAAATAAACTTTATTTGGTTCCGGCGTAATAGTGGTTGTTTCATATACTTTTCAATTTCATGTTTATTGTAATTATTCTTGAGGTGTGGTGCTAATACATTTTGTAAATGATCTGCAATTCGCTTTGCCCTTATCAACATCTGAATGCTGGTAGCTTATTGGTTCACTTTATTTTCGGATATTTTCGTTGTTAATCTCTAGTGATTCTTTTTGTAGTTGTCCAGAGATGTGCTGAGTGTGGATCAATTTTGGTTTATAAACTGCCGAAGAATGTGCGGTGATTATCCATCTACTTATTAACTAACTCCTTGATAATTTATTAGTTTTGCTTTTATATTGGTCTTCGAGTTTATTTGCCAAAACCTTCTTAAATTGTTCCATTTAATTAAATTATATTTTCCAATGGAATAGAAAAGAAAATAGTTTATTTTTGTATTGTAAGATATGAGGGGTATATCTTTGTTTTGTTTACTTGATGGTCAGAGCCTTCTAACATATGCCGCATTTTAACTTTTCTAGTTCGGAGTCGATATTTGCATCGACTAAAGGTAGTGGGTATTATGGTAATCTTTCTTAGGTAATGCCGAACTTTAGTCATGATATGTTTTCCTAACGGTTTTTCCTGTGTAATTCTTAAAATTTTCTTGTAAATATAGGAATCGGATAGATCTGAATCTAATTCAGCTGACTACTTTTTGATGCAGTGGGATTAATATTTTTGTTATGACTATATCGAAACGTTCAGGATAACATATTAACATTGGTAGGGAAAATGTGTAGGATCTGTTGGGGCATGAATATTAAAGAACTATTATTATTTACAAATCCAGTAATTTTGGGGCTT
>BOPP01000088.1:4250837-4262386 GCA_017312745.1 Gryllus bimaculatus
AACACTTTTTTTTGAACGTGGCACTGTTCGCACCGCTCACACGAACGACACTGGCACTGAGTGTTATCACACTGTCAACTTCTGAAGATTTTCAACTTTCGCAAGGCACTGAACAATGCAAGCTGAGTGCAAGAGCACTGCGAATAGCTACACCAAAAAGGCTCTCGGCGTCGTGTTTTGTTGTTCTCTTTTTATAAATAAACAGCTAGAATACCTTGTGAATATAGGCTGTAACCTTGGAATTTGTAATGAATCGAAATGTCAATTAAATGTCAATTGGTATTCAGTACTTCTTTTTTTATCTCGTAAAACTGTGAGGGTTCAAAGTGGACTAAAGAAACTAGTTTTTTTCGGTCAGTGAATATATGCAGTTGACGATGACTTACGGAGCAGAAGCCCTCCATGTAATTCTTATACATGAAGCAGCCGAACCAATGTTTATTTGTGAATAGTTTTATTGTTAATGTTAGAAATAAAATTTGACAGCAAGTTTTCATTTCAATGAGTTTAAAGTATGTTTGAAGAGTAAGTGCAATAATATTAGCTCTACGTAAATTTATTATTCGTCTTGTTGATATCAATTTGATTAGTATTTAAGTGAGATACCTTTATTTGATTCTTCGTTTTTTCTGGATTTTCCCCGAAATATATATTATATACACCCCAAAACTCAAGTTTAAATATTTTAGTTCCAAGGTGCGCATATGGGTTAATTCCATTCTGCTGTGTCTCAACCGGTTTCGTAAGGAGCAGAATCGACGAAATTCCAAGGTTTTACAACTCCTTGGACATATGACAGCATTTGGATTGCTGTCAACCCATCCAAAGGTCTGTTAATGGGTTCATACTCTTCCCTCGTGCATACATTTTCTGATTTGGAGATGATCACTGCGCATGGCTCTCGCGCCACTACATGCGTGGAAGACTAATGAATGATGTTCACTCCAGCGGCGGAATTCGGGCCCGTGACCCTGTCGGACAGAATCTGTTGAGCCTGCTCTCGGTAGAGGCTCAGATTGCCTTACTGATTTGGGTAGATGAGGAAAATAGTGTATGAAATGTATCGTAGCAGAAGCAATAGCAAATATTTAAAATAACCATTATTCCGGTGTAAAATAGTGATACTTAGTCTTCGGATTTTCATGTAATTACATATTTTGTTAATAACTCCTTCGAAGCTGACTGATTTTTCGGTGATTTTTCGGTGTATTTTCGCTTTAATTGAATTTTGTTTTAAATTTTTTACAGAATTGAACGCGTTGATGTATACCTGACGAACTAACTAATTCTAACTTTACAACTTTCTACAACTTCCTCTACGAGGGAAGTATAAAACAAACAGTTTTTTTTTAAAATTTGTGTTTCTTCGGAATGTATTTAATTTTAATGTCAATATAATGAAGCCCTTTTCCAACAGGGCTTCTGAACGTCACTACCACTGCCTCCATAACATAAAATCAACCAATTCATTCAATTGATTTTATGTCATATTATTTACACTGTTGGCAGATGGCGTTGGGAACCTCCTCCCGAAATGTTTAACAATTTCCCAACCCCCTCTCTGTGCACGCCTTCGGTCCTTGTATTAAAACGACAGAATTTGAGCGAGTGGCCGTGCTGCGTGTAAAGAGGAAGCGTTTCGGGCGCGGCGATTCGTGCGCCTCGACGTCGCCCTGCGACCTCCTGCAGCCGCTATCAAACGGCGCCCGCGAAGCCCGCCGCTGAGTGACATCACGGACTTCGTAAGTCGGCGGTCAGGCGAAACTTCGGTCAACACGCACGCCCCGGCGAAGCGTGAACCCGAGCTCACACGCATACGCGAAGGACTGGGCCCGAGCGCGCGGCCGGCCGGCCAGCCGGCCAGCCGGCGCGCTGCCGAACAGCGGACGCTCCGGCGTTCCCATTCTGTCATTTTATAGACGAAGTTGGGCAACCGCCTCCTCCAACTCCGCTCCGGGGCATTGTGCACGCGATCTTCGCGCTCGAGGAAGCAGGCTGAAGACTCGGCGGCTGCTGGGGTCCTTAATTATTAATAATAAGCGTCCGACGTGTTTAATACCCTCTTTGAAGTATATTTTTTAAACATGTTAAATCAACTGTCGTAAGCCAAAACCGCTTTGGAGTTGGAGAACTTGAGAGGAAGCTTGGAATATTTGCCATGTATGTAAGTGTTAATAATTCCTTTTATTTCCATTCAAGGAATATTATCTTATTCATCCCTTCATAAGAATTGGCCATGCATTTGGAATATTCGTTGCTGTGGGAAATGATTTTTCGAACAAATAAACTCGACCTAATTTGTATTCATTGTAAGAATTTTATCCCGACAATATTGTTGTAATATCCAGATGCCTCGTCCCTATTTTGGAAACAAACTTTTCCCGTATGTCTCTTTTTTTAATGTAATGAAATTGTTATACACAGTCTTTTCTAGCGTAATATAAGTATGCGACGTCTTAATTTTATGATTACCCCGTAATACGAGCTTGGCCTTCCACGTTATTTTATTTTTGGTTTACAGAGTGGTGGATTGTCAAAAAAATCACAATTTTAAAAATCACTGTTGATAGGATGGAAATCGGTTACGTCCGTACGAATGAATGACATTTTTGAATGACAGGTCTTCGAACGTCGAATTATTATTTACGTATGGGCCACTACTGACCACGCAACACATTTCTCTTTCCCAGGAGCAGTTGAATAATGATGATGATGATGCTGATGCTGATAATAATAATAATAATAATAATAATAATAATAATAATAATAATAAATAATAGATGAAAAGGAGTAATTATTGGCATGGCAATACCATTATCCCACAACATCAAAAAGAAATAAATAAAAATTTCGAAATATGAAAACGTATCTTATGGGCTAACACACTTGGAAATTGAATGCTACTAAACATGCCCACTCGTGATATCGGGGGAGGCCTTCTAAGTAAAAGCTTTCTAAAGAACGTAAGAAAACTTTAATTACCCAAAACCGTTCCGAACAGGAGACAGCGCACAGTTCTGTTGTAAACAGTCAATATTCTCAGAAAATGTATGTCGTAAGCGCAGATATAAGATGTTTTTCTGCGACCGAACAATACTACTGTCCTGTAACAATTCATCGCTAAACTGATGTCTGATGTTGGCTAACAGAGGTAGGCGAAACGTCACATCATCAATGTAACGTAAAATATAAAATTACAGAATAAATAAAATTGAATGTCTATAATATAAAGGAACTATTTTTATTGTAATAATAATAATGATGATGATGATGATGAAGATTATAATAAATGGCAATAGGTTCGGCATGATTTTGCCTGTAACTTCGAAGATTGCTTCTCTCATCTTGTAGGAGCTCTCACAGTGCTACGACTGCTAAGGGGCTTTATACTGTCGCAAGTGGACGGACAGTCTTATTTGGGTTCATCCGCTAGAGATGTCGAAAACACATGTTTACAAACTCCGACCTTTTTATTATAACTTCTTAACTCATTTCGTCTTTTTGATTTTCTGTAATATATCTTCCTTTTGAATAATGCTTCATTTTGTATTCCTAGAGGAGGGCAGCTCCTGCTTCCGCTCTATGAACTGTGCTTTTGCGCTATCGCATGCAAACTTCAGCCTCTTCGGTACGCGGAAGGCTGAATCTTCAGTCTTTGGGGGGTCAACTTCGTCATGCAGGGAAAGTAAAATTGTGAAGTGTCTGAAATGTAAAGAAACAAATTTGTTATTTTGAGATCATGATCTCAGCGCTAGCAAATTGGTAAGTTTTAATTATTTATAGTATATAAAATGAGTTCTTATAGTTTAAATAAACGTTTGGTGTGAGTTAGTGCCATTGGCATTGGTACACAAGTCAAATAGTGGTAACAAATTTAATGTCGCTTTCATTAAAATAACGTGTATAGTGCATGTATATATACTAACACACACTAACGTAACACGAAGAAATAGCCTTTAAAAAAATTACAGGTCGCGGATTAGCACTCATGAATAGTACTAATTCATTTTTTTCTCGGACGAGTTACCTCAGCGAAGTTTACTTGCACGGCCTTTCCCGGACCGCGAAGTCGTAGGCAGTCGACCTCCAGTGGTGTTAACCGCTGGTTGCGCGGCAGTGTCCAAAACTTGTCCCCAATCGCTCGTTCGACTACAGCTGCTCGATACGCTGCATTCCATATGGTTTCATTAACTTCAGTATTGCGCGGTGTATATTTTTTGCTATTTTCGTTAAAACTTGCATAACTCTTTAATCTTGCCGGGAAGGCTGTTCAAGATCGGGACTTATCCATTCCTTCACTTTCTAGGTATTAGTAACCTGTCTCTACGTCTGCACAATGGAATGAAAATCACGGTTCATTTGCATGCAAATGTCTTTATCGCGTACACCAGCTCTGTACACACTTATTAGTAGGTAGTGAACGCAACTATAATTCTGCATTTTGAATAAATGGTGGCTACTCTATTATCCTGTGAGCTAGACTAACCTGCGGTAACGTGAGCAATGTCTAGGCGCTGCGTTTTCATCGAGCTGGATGTAGCTCTTGAGAGATGCTGATGAGCTCTGAAAATGCGATATGGTATCTTATACCTTTACAGTAGGTATGTCAAACCGCGTCCCCACGAGCTACTTACCCGCCTGGGGAGCCCGGCGCGGGCAACTTCCCCTGACTTCGCAATTGTTTCCCCTTAAAATACAGAAAAGATGTACATGCGGAAGCGGCGCGTCGCGGTGAATAGTGGCTTTATACAAAAATATGTTCGCCAATCAAATAATCGACAACTGTATTATGTTTATATTCTTCACTAATTATTACTATTTGATGTTTATTTTCTTACTAAATTTTCCCTTTTATAACCATCTTCGCTTAGTGTCAATGTTCGAATGGCGAATTATTTTCTTGTTTGAGTTTTGTGTTATCAAACCATTCAGTTATTTATTATATTTAGCAATAATGTGAAATAAATTAGCAAGTCACTACAAGTGAACAATTGCTTACGGACGAACAGCGCTTTTAACACAATGAACATGGAACGTTCATGATTTTATATTACTTCAGTTAACAGGATTGCAAAATCAAGATAATTTGATTCTTTTCTTTAAATTAAATTTTACTCTCAATTGAAAATTAAAATCTGATTGATGTATTATTATATTTAATGGATATTTCTCTACTTTAAAGAGAAAATGGCTGTTACTGACCCAATGAATTCCCAAGTAACGTCTCCCACAGACAGTCATGATCCAGGTATTCAGGACGCAGTGCCTGCGAGCTCTAGTAATTTAGTTACATTACCAGCGGCCTTGTCATGCCTGTTTTACACGCAATAATATTCCGTGATCAACCTCGCCGTACGCGACACTTCCTGGAGAAACTCTTATTAGTAGCCAATGATAGTATGATTTCATACATCCATAATTCATTTTAACCAATTTCAGCAACTTGCATTATATCCACATTAATGCTCAACCTCCTAATTCCTAAATTCCGAATAGTCTGTATTAAAACTTGGATAATTTTTTTTGCACATCTTTTATTCAAACCGAATAATTCCTTTGTGGTGTTTTTTATTATTTTTTTTTTACGCGTGTGAAAATTGTGAACATGTCAGTGTGAACATTGTGAACAATAATTATAACGATGATGATGCTGATGATTTATTACTGCAAATGAGCGTACATTCGGTGTCGTTTAATAAAAAAGGAAGTAAAATTAAGAAATTAGAACAAACCATGCATGAAGTAAAATAAAATCTTGTTTTGCGTGTTGAAACCAAATTAATGAGAGAACAAACATTTATCAAATGGATACAGTGCTTCTTTGCAAATATTAGTGAATTGAAACTTAGTTACAATATAGGCAGTGGAAAGAAACGTGATGAGTAAATGAATGTAATTACTATTTATGTGACTAAGCTAATAAATGATGAAAACAAAATAAAATTTTTATTGAGCAGTGAAATAATATTTTTAGTAGCTAGTATCATTTAACAATTTAATTCCTTCTGTATTGGTTTCATATCCTTGCACAAGTCTTCTTGTGTTCAGAAGCATTGATATAAGCTCGCTCAGATCCCAAACACATTTTACTAGTCTAGTGTGGCGATTCTGACGCGAATTTTGATGTTAAAAATTTCATTTGTGCGTTGCAAATTCATAATGAAAATAATTTTAAAACATATTACTGTTGTTCAGGTAGTGCATTGTTTGGGCATAGATAATTACATGAAAAAGTATTTACTAAAATAATTCATTTTTTTCATTAGAAAAGAAGGTCTCATTATCGTCAATGTAGTCAAGCAAATCGTAACGATTCTTGTATATACCGGATAATATAGTAGTTCTGCGTTTTACCTGTGTTCTACTAGATTTCTTGCGGAATTTTCTAGAGGGAACCGCCTAATAATTTTACCTAAATTTTGTCGTGTTGAAAATAATAGAATTAACGAATAATTACATTTGCAGGAGCCATAAGTCACATAAAACGAGTTTTGGTCGCTTAAAGAAGAAAAAAAACTCAGGTTTTTAGAGAATATTCTGAATGAATACGCAAAACATTGTAAGTTTCCCTCCAGATGACATCCCAATAATGGGACCGGAAAGGGTCGAACCGTGACGGAGGCACGATCGTTACTCAATTACTATGTGTAGATGTATTTTTATACGTTACGGAACTTGTCTGCCGTTTTCTATACAATTTAATGCGGAAAATAGTTTCTGTAAATTCTATGTTTACCCACGGATTAAAATTTCGAGCTGCATGTCGATGAAAAGTTTTGATATCAGTTTGGGGGAAGTGTTTGTAAAAGTCACATTTCCTCGTTCTGCTAGATTGGTATTTTACATGTATAGAGAAGTAATTCTACGACTCCCTTGGCATTGGGTTTGACCTAGTCGAGCGCCAGTCAGCTCTGTTCGTAAGGACGTGAGCGTCTCGCACTCTTTACCCTTTGTACTCACCGTGCCAAAACTCCCTTGGAGGGATTTGGCGTAGTGGTTCGTGGCAGTGACATGTATATGATGCCACAAGTGTGTGCATATGTGGATCTATTGATCCTTAGAAGAAATAGAAGTGACTATTCCCAGAGCACACTAAAAATTTGATAACCCTGAGAAGAAGGCTTAGCGGCGATTATCACGAAAAGGCCAATTTCGTGTAGTTCAAATTTGTATTAGTTTGTGTTTAAACACTCTTAGTAAGTAAGTCAAATTTTTATTTATTAGCTTCTCCCTAGTATCTATTATTTCTCTTTCCTCTACTTTTAGGCGCAGAGTTTCACACAATGGCGAAATGCCTTTCATTGAAACGAACAGAAATAAAAAGTAAAAGATATATTCAAAATATTTCTCAAACTTTTTGAGTGGAAGTACAACGTTTATGTAATAAATAAAGTATTATTTAATTGTTTTAATAGCAGTTTCCGAAAATGTCAATTTGTTTTACAGTATTATTTGTAAGATACTCAAGTCCAGTCTTCTTAATATTATCGTCAGAAGAAAGGGCGATTTATTTACATGGACCCAGCTCTCTTTGCCGTTAAAATTAACTGCCGTTGCTCATCCCTTGCCAAGTAGTCGGGCGTAATCCTCGTACTGAACTGTTAGCCACTTAACAGGAATTAACATAAAAGATGCCGATGATATGGGGGGAAAAACCAGTCCTCTCAGTCGGATTGTTTATGAACAAGCCGTTTTGAGCAGTACGTATTTATTTTACGTGTTTTACGTACGTATTTAGGAAGCTACGTGTCAGAAAGAAACTACTAAATCTAAATGCAGAGACGAATGTCCTTGCACTTTAGTCTTTCTTGTGCTATGTTGTAAGCACTGAAACATTTTTTTTTAAATTATGGTCATAAGCATAGAATCCATTTATTCTACCCACCCATTTACAAAAAGTCATTTTGCGCAAATCGTAATTTTCAAGCTGTACTTTCATAATTGTTCGACATCTATTTGAATCAAAATTGGTGATTAAACGATTTAAGTCCATTATTAACTCGAGTTAACACTTTAAAGTGGTCAAATAGGCTTGCGCATGTATCTGAACTTATTAAGAAAGTTCTGTAAAGTCATGGCAGTTGGGCAGCTCGAGACATTGCGAGCCCGTTGATAGTTGACCGTCTGGGAACCCCGGATAGTAACGGCCCTGGGCACCTTATAGATACGGATAAAAGGCAATGACTTGCACTTGGCATATTACTGATAATGTTCAAGGATAATAACTTCACGTTAAATAGCTTGAAACCAAATAGGCTTAGAGCCGTGGTTTCGTGAATAACGGAACATAAAATAAAGATTATCCTATTATCCAATTGGTTCAGTAATTTCCTACTTAATGCTATTTTCACTAGAGAAGAAACAAATATTGGCAATACTTACATGTCTGTAGCGACACTCGAACCAACTGGCGGGCTTCTGATTTCATTTGATTTATTTTCTTAAAAACCGTTATGTGACGCATGGAGGGGAAGTATAATATGAACTTCAGGATACTTGCAGAAATGCGGAAATATTACGTTCTTTTTTTGGGGGGGGGGCAGTTATTGGGAGCTGTCTCTCGTGAAACAAATGGGCAAATCATTCTGTATTCTGCAATTGAGGCTATGTATATCATTCAAATTCGATGTACATCGATTTTCGCTGTGAGTTATCTGAAGCTGTGTAATTATTTGAAAGTTTATTAATGTTATTCCATGACGAATGGTAGTAACAATCAATTAAAAATGCTATCCTTCGTGCCATAAAACGCCGGTCTTAAAAAAATTGGCTAAGGAAGAAACTCGAATTGATAGCATAATCTAAAACTAATAAGCCCGAATTATCAAATGGAGAGTACTGTAATTGAAGAAATGTGTTTATGTTGTAAATGGAAATGAAGCATTTGAAATGAATATAAACCAAATCAATGGACGCGAACCACCTCCTTGGAACAGTAGGGTGAGTGAGTGTTGTAGTGTCCTCTCGTTCAGCGGCGACAGAAGCAGCTGCGACTCTTTTTACTATATATCCGTGTCTTCTCCTTGGGCTTACTGCTTTATGGATATAAAGTGGGTGAGAAATCGCCTAGAAACACTTTGTCCTACCCAAAAAATGGAGTCATATAAGGGGAAATGTGGATCTGAACAATTTCTTCTATATAGCAGTGACAGCTCGTCCACACGTGCTGCGGTGCTGCAACACTTTCCCATTCTGTTTTATAAACAAAATAATTAGGATGTGACAAACATCGATTTTTTAAAATTTAATTCACAAATCAAAATTTTGATGAAGTGAATAACAGTTTGAAATCGGCTTTGCTTTTCCTTACGACGCACGGATACGTCTCCTGCGATCTGGGCTCTGGCAAGTGCTGTTCTGAACACAAAAACCTGGTCACGTCACGCATAGTACAAGAATTTGTTGTGCGCATGCGCAAAAATTCTGTATGTAAGCTCTTGAAGGATGCGAAGTTTACAGCACTGAGCAGTGGGCATGGCTCACCGATTTGCTATCTACCGAGGTGTTTCTTACTAGAAGATAGGTAACTGAGCGCTGGTAGAAACCGTAGCGAGATGGTGGTATAATCGGTCATGAAAGTTTAAAACAATTTTAACGATTATATTTTGTAATCAAAATAAATTAACATCGAATTATCAATAAAGCCTTTCATTGCCACATGAAATATAAATTATTTTATGAATAAAATTTTAAGTGTAGTTATTAGTGTTATATGAATGTCAAGTGAATGTGAATGTATGTTACACAAAAACAACCATTAAAACATATTTTTACATAATTGCATTGCGTAACTTTAAAAAGTACTTTATCAAAATACTTTAATAACTATAATTATACTTGGGAGGGAGGTAGATTTGTTTTTGCGTCAGGCGCTGAGAAGTTTACTGCTAACAGTACACAGCTGTTTTTTCAACACCAACCGCCACGTCTTTAAAGACGTAGGTTGATCAGTGCCTGGTTTCTCCTCATGAAATGTATCAAAGAGGGTAGATCTTATAGCTAGAGTTCGCGCTCTTCTGTGCGTTTGGTTTGAGCAATTGAAGAGTCATTGGGGGCACTTCAGGCAGTAATTCGGCAGATGAACGGTTTCATTCTTTTTTGAAACCTGCACTAACTGCCAGATGAAATTGATGAATCCATGCAGATTGCCGGCGTTCTGGTTAAAGTAGTATCTTCAACACCAGCCCAATGTTTGAAAAGGTCTTATGCCGGGAGATCGTTCGGGAGCTGAGAGCTTGTCCCGGCTGGGTCGGTGCGCCACTGGTGGGAGGTACCTGGTTGGGAAAAACGCCTTTAGCCGACGGAAAGGCGGCGCCGGATCTCGCCGTCTAGCGGGGGACGACCACCGCCACCTCCCTAGCAAAAAAGTGCACTGCACTCACGGGACTTACGCCCATAGTAGTTGACCCGCCCGGAATCACTAACAATGAATTGGAAGTTAGTTATTAACAGATTATTAACATTATTATGAAAGAATTAACAATTAGTTGAAAATGTCTCCGACTTTGCGGCGGAGACTGTGATTTAAAATAATGTTTCCAGTTCCGGACTTGTCCGCTCGTGTAGGATCATGCGGAACTAATACGCGGGAAGAGGTAATTTCCACTTTCACTTCGATCGTCACCTTCGATCGCTCCCTCCCTTCCGGAAAGAACCTCGCGCGGCTTCTACAATCTCCGTCTTTGCCAGTGTGGGCCGAACAATTGCCGTGATCTAAATGCGAGATATTTTCCCTCGCCTTCCAAAGATGTACGTTAATTCTGTGACTGCACAATGGGGTAAAACGTCGCTCGAAGTAAAGTACTGCACTCAACCACCCGATTATGTCTGGCTGCGAAGGTAATAATGCGGCAAATTTCAACCAAAACCCAGTGTTGAAGTAAATTCATAAAACTTTCCGAAATGTCATAATTTCGTTTCCGGAAGCGAGAAGGCACTACCAGCTACGGAACTTTTAGGATCTGCCTGGACGGTTTTAGTGTATCATAATTCAACACCAGAATGAAGTAGGTTGCTGTTAATTGACGCCTCTTCCCTGATGTTTTATGGTGGTTACGAGATATTCTAGGTATGAAGACTCCCTTCGTATCTTTAGCAGAATAGAATCCAGAAGTACACGAAACGCACTAAGTGAGTGTATCTGCTCCCAAATACTATTACGACCTAGTCATTGCTGGGGCTTTTGTTGACAGCCGACCCTTGTGCACTCGAGTTCAACTCCCGAGTATCACCCGTACATCTTGTATATAAAAGTAACGGTGGAGACCATTCAATCTCCCGGTCTGTTTAGCAGAGGCAGAGAGAATTCCTCTGCGATGGAGGTCCCCGTCTGGGCAGAGGTTTCCTCGCGGTGTTGGAATATTACAATCGGCGTGCGCCGTAAAAAATACATTTCATGACAATGTTAACTCTGAATACGTTTCACGCTCATTATCATGCGCTAAAAAAATCTGTACGGTTCCATTAAAAATAGATTGCTGTATATATATTGTGGCGTTATGGGATTGTGCAACCCCATAACACCACCGTTTCATGTGTGAACACTACGG
>BOPP01000088.1:4263395-4297578 GCA_017312745.1 Gryllus bimaculatus
CCCTAGATTTTTAAAGCTCGCTTCACGAGCAAAATCTTGACAACCTGCTTACGGTTCATGCGTGTTACTGTGAAGGTGGTAAGTTGGAGGTGTAGGTGGGTATGTTAGAATATATAATATATATAATGTTGTGTGCCCCCTCCATATTTACAACGGTTCAAGGAATTTTCGAAGGTAACTTCTAAGGAGGTTCATCTGGTTTCTTAACGAGCGCAAGTACACAAAATGTCCAGACAACGCAGTTTCCAATTATTATAAAATTCGACTCTCTAGATTATGGTTTAGGCATTATTTAATTGCTCATACAAGGCTTTCACGCGCACTTGAGTAAATCCATATTGCAATAGACTGAGTTCAGCTGTCCATTACGTCACACAGCTCTTGAAAACCTCAGTGTTCGGAAGTAAGAAACATGGTTACTGCTGGCTGCGCGGCGAGGAAAAATGGGAAGTTTCTGTTCATGCCGTCTCTATCGCCGGTTGCGGGCCCTTGGCAGCGATTGCCCTAGGGATAATCAAAGAAGTATGCTAAACATATGCGTATGTACCTCATGTTTAAAGCATTTACAATCTGTTAAATATGTATTTATGTATGCAGTAACAAATTCGGAAATACGCACTAAAATATGCCCTATAAAGTATATTGTCAGCCCATCATAAAATTATCATATAATTTTAACACACTCCAATCACACATTACCTCTCCTTTTCTATAACGCTCAAGGAAATCTCGAAGAGAAGTATTAGTTCTATCAGATGTTTTAATTTCCACGATGGGACGTCTGCTGCTAAATGCATTAAATAGTTTGCGCTACAACCACGTTTAAACTAATTAAGTGAACTCCTTAGCAATTACCCTCATACCATGGAAACGGAAATTAATTTTTCGCGTTGTTTGGCTCTCCTTTGGGGTGTAAGTCTCGTCTGTGACTTGTGGGAGGTAACGTTCGTTACGTGTGTTGGTTCATCAGCGTTAGCGATTTTCAAGTTGGATCAGACGGCACGTAATACTCGAATCGATCTCGAATGATTTGCCTGTTAAATAACGAACATAATTCAATTAAGGAAATTGGTATTAGCTACAATGAACCATGTATGCAAAATCACAATTAAATTATTAAAATTATATTTATAAAAATAAAGATTAGTAGCAGTAATTGTTCTCACGATAAATGCGCAGAAGAAATTACCAATTAACAAAACAATGCTTATTAAGAAATAATGCAACATAATTTTATAATAAAATGTGTTTCCTGCACGTACCAAGTTCTGACTACAGGGCAAAAATATGCCTTGATATGAAATCCGGTCCGTACTTAACAACTGTAGCGCGGATAAGCACCAACAGTTGTTGGTTAACACCGTGCCGAGACCTGATTCAAATGCGTCACAAAAGTTAGATGATTTGACCGCGCACCGGCGCCGAATGGCCGCCTTGCGCCGAATGAACTAGTTCCTAGTTGCGCGATACACAATTGGGTAAATATTGTGTACATTTCGTGGGAGAAAATAGGGTTTTCTGCGTGATTATTTCGCTTTTGCACGAACCTATGTATTCTTGTTCATCATTGGTACACATCGGTATATTAATAGTATTAAGGGTTAGATCGTTAATTAATAGTATTAAGGGTTAGATCGTTACATTAATAGTATTAAGGGTTAGATCGTTACATTAATAGTATTAATGGTTAGATCGTTACATTAATAGTATTAATGGTTAGATCGTTATATTAACGACATGCAGGGAGCGGCAAGCATTCTTGCAAATATATTAACTTCTTCTGTGCAACGTCGCCAATCGTCGCCTTGCCTTGTCTCTCGTCACCGATTCCTGCGGGTCTACCCCTTGTGTCAAAGGCCCCGCGAGTTCATTTGTTGCTGTTGCTGTTGCCCTTACCCGCCATGTGCGTAGGTGCCCGTTCCTGCGCTGAAAGTTGTCTAAAATGTGCCCTTGAAAGGCGAAAGCAGTGGTTATAATTTCTTTAATGGTCGGTATAAAATGCCTCGAATGTATTTTTAGAATTTTCTTTCTCTTCACTTCCATTGCCCCTTCATTGGTACGATTTTGTCAGTGGCCCTTTTGGGCACAAGGAGAAACGCAGTTCACGTAAAATCGTCATTCGAAAACAGATATAATTACAGTGTCACTACACAATTGTGTGTCACACAATTCTTAAATATAACTAATGTAAAATGAATGTTGCGTTTTATTTCCTCTTTAGAGCATGGTTGTCAAAAGTATGTTGGTAATACGTAGGTAAACATTCGAATCCGCTGATCCAATATCAGATGAGCACTTTTATTACTTTCGATTTTCGGCATCCGAGGACTCGAATGACCTACTGAACCACTCGCATTAAAACTATGGGAGGTTGAAAGGACAAGAAGATGTAAATTGGTGTAATGGTTGGGTCAATTTTGTGGCACATAAGATCGAGTTTGCCGTAAATGCCTAACTATAGAGAATCTCTATTAAATAAACATAGTCGAGTAAGCTTCATACAATTAGAGGTAATGGCGAGCGATTTGAAGCACCGAAAGTACTTGCTGTGAACAGGATGGCATCACGATCAGGTTTTTCGTCACGATTCCTTCCAATCATTGTGAAATTTCTGAGACTTTCCTTCGTTTGTTTCTGGGTCGTAAATATATTGCCTTAGTATCTATACACTTTCGTTGAATTATTTTGCTAGTGCGGGAAGAATAGGGGGAGGGAGGATGTAACTTTGTCAGCAATACTATAAAATTAAATGTCTCGTTTGCTAATGCAAATAAATTTTGTATTGTTCAAGAGCAAAAACTTCTAAGTTATGAAATGTTGACAACTACGCTTCTTGGTTCCTTTCATTCGTAAATTAATTGTATACAGGTTGACCACCTAAGTTGGTCACAGCGAGTATCTTTGAAACAATTTGAGATATCGGGATGCTTTCTCCTAAAAATTGTGGGAGATGACTGGAGAAATTACATGTTTAGTTTTTGTGTTTGAATCATTTTTAATTTGTGAGATATTGACATGAATTTGTTTTTTAGATGAAAATAAGATTTTTTCTACCGCCATTCTTATGTACTCAGAGACTCGAATACAATGATATATGCATTATTAATGGTCGGAAAGAAATTGTGGAAAAGCATGCGTTCTAAATTTCCTCAGAAGTCACGTTTCCTCGTATTTCCTCAACAGTTCTCCAAGAGGTAAAAAGTGTTCTTCACAGAACGTCATACCCCTTTGTTGTCTGATATAAATCGAAATTGAAACCTTGGTTTTTCAGTGCCAGTAGTTATTTGTAATTGCTTTCTTGTATTTATCTTCTTTCTTGTACATATGTTAATATGTTTCTCTATTGACTACAAGCAAATCACAATTAATGTCTTGTAAATAACTCTGGTTGCAATATAACAAAATTTGTTTATTAGCCAGTTAAGATAAGTGGAAAGAGATCAAATTTACACTCTACTTGGGCATGATCGAGTGTATTAGAAAGTAAATTTGTTCATTAATTCATTTATTATCCAACGATAGTATTATACACTTTCCTTAGGGCGATGGTTGTTCTCTTTCTGTTCCATATCAAAATATGTAAATATCTTTATAAATTAACGATTGTCTATTAGTATAATGAATAGAACACTCACGTTAAATAAATGTAATTATCATTATTGTCATCTAAACTGTGTTGGCAGGTTTCACGTCGACATCGTATAACGTACGCTTAGCCGAGTGCACTGTTGACACGCCAGAGCGAGGTTGCACACGGAGAGGTAGAAAGATGAAAATTGAGAGCTCGCGTAAGGTCAGATGTGCATTCCACCAAAAACGAAAAATGGAAGTAAAAAATTGGAAATTAAGTATACGGCAAAGTAATAATAAAGATAATCAGAAATCAAGTTTACGTGAGAATACATTCGTGTAAGTCGTGCAATTAAAGTGAGAAATTGTTTGCTTCCTGATTTTATTCATTGAATGGCCAATATGATTGCCATTGTGGAATAGGAACACACAATGTTATTATATTGGTACCCGAAGAATTAGTTTGCTTATGCTCCAGGCAATACAGAAACAGGTGAATACACACAAGTTTGGCGATAAATGCAAGAAACCAAAGTAAATAAGAATAGATACTTACATTGAAATGTTTCAATTTTGATTTCTATCTTGAGAGCGAAGGATATACCAATTTCACCTTCCGTGATGCCGTTGACGATAAACATGGAAAACGTGGTTTCTGAGGAAATGTAGAACGTTTTCTTCCCTTACAGTTTCTGTCCGAATATTAACAATGCTTTTATCATTTTATACGTCCCTTCGAGTGCTTTAGAATGGTGGTAGAAAATGTTTGCTTCCACTAAAAAAAAATAAAAAAAAATTAATGTCAATATCTTCAAAATTAAAAATGCTACAAATGAAGTGACGAAGTAGATTCTTTATCCTATCATCTAAAAACGGCTTGGGGCGAATCGTTTCCCGAAATTTCGAATCGTTTTAAAGGAATTAGCTGTGTAGCCAAATTAAGTGGTCCACGGTGTGTAATAAGAGTGCGGTAGGATTCTGGCGTTGACAACAGTCTGCACAATTATATTTTACCCTCACGTGCCGCAATTTTTTTCAAACTCCCTCCCCCTCCCCCTTGCCATCATGAAAGTTCTATTTGGACACCACCTAACGTCCCGAGTTAAATTAAAATTACAACTGAAACTGGATTTCGTATAGATACAATTTTAAAAAAATAATCACTATTTCCTTTTCTATTAACTTCAACATGAATTCTTATTTTCAATTGATAATTTGATGAGTATTACAATCGTGTGGTAAAAATGATTATTTTTCATCAATTCCAATCTTCCACATCTTGTTGGACCCTCCTCTTAAAATGAACGTACTTTTTGAATGGTTGTTAATGGCGTCTCTTTATGAGCGTAGATGTTAATCACGCTAGTTGTTTGTCCTGTTCTGTAGAAATATTCTGCGACGCAGTAGCAATAGATTTACGATATTTGCGGCATGTCTTGTCTTCCTGCGAATTCCATTTTCGAAAATTCTCACAGTTAATTTCTTTTTCTGGCTTTCTCCTTCCCTTTTCCCACCCTTCTCAATGTCCTCAATTGTTCTACATCAACTCTGTCTTCCATTCCTTTTAATTTGCTTTTCAAACAATTTGGGGGTGTTTTTTCTCTCAACACATTGGGAATTTGTATTGTGTTCACTGGATAATTATAGGGCTTCCGTTGATAGTAATTGAATGTGACTTTTTCATAAATATGAAATGTAAATATTACCTAATTAAATGGATTGACATTACGAGATTAAGGGGAAATGTGAGAAAATGATTGGAAGGATTTCAGATTTTAAATATATTATTAGCTCTAACGACATAAAAAAAGTTCATAATTCATATAAAGTTCGAAACCCGAGGAGATATATAATGAAAGCCTCCTCGGTTTTCTCATTGACGTCTGAAGTGTAAAGCATTTTATTAAAATTATTGTAATTTCATTTACTAATACATTTTAATTAATTTTGGGTTGTATTGAATTACAACCTCCAGATGAGATTCTCCAGCTGAGTTTAGCTCAGAGCGTAGCTGACGACTCTGCAGTGACTCAGACTGGGTGGTCATAAGGATCGAATAACGACGGTGGCGGATTTTAAATACTTGCTAGATGACTAGGACAAATGCAGCCCCTATCTGCAGGAGAATATTCTAGCGGTCGGATCAGTAGTGTTCGTGGTTTCTCCGGCCAATATCAGGCCAATGCCGGAGCACTATCGTAACAAACGGGCCACGGGCCGCGCGATCTTTTCTTCCCCTTCGTTGTCCTCTTCTCACTCTCTACACACACACACACGCACGCACGCACGCGCGCGCGCACGCGCGCACGCGCACGCACACACACTTACATGCACTACATTACGACACGCGTTAGGAGAACATAGGGAGCTTTGTGCTTGTCCTGGCTGTGGCGGTTCTCCTATGGGCGGGGGGAAAACGCAAGTTTTTATGTAGGTCGGTGCCGAGACTCACCATTCAGTAGGGGATTGTAAGGGTGCGTCCTTGTATACACATTCACTACACTAACGGACTAATGCCATAACGGTTGACGTACCCCAAAACATTAATTAATCAATCATCGAGGCGGGGTTCGAACCCGCGATCCTTAGTAGACTGCTAATGCACGTCCGCCTTAGCGGTCTCTGTTTCTCAGGTCGGCCCCAAACTGAAGTAGCATGTGAACAAATTCCTGTTACACAACCCTGAAAATTAAACCTCATCTGGGCACGTAGATATTCATCATTTCGTGAAATCTGTTCCCGGAGCTACGAACTGGTACCCTGCGCATTGCTGCACGCATCTCAACGCATGGGCCCAAGCGGTTCCCGATTCTACACCGGATGGTGCAAATAAGCTCGCCGCAATAAAAGGCTGAAAAACCTGAAATGTGGCGTTGACTACCAAACGTTCTTGTCGTTCCCTCTAAAAGCCGAATTCTAGTACCGGTGGCTGAGGGCATGAACTGAAGTCATTGCAGTGCCTCTAACGGGGATGTCCTAGGTTGAATCCCAACGGTATTCCGTTGCAAGATTTTTGACACTAGCTAGATACTCGTAGCTATGTCGAATTCAGTCGCTGTCTAGAGGGAAATTCTAGCAACCGGCTGCTCTGATCGGTAGTTTTCCGTGGTTTCTGCGATCAATACCAAGAGAATGCCGTAGCAGTTACCTAACAAACGGAACCCGGGCCGCGCGTCCTTTTTTTCTTCCTTGTGCTATCCTCATCTTTACACACACACACACTTGCATTCACTATTCAGACACATGCCGAGATACCGTAGGGAGCTTAGAGCTTGTCCCAGGTGGGCAGTGATGGGAGCCCCGCTGGTGGGGGAAACCCCTTTAGCCGACGTGCAGGTTGACGCCAAATCTCACCATCGAGCGGGGGGAATATCACCGCCACCTCCCGAGGAGGATATGCACTACACGTATGGGATTAATAACCTTGGTAATTGACGCGCCGGGAATTGTCAGTCAAGCGAATTCTGGTAGGTGAGAGCTATTTCTCCCAGTTACCATATCTGATATTTTTCAATGAGGTGATAGTATCGAACAATGCCGCAAAATGCTATATTCTTGCCACAAACGAACGTTGCTAGGAACGTGTAATAAAAAATAGTAAGTATAGATTCACGAATACGAGTTTTGAATATGCTCTGAACTATTGAACGCTTGAATTGAATTCTTACATTTCTGAAAATAATAAACACGTCTGATGAAATAAATGTCATATTTCTCGTGCATTCTGAAATAGAAAGTATTGAATAAAAATGATTAAGCTAGGTAGTTTTCATGTGTTTTTTCTGCAAATCATATTCCGTATTTTTTGATATTGTCACTTGTGGCGCTCCTTGCTGCGTGGGTTACTGTGACCTCCGTGCGCTGCGTCCTTGTCTAGACAGAATTCCTTTCGTAAGTACGGTTGCATCGTATGAGACCAGAGCCTGGATGTTCTCACAGAAGACTGTGGAAGTTCCCAAGGTCTGAAAGCCTTCGCAGTTTTGACAGTCCTGCCATTTACATAGGTTACAAGTTGAGGAATCAATGCAAGTCCTCAGATATTCAGAGAGACAAAAACGATTTTATTAACTTTGTGCATGCGTTTCAATGCGGATGTAGATGAAGTATTACATTGCTTTGCTGAATATGGATTTTATAATTGTTACTTTTTGCTTTAAGTTGCATTATATTTTCAATTTGTATCAGGCTAAGAAAGAAAACCTCGATGAATATTCTGAAATAGCTTTCTCATTCGAGTTTAAAAGACTGGCAAACGGAATACTTTAAATTTAATTAGCAGAGTCAGAGAGAATATTAGAAATAGAGTATTTCCTCAGTTTTCGTTATTGTATCTTCGCTTTTCATCTCAGCTAAAGAGTAAATTTTAGAAGTTAATAGAAGAAATCTGGCATCTGATACCTCTCCGCCTGGACGAACCTGATGTAGATTTAAGACCTTTATTACGTGCTGCCTCAATTGTAGGAATGACATTCTTGCGTTCAGAGTGTAACCTTCAACTGTAGATTATGTAAACATGTATGCAAGGCCAGATGATTAACTTCTTGCAGGTTCGACAGGTTAGTTGCCGTTAAAGATAATTGTTGGAGAAAAGTGATGCTGCACGCGTTTTAAAATCACAGATTTAGAAAAAATATCTTTTGCAAATTCTGCTCTTCTCTTTATCCTCGAAAAATCCTTTGCAAATTCTGCTCTTCTCTTTATCCTCGAAAAATCCGTCGGATACCACTTGTTTCCTCTCTTCAGACCAAGAAGCGAAACTTCAAAATAGTTTTCAGAAGCCTCTTTTTCGTTCGTTTCGGGTTGTTAAGTCTCAATCACACCTTCGATTGATAAACACATGTTTATTTGCGAAATAATTCAGGTATCTGATAATCGTATGTCCATTACTTACAACCTTCATCCATGCAATAATTTTTGAAGACTTTTGCAACCATTATTCATTCTATTATTCACAAATATGCAAATATATCCCCGATAAATCCACACCAGAACGCTTGGGTTTTCACAAAAGAAACGCGACAAAAGTTAACACAATACTTAGCAGCAGCTACATTGTCCAGAATTTATTTTATTTCTTTGCTCGCTGCAGATAACTCTTTCAACTATTTTAATAATACAAAATACACCGCGTAATGTGTCAATGAACGTTCCTCCTACGTAGACGCATCATAAGTGTGTGCAAATAGCTACATGAAAAAACTTTTCATAATTTATGTATTTGACATATAATTAGGCTTAGTTTTGTGATAGGTAATAATCATTATAAAGAAGTGAAGTAACGAGGTTTGAATGTGTTTATCAGTAACTTTGAATTGGTTTTTGAGCTTTCTGATGCTCTGCGAATAAGTTTGACTTCTACTAGACCGAGTCACGTTGCAAAGACATAGAGAATAATGAGAAAAGTTGTCCTACGTGCTCGGTGATTGATAAAAGTTGCTGTTCCTTTTCGATCTGTTTGTTGGGAAATAATCTAGGGGCTATAATAATTTTTCGTAGCACTTTTTTACGTAGTATGTTTATTCATTAGGATATGAGTTTGATAGATTTGCTTTCCTTTTTTCTATTTTGTTGATAATATGATTTTTCCATGATAGATTTTGGCCGTAGTCAACTCTAGATATTTCACAGTTTCGTTGCTACCTAGTCAGAGAGATCATTATTATGTAATTGCAGTGGCCGTTGAATGTTTGGCTTCATAAGGGCAAAACTTGCTTTAGACTTTTTTGATTGTAATACTTTTCTCCCTTTCTGTTCATTTTGTGATTTTTACTTTCTCGCTCTTTTTTCAAATGTAGGTATTTTCTTGCTAAGCCAACATCTTAATTTTATTTTTTTGTTAAAAAATGTTTGCTTTATTCTGCCTGAAACGGATATTATCCTCATATTATTCCACCCAAAAAATTCTGGTGCTGTTCTCTCTGTTCCCCAATTTAATTATGCCGAACGTTTTGCTTATGTATGTTATTTGTTCAATACTGTGTGTGTAAAAATAACCATAATCAAATGATTGCATCTATCCATCAATTTATCCATATCCTATTGTAGAACAAGGTAGATGTACTATTTAAAAGAGCGGAACGATAATGTGAATACGTCGTCCGATGAAGGGTTTAGTGCTGACGGTACATCAAATCAAAACCACTTCGCCTTCGGCTGAACTCGAACCAAATTTCCTTCTTTCCCCCAGTACTGGCCTCGTTCCCTCGTGCCAAATAGACCGGCATGTCGTTAAAAGTTGAAAATTGCTTCGTGCATCCCCACCGAGGAAGCAATGAAACGTACACGTGTTTGAATTGTGAATGAGGCTGCCTAACAAGCGCTCCAACGGCCGATAGCGTCTCGAAACTCCGGAGCGCGACGCGAGAACATCGCGACCGAGTCTGCCGCCTGAGAGCTTCAAACGGGATTCCGAGTCCGCGATGGCGCCGCTCCGTCCCGCGAGGAAGCGCGGCTTTTACATCCGCCGCCCCGAACGGGTCTGGGTCTGGGTCTGCAGGAGTTGGGAACGAATGCGTGACGAACTCGCTCCGTCACCAACTCGTTCCGTGGGAGTGGCGTGAAGGCGTATTTCTGCCATTTGCGGCGGTGCGCAAACCTCACTTTCGCTAATGGGTATGGATGCAATAACATAATGTGATATGATTTCCAATTATGTTACATTTGCATAAATGCACTGCAAATGGGAGCATAATGTTTATAAAGGCCACATGTATCGACAACTCATAACAATTTTATAATAGATTCCTTAATGTGTACCTAATATATGTTAAGAAATTGTCAGTTCTTTTACTGGTTGATACTCGCGGTTTACTAAAAACCTAAATCCAGAGATACCTACGCAGGATGTGAGGGGAGCCAAATAGTTCTTTTTTATTATCTTTGTTTTTATTTGTTTAATCATTTATTTTTACAATTGACATGGTTAACTCAGGTCTAGTGCTCAGGTATTTCGTTAAGTCTGTGTATGGACCCTTTGTGTCCGAATTAATACTGAGACAACAGTGATCCTCCGTTTCAAGAGACTTTCCTAATCTAGCCGGAGATCGTACATCATTTTTTTTTTTTTTTTTTGAACTCCTGGTGGACCCTAGAATCTGCTAGAATTGCAATGTTGCTATCCATATTCAATGAGTGAGATCTGGCATTTTATGATTGCGTCGATGGAGCTCGTCTTGAGCTTGGAATCGCAGAATATTTTCGACAACCTCGTCAGGCTTATGCTTTCATAATTGGTTTGGCGGAAACTAATGCAAAACGTGTCGCCTCTTTTCGTGGGGTTTAATGCCATGATTTCGTGTTTGTGTTGCGGTACTTTTCATTAGAGGTTGTCCGTTGGACATCTCGTTTATAAACAAACGAAACAAGTTTGTCTATGTCAATGTTGAATTACTGACTTCGACCAAATAATTAAATTTCACGTGATACTACTTTGTCAACTTCGAACTTCGGCCTTATTCGCCAGAACGTTGCGAACGCAGTGTTTCTGGGCCTTTGCTCTGGTGGGTGTTTAAAATGTCGGAAACGGCCGTGTACATCTGAATGCGAATTCCATTGAACACTTATCCACTCTTGAGTCAAATACATGTAAACTAAGTCGAATACATTTTCTCTAAAACTTCATTAATTTAGTTCAGAAAATAGCATTCTAAATCGACACAAATGTTAAGACAGCATTAGTAACACTTTCATTATCCCAAGCTTCCGAAACACTTTCTCTCTTATATCGGACATTTCTCGTGTAACTTATTTACCTATTCCAAGAGTGTTCTGCCCCGTCTGTCTGCCAAGTTTATCTTCATCCGTATCGTTCATTCATTTCATCCATGTATCTCTCCATTCTAGCATGCAAACTCGAGCAGAGTTGGTAGAACAAATGTTTGCTCTGCTGTACGAGGTTCTGCAAAGGGAGTAAGAGAGATGAGGTCGCATGAACACACACAGCAGCATCATTGCGAAGCCAATGCTGCCTGAAAACGTTTCATACCAGCTATCCAAGCAGACGCATAGAAGACAGCCGTATTAATGAGGAATCTGGCTAAAACTCTTTTACTCTTCTCCCTAATTGAATTTTATTAAGGACAAAGTACATCATAATCATGTCATTTAGATTCCTCTAAAATTGTGTAATAAGAGTGAGACGCAGTACACAAAGAGGATGGAACACGTTAATTGTGTGCGAAACTAGCAAACGCACAATCCCCAGCAATGGGACAGCGCATAAAAGATGTAGTTCGGAAACCTTAATGGAGTCGGACGTACAAAGAGAGAACGGAGAATCCAAAGACTTGTTCTAAAGACTTTGAAGATTAGTCATTACGTAAGTAGTAAGTCCATCGTTTTATAAGAAAGTTCTCATGTGAACTAATACTTTATATGAGAGTGTTTATTCTCATTTTCGTATGTTATTCCAAATATAGTACTCCGTCACACTCGTATGGCATTTCGATCCTGTAATGTGTGATAGTATGCTTCGTGTTTTATTATGTGCTTTAGATTGTTTTTGTGAAAAAAGAGAGAGTTAATGATTTAAATAACACACTTTTTACTTACAAGAAAACGTTCTAAGGTGATTTCTTGCAATGAATTTTTGATAAATCCAAAACGGGGTTCCGTTAAGTTGTGATTTTTACTGTTTGGCTAAGAAAATCCTTTTTCAGCAACAAAATGTATGTGTCCAAATCATAAACAGTTTACCCTGGTGTATTTTTCTATTTAATGAAATGAATAGTGAAACAATCCCCAAATAGAATAAAATCACTGGAGAATCTGAATCGCATTTCCTTTAATCGAAATGGACAGACCATTTTGTGGTTTGTGCTAGAACTGCAGCACCTACTTGCGATCCCGCTTATCAACGATAATATCAGTATTACACAAGTTTTCTGAAAATTTTAAGTTTCTCTGCAATTTGGTGCAACTCTCTGGTGACTGACCTATCGGCAGAATTTTGGTTTTCACAAATTCCTATTTATCCGTAATTCCTAGGTTGCAAACGAGCTATAGATCCTCTCCGTACGACCGCTTAATAATGAGTGGCTTCATAATATTTTATTCTTCGCTTCGTTTAATAGTGTCAAACCTTTCAAGCGACACTGTAATGCCAGTGTTCATTAAATCGGTTTCTGTTATTATTGTTGTTATTATTATTATTATTATTATTATTATTATTATTGTCATTGTCGTTGTTGTTGTCGTATGATACTGCTGATAATTTGTTTGAGAGATATTGAAGGACGTATTTATTTTAGGAGAACAAATACAGTCTATCACAGTGCCGGTTGGCAAATGTGCACGTTCCGAAGGGAGTGTAAGAAAATAATTGATGGAAATGGAGTAATCTCATTATTTGCTCAGTTGCGGCAGCATTTCAATGCCGGTCATATTACCTGGAAATAACTGAATCACGTCGATTTGTGGAGCTTAACATTACCCACGAAACATAATCATTATTTCAGCCATGTGTCGTGTGGAAGGCAATAAAATTATTTCTGTAGTAGAGAGGCGATGAAGTTCTTTGCTTTGGCGCGCTCAGCTCAAAACACCTGTACACGTTCGTTTACCGTGGGTACGAGTTTTGTCCATACCCTGCGTTGAAAACAGACCATCCCCCCCCCCCCAAGCTCCCCGTAACTGCGTTATCGAGCACTGCCGCCTGCGAATGGCAGACCAACGTAGTTGCGGTCCGCGCTAGCAGATGGCCGAATCGATTATCTGGTGGTTTCCGCCTTCATTGTCGCTAAAATTGCGTGCTTGAGCTGAGGCGCGCCCGGACTTGCGTCGTGTTACTTGCGCATTTTTCTCTCACGATGGTTAGCGCTTGCTTCATTATAAAATTGTTTATCACCAGTTGTGATTCATAAAAAAACAATTAAAAAAAACTGTCCTTGGGCTTCAAAAAAACTTGTTACAAAAATTTTGCCCGATTTTTGGACGTTCTCCTCGACCTCACGCCACTTTGCTTGTGTGAAAAAGAAATAGCCAATTTCTTGCAGGGTTTGTTCTCAAACCGTTGTGTGTGTGTGTGTGGGGGGGGGGGGTTCGCCAAGGGTTTCGGGTAATCTGTTTCAGAAAATCTATGTAGTATATTGCAGTATTTCAGAACACCTATCATTCAGCAAGGAACAGTCGAAAACAAACGGACTTTATTATTGGTCTTCCTTCTTTCAAACACAATACGAAGATAATACGCGAAATGTTTTGATATTACATTGTGAGATAGAACAAAAATAGGCTAATTGATTATATTCAAGGAAGACCTTTTTACAAGCAAATTTGATTGTATGCTATTATTAAAAATTCAACTAAGTGCGGAAGTGTGCTTTCTCGGAATAAATATTTAAGGTATTTTAACTCTAGTGAGTATTGTAAAATGTTCGCAAACCGTACTTTATCCCAAGAAAGAATGGCTACGTCTTATTTTGTTGTAATAACCGTGTTAGCATTTTAAAAATCCATATTTTGCTGCTATCCTTTATCTTTATATCTCGAGCAGCGTAGACCCTAGTGATTAAGATAGCATTTGTTATTCAAGGTGTATTTATAGAGGAATGCTCAAGAACACGGATTTTAAACATGGGCGTACTGGTAAATCAAATACTTGCCTCCCTTCATGCAGATCAAAATGGAGTGCTGTGTCTCTGACCAGAATATCATACCTTATCTAGTCTTCAACCGGAAGGCTGCATCCTTCTTTTTTATCTGCTGTTTACATTGTCTATTACTTGCTCTGTCAACAAGAACGTCTGTGCAATTTCATATCTGCAGTTTGCTTTTCCGCCTGAGATGGTTTCATCGTATTGAATAGTTGGGTCTCAGATTGAAATAGTGCCTTCCGATTGGTCGAGAGGAAGTTCAGTTTGGTTGCTTCCAAGGAATCTCAATAAGAGAGCATATTAAACAGCTTGGCAACAATTCAGATCGAAGTTGATTACAGTTCGTCTTTTGGGGCGCCACCTATATTCTGGATGCATGCATACTTCGTCCTGATTGCTGTCTTATGTATGTTTTAATAGATTTTGGTTCGAAGGTACTGTAGGCAATGCTCCTAATGTCCACGTTGATAAATTATTGTATTAAATTATTTAATAGGAAAGCCCTCACATCAGCTTAGGTGGCTGAGGGCATCAACTCCTGCCTCTTCAGTGCCTCTAATGAGGTTCTAGGATTCGAGTCCCGATGTTTGTAGGATTTTCGACACTAGCTAGCTAGCTAGCTAGATAGATAGATAGGTAGGTAGGTCGAGTTTAGTCGCTGTCTGGAGAAGAATTCTTCCGGCCGGCTACTCTGATGGGTAGTTTTCCGTGAATTCTCCGATCAACATGGAGCGAATAAGCGGAGCAGTTCCGCAAAAATTGGGCCACGGAACGCGCGTGATCTTTTATCAGTCTCCCTTTTCCTATTCTCACTCACTTACTTACATATTCACTTCCACGTACGTGACTACCACTACCGCACATGTCGGCAGACCAGTCGGGAACTTAGTGGATGTTCCGGCTTGGGCTGTTTCTCACTGGTGAGAGATCTGGTTGGGGAAAACTGCGTAAGCCCACGTGTAGGCAGCGCCGCATACCACCATCCAGGGGGGGGGAGATTACCGCCATCTCCCATTATAAAACGTGCACTACTTTTACGAGATTAACGACCATAGCCGTTGACGCGCTCAGAATCACGAAGCAATCAAGTAGAACCTTCACAATTTACAAATTATTCGCTTACCTCGTCGGTTGCAGTTCCATTTGAAATCAAGAGCAAGTGGGAATCTACAATATTTGGAATTGAATTTCTAGGGCCCCAAAGTGGAAATCTTTTGGTTGTACGATAGAAAGCTAGACAATACGGTTATTTTACAACTTCGATATCGAGTATACATCTTCAGTAGTTTCTGCTTTTCTTTAGGTCTGTCAAAATGCACGGAATTGTGGAATAGAAAATATATTTGGAATAATTGTGTAATTGGCTGTAAATTTGTTGTTTGTATAGAACTATTTCCTTCTACAATTCATTATCGTGGATAGCCTGTTGTGAATACGTATTGCTATTGTGTATACCTGTTGTGTATACGTATTGCAGAAAAAAATTCAGAGTGGAAATTGCAATCCTCGTTCTTTTAACTACACCTTCAATTAATTACATGTTTAGACCGTTTTCTAACAGTGAAAAGAGATATGAATGACAATCAAGTTGTTTTTGTTTCACGATGGGTTATCTGCTATAGATTGACGCCATTTCTATTCTTTATCTCATTATGTCAAATCCAATATCAAACCAAATCTCAAATTTCAGCAGGGAACTGTATGGAAGAGTAAAGGAAATTCAGCCTACGATCAAGTTGTTCAACTTACTTTTCCTAGTGGACATTCATTTTTACAGTTTTAAATTTTGAATAACAACTGGTTCTGTGTTGAAAGTAGTGGTGAACGATTTTGCCGCAAAATAATAAGTTTTAAAACGTATAAAAGCACTCTCAATCTTATCATTTTGCATTATTAAATGATTCTTCAATGTAAAGGTTGAAAGTTTTCAGAAAATATTTCTAGTATGTACTAGGACAATATGCATAAAAAATCGTGATGTATAAAAGAATATATCGAGTAAGTATTGTACATCTTCACAGAGTGCATGAAAGCAGGCCGTCTGGACGTCGAGTTGCGATGAGTTAAGAGATCTGCTGAAATCCCAGGTTGAGCGAGTCGATTTAGGAGTTCGAAGTCACAGTTGGGTTAAATTCTGATAACATGAGACCATGAGTCCTGGAGGTACCAAAAGTAATTTGCCTATCAGATTTAACCATCAACTAAGAAACTGCAAGGATATGCAACCTATTTTTGGAAGGTTTCCATTTGATTGAGGCAAAACTGCAAAAGTTTAATAAATTCATGTCTCAAAATGGTAGCCTTTATTATATTTTGTGTTTGTAAATTTTTTTTAAAACTAGTGTTGCTAAATATGATGGTTGTCAGATAGTGTATATACTTGAAATATCTGAAATTCTTCTCAATTCTTGGATTTTGCGATTTTTCTTGTTTAGTCCCAAAAATACACAAAAAGGAAAGCAAATACGTAAATACACGTCTAGGGCAGGAATTTTGTTATTTTGTATATTCGAATGTGCATATCGTAATATCAAAACCCACATTCCTGTTTTGTCATTTTACAATTGGAGTGGGCAGAATAAAAAAGAAAAGATAACAAGTAGCGTATACCGAATTGAGAAAGAAGTAGAGTCTTCTCACTAGACTATGATGCGTGAACTCTTCTGTCAAACCATGTGCTCGAGTACTCGCTTCTCGAAACACGAAAGTGCAAGAGTTCAACTGTGACCACGTGCGCGGAATGCCAACTGCCGACAGGAATTCCGCGTTTATGGAATATCACACAAATGCCGAATGTGAAGAAAGTGTGTCCTGCGCTAATGAGAATTGTTTCAAGATGCTGGTGGTGGAGGATCAATAGAAAATACAGATTGGCAGCGTGCGTACTACGTGATAACGAGTATTTCAAAGGAAGAGAAAAGGCAACAAATTTCACTGAACATTCGGATTCATTTGCAGAGGTCAATCTTTTCTTAGGTGGTCGCTCGACCAGCTCTGGCGAAAATCATACTTTTATATAATTCTCCTATATTCAAAAATGTGAATTTGAGACCATACGTTGAAATTTATGTTGCAGTTAGGTGTCATAGTGATCTTTTACGTGTATGAATTAAAAGTTTATTTATGGTCTCCAAACAGATAATAAAGTTGAAAAGTCGGAAAAATCAAACCTCCAATTTTTAGAAAGGCATAATTTTTAAGTGGTACTTTACTTATCATTGGTATTTTATATAAAGCAACTACACCGTAAAGTAGTCCCCCCCCCCTAAAAAATTTGAAGAAAATGAGGCTGTGACCCTTCTCCTTCTTATTCAATCGTTTTGGTTTCAAATATTCAACGACTAAAACCATATTAGTTATGTAAATATCTCTTTGATTTGCAGGCCATACTAGAATCCCATTTATTTTAGTATAAAAAGATACAATAACCTAGCACTTAGTAATTGACAAACTTGTGGATGGATATTTGCGAAAAATGGCACGCGCTGTAAAATAATAATCTCTGTGAACCATGTACAGTGAACGTTTTAGAAGTGGTTCTGAATAGCCAAAACATAAGGAAATATATAAACAGAGGATGTATTTTTTCTGAGATACTGAGGCAACCAATTTATTTAATTTTGAACCATTTAATAATGTAATGATCCAAAGTATATATGTTTACTCTATGGCTTCAAGAAAATATATCATTAACATTCCAAGTATAAAGAAACATGAAAAATCAGAGGAATGATGGAATGTATACTATGGTAGGCAAAATGTTCTTAGATGATCGCCTTCATTGGAAGAAGCGAATTAAGTTTTTGAAGATAAAGTTGCGGTGGGCACACCTTGTGAATATGTTCGTGACGACGGAAGAAGGCGTGACGGCCGTGCCCTGGCGAAGACTTGAGAAGTTATCACGGACAGACGTCGTTAATGGGCAACCGACATTGAGGGACATATCGGGCATGCATTCAGTGTCGACACAACTGCTGACGATCATGCTCAGAAGTCTCGACGGGCGCAGAATGCACGTCCATTTGAACGCGTTTAATGGTTCCTAGGGGGTGGATACTAGAGATGGAGATAGATGCTGCATTAGCTTTAATAGCTTCGAGGGAGAGCGTGCCGGCCGTGAACGGCATGGAATCGCTGGGCCATTCACGGAGGTGCCCATCAGGGGGTGACGGCGCATGCGCTTTGCGCGTCAAGACACCGTGCAGATTTAATTGCGTTTGTGAGTGCAGCGAATCGTGCTCAAGCAGAGAAAGTGTAACCGGAAATGACGTCCGGTTGCAGTAGTTTATTATAGAGTTTTGGAAGTAAATGCGTGAAGTGCGAGAGTGTAAGACTATATACTGCATTTTTAATCGCTTTATTTGAAGCAGCAGCAGCAGGCCCGTGGGAATCTTTTTCATATTTTACTTATCAGTGATAATCGATGCTCCCCGTAGTCAGACTTCTCGCCTTCCTCCTCGAGATACCGGGATTCAAATCCCGGTCGGTTTGATGGACAAAGCGGGGGCGTAACAGGAGTTTTTCAGGGCTTTATTTCCCGTGCCTCGTGTTCCTCTATCACTCCTCCATCATTCAAATGTCATATCACCCGCCCATTAAATCCATTTGTCTGGTATGGTCGAATAGTCTAGAAACTGAGAGGATCATAATAAAGGGTGTTAGGCGAAGAAGTTTAAACCTCTAATTGAATACTAACATGTTCTACGAAATTAATATAGAACAGCATTTTTTTGCAGTTTACTCCTAAAAACAAACTCTCTTCGTTCATCAGATAAATTGTATTGTCTTTTGCATTAGTTATATTTTGCGATAAGTATTTTCATTACTATAAACGCTGTATTCTACTTACAGTGCTCCACAAAAAAGTGAGCGTCTAGTCCATCCAAACTCATATGAACGTATGCCTTCTTTACTTGCTAACTTGTGTTAGACTTCTTAGGATATGACGTGAAAATTACCGACTGTACGTAACTTTTAAAGGTGGAAAGTCACGCACCTGCAAGTGAATAGCGAAACAGAGGTTCAACTTAGCAAGAGCTCACAACGCAAAAAATTTCGAGTACCATGAAACTACAATTGTAATGATAGTTTAATCCTTAGAAAGAAATAATTTTATTTAAGGTTTGGCTATTATGAATCAATTTATTACGGTAAAGTTCTGTTGAAATGGTCAGCTTTGAGCCTTGACGCTGATACTGATGTCTGGCGTCATGCAAATTGTATTTTGGGAGGATGCGAGGTGGGTCCAAGAATGTTTTATTTCCTGGTATCGACGCTTCACTTCCTTGCATCAGAACTCGAGTTATCACCTGGCTTCTTCCACTGCCACAATAAAACCCTGCCGATTCCACTCTACATAAATCATGCACGAAGCAATACATAAAACATGGTTGTTTGAATTGCGTAAGTGTTGGAGTACGGAGGGCAACGACACTTTATTCCATAAATCAGTGAGATTAAAACGGTCCCCATAAATGTCTATCTAGGAAGCGGAAAACCCTGCCCAGCCTTGGAGGAAAAAAAATACAGTCCGCGCTTATCGTCGGCCATGCGCCACTCCCGCTGTCCAATTATATGAAGACCCCCCCTCTGCTTCACCATGCGCACGAGCGCACACCGGCGCATCAGCCATGTGCGAACGCTCGCCGGGAATGGAACGCAGTGCGTGCGATTCATACGCACGCTTCGCGACGCACAAAAACCCAAGAGGGGAGTGCCGTGAATAGCGGCGCAGGTGGCGGAGACCGCACGGCGAGATCGGACACGGAAAACGCCTCCGCTTTTAGCGGCGCATTGTTCTCGCGTTGGGTTGTGAACGCGACGAGCCACGAGCGGCGCTGCGCGGGCTTTGCGCGCTTGGTGTGTGTGTGTTTGTGTGTGTGTATTGTGTGTGTGTATGTGTGCGCGCGCGGGCTCGTGACGCACTAGGCGCCGCTCCGGACCTCCCCCGCGCCACCCCCTGTCCGCCGCCCGGCGCCTCCGCCCGCGCCCGCGCCCCCGCGCCCGCGCCGCGCCGCCCGCGCCCGCGCGCCCGCGCCCCCGCCCGCGCCCCGCCCGCCCGCCCGCGCCCCCGCCCGCGCCCCGCCCGCGCCCCGCCGACCGTCCGCGGCTCTGGAGAGGCTCTTCCGCTCGGCCGTGGCGCACGTGGAGTCCCCGCGCGCGCGCTCGGCGCGGCGCGTCGCGAGGTGTTAACTCCGGGCGGGCGGGGAGTAGCGTGCGGCGGAGTGCGTAGTTAGAGCCTTGGAGGTACGCTGCATCGCCGCGTCGAGGCGGGCGCGCGACGCGACGCGACGCGACGCGACGCGACGCGACGCGACGCGACGCGACGCGACGCGACGCGACGCGACGCGACGCGACCCATGACGCAGTGCGTACTGCAGGGTAGCCAACAGTCTAGGGGACGCCAGCCAGGGTGGTGGTGGTACAGTCGGACCCGGGATCCCATGAATCTTTGAAACGAAAACTTTCAAGGTCAACTCTTCCGAATACTTCCTTCCTTGTCTGTTCTCGTTTGTCGGCTCTACGCTCTTCAGGGTTTTAATCCCGCCTTACAGCTTAAACAGCTGTTTTGGGTGAATTTGTTTTATTACATTTGATTTAATTGCAGTTTATTCTACCTATTCTAAAAGGCGACGTTTCCTTCTTACGACAGTTGCTTCATAATAAGTATTCTGTTAGAATGGATGATGATGATGATGATGATGATGATGATGATGATGATGATGATGATGGGCGTAACAGCTTTCCAAATAATCGGTATTCGAGTGATTGAAGCTTCGGGTTGTGAACGGGGTTCCTGTTGGTTTCAAGAGTTAAGGAATTATTCAACCTCCAGCATTTGCTATTGTCTGTTGTTAATTCGCGTGGGAATTTTGTTACGTCACGATCATATTCAGTGTGTTTATAATTGTTTTGACAGTGCGCATAATGGGGAGGGAGGCATAGAGGAGAAAATGAAACTTGTATTTTGTGTAAATGTTCACTTACTATTTCCATGTCATTCCTAGAATTTTAAACAAAGAGTTGGTGTAATGCCACAAAAATGTTTTCACTTTAAATTACGGTATCACAGGATCTCATAGGACATACACACTTTCTTAACAATACCATAGATGATACCATGAAGTGCTGGGGGCTATTAGTAATGAAAATCAAACACAGCAACACGTGATGCAAAGGTCGGCGCACGGAGTTAATTCCCATCACTTATCACACTTGATGTTGTGATTAATATATTGGGGTCGTGGACTATTTTCCCATAACTATTTTTCTCTTCGACTCGCAATTTGCGCAATCAGCAACGACCGTAGGTCACAATCGCGCCATCGAAGTCTGGGGAGATCTCAGTGTCCATCTGGCTGACAGTAAATTGCTAGAACATAAACATCCTGACGTAACCATGTGACGATCATGCGAATCAATAACTATCGAGATTTTGATTAAATGGTTTGGCCTGAATATCGTGAGAATCAACAGTAATATATCATAATGATGCCGTTAAAAATAACGGATCAGATTTCTTTTTTTCTTTCCTCGTATCGGCATGAAATATTAATTGAACTGACTTAAATGCTCCGGAACTATCTTCATTTATATAGTTTGATCTTTCTATATTGGACGATGACATTGTCATTGTTACACCTTTTGCCTCATAAAATTAATCTTTTTAACAGTGGTAAGCACCTTTCTGGGGCCACGAGCGCCCCAAATTAAGAGTTCCCGAATTAATTTAAAAAAAAAATTATTTAGTAAGGCAGGAGGTGTAACGATGACCTAATGTCATCGGCCGCTATAGAAAAATCGAAGTATAGAGTGGAACGGTAGCATTACTGCAAGTAGTGAAAATTGTTCATGTTTTCATGCTGTCGACGTGCAGTGGATTCAGATAGCAATTGCATTTTCATTAAACCGACGATGGAGAATGCGGTAGTCATTCTCATTATGTTGGATTTTTCTTCTTCCGGCTTGTTACGCTTCACATGAACGCGCAACAGAAGTTAATTTTGCGACTAACATGTGTGTGGATTTTAAACTAAATAGTGGAGTGCGACTTTATACAGGTAGAAGGAAGTTAGTGAAATGCAGTGATTAGTTGGCACGTATCAAAGCGTTACTTTTACTTGGAGTAAGTCACTAACATTATTATCTCAAAAGCCACGCTGTTTTTATTCCTCTTTGTAATTGTAACATTTTTACGAAGAATTTTTTGTATTCAAATGATTTTTACAAACTCGTACGAATATGAAATATGTGACCTGTCAACGACACTGCGTTGATAAGGAGGGAGAGACAAATGAAAAGGTCTTCCCGTGTTTTTTAAATCGATAATTTTGCATTGCCCCTGACATTTATACAACGTACCCGGCAGTTCATTCATTGACGCGTGGCACATTGCATCTCCCCTGGCGATATCGTGTGTCCGCAATGGATTCAGTATTTGAGCTATGTACAGTTGCCTTCGTCAGGGAAAGCGTTTTTGTAAATCGAACGTCATTGCTCCTTTGCGATCAGCAACATGGAGTAGCCTTTGACTATATTAAATCATGTTTCTTTTGCCTGCTGCTTTATACACGCATTCAAACTTAATCTGACGTATGCGTGCGCGCTTAGGAATTGGTCCATTGGCGGATGAGGTATCTGACCACCTATGGGGGGGGGATGGGATTGGGGACAGGATCGGGAAGGTAGGGTCACGAGGTGCGTGACCCGCCATTTATGGCACGACTGCAGCATTCGCCTGGAATTAGTCGCGGGAAACCCCAAACTACCAGGCAGCGCACGGGGCCTCTTTGAATTATCAACCCAAACGGCATCCTCGACCTAGCTACTTATCTGGTATTGAAAACCCCACACCCTCGGGACTTGAATCTCTTGGTCTACGAAAAGTCAGTTGCAGATTCCAAATAGCAAACTAACGCACCTGGTCCGTACATTAGATAGTTTGTTTCTGAGGGAGGGTCCGAAATGTATGTAAAGAATTTTACATTGCACCATTAGATTTATGAAAAGAGAATTATTAATGTAAAGTATACGAACTGTTCAGTGTTACCATGATTACTTCAATCACTTCTTTATTTAATGAAATTGGAGGTCAGTGATTTAAAACTTAGCTCGTAATGCATGTAAATTATATTCATGTAAATATATTTTTAATGTAAAAAACGTTAAAACATATGGGACGTACTGTGGAGAGTATAATTTGGGCACTGTTTTTTAAGCTCTGGGATATCTATCTTAACTCGTATGCATGGGAGTCGACCCCGTCTAATAAAACTACCAATTTGCAAAGGGAAATCAGATCCATAAACGTGCTCAGATATTGAAGCTAGTTTTATTTCCTGAAGCAAAACTGGGGCCAACTCAGCATTTCCTCAAATGACTAGGGAAACTGAACTAAAAACCTGATTGAGGGGTCATTGACTCGCAAACTGAGGCACAATACTTGGTAGAGGCATGTAAGTATTTTAGAATTGACTGATTAAATGGTAACTAATAACGTTGCATATCATTGTTATAATCAATAGTATTTTTCTCTGTGATCAGTATATTTTCTAATTGTTTACAAAAGGTTGCACAGCCAAAAATATTCTACTTTAAATTAAGTATTATATGTGAACGTTTTTGTAGTGAGCCGTTGATACTTGCATCGGATTAATGTGTCATCGGGTTAGTTAGAGACATCTGTATTGGCTTAAAATATAGGTCCCTTGAGCAAGACAGTAAGTATTTTGTGGGTTATATCTTAGGATACTTTTTTCGAATCATTATTTTTTATTGCCTTCAGAAGAGAGTTTATTTTTTGTTGTTTCTTATTCAAATCTTAATTTTTTTCGATCTTATTGAAATTTTATGTACTTGGCATTCAAAACATGAGAACTAATTTCGTAAAAACTCTCCTATCCATCTATTCCATCCCTTCAAGCAGAATTTAAGTTCGCAATCTTGCAGTTTTCCATGAGCATCTCGGAAAAAAGTGTGACAATCCACAGGGACTTCCAATTTTCAGGAAGTCCATAAAATTTCCTAATTGAGTCATTCCGGCAACGCATTTAGGTTCCGAGTAATAGAATGTCAAAATTGAAAATTTGTTCCGACAGAGTTTCAGGGCGTGGTTCAGGCGGAACAGCGCAGGAAGAGCGGAGGGAGCGTAGATGGACGAGAGGGGTGGTGCGGTGCAGGGGCGTGTATATATTTGCTTCAACTTTACACTAAATATATAATGTATTATTTTCGTGTCTAATAAATGTGATGCATTAAAACACTGCTTCGATGGTGTAACGACAGGCGCGTCCGACTGTTGTACCCAATTTCGTGGGTCACATCTGATCGAAGCCGTGGGTTTTTTTAGGGCGAAAAAAATTTTGTCTTCCTTCGGAGGTAAGATACGCCGGCTATCCCACGTTGTAGGTTTACTACATGTACAGGACAATAAAGCATAAAAGAAGTCTCTGAGAATAATTCTGAATTGAATTGAAATTAATACGCGGGCCAAGTGGGGTTACTTTGATTTGTGTCAAAGAATTCTTGGAGGAGTTTCAAGCAGTCTGCGATTGCCCTTATTACTTAATGGAAATTTCACCCTTGCGAGTAAAATCGGGGTTCGAAAAGTCGAATGTGCCGCGAGCGCGGAACTACAACCTGCTCCATAACGGTGAAGGATGTGCGGTCAAAAAGGTTCAACGAAGTAGTTAGGAAGCGTTTGCGAACCTTTTCTCACAAAGGTGGCGAGTCATTGGGTATGTGAAGCGATAGCGGGTAGCCATGAGGCGGAAAAAACTGATTGTGCACTGGTAAAAGAGAAGGATTCATATTACTGTGTGCACGCCTTTATGAGTCATTAAATACAACTCCTTTGTGCCAAAAGGAAAAACATTCCCATTGTTTACTCGCGAGAGATTTTCACGTGCTGCTTATTCATTTATTTTGTAAAGCAGTGATCGCAAACTGATGAAGCTCTAAATGACCGTACAGATTTAAATCTTACTGTAAGCTACGAAAAGAAACAATGACAGAACTAAGAACTTTTTCAAATCTTACATTTGTTTATTGCTTATAAGCATACATTTCTAGTAAATATAAAATCAATTTTAATGAAACTGTACTTAACAAAAAAAAAAAAAAAGAAGTGNNNNTATATATATATATATTACTATCACATTAAACCAGCACGGACCAAAATGTGGTGTTGATATACATACGAAAATCAGGACGGACATAACCTCACGCTCGCCACATCACCGACACTACAGTTGCACTGGAGTATGTAAGCAGCTGTTTTCGTAAATCATCTGTCTGAGCTCAGTGGAGCTACTCCTGGTTAGACAGTCACCACGATGTACCGAAAATTTTCTTTGGAAGAGCTCTGTCGCATATGGAAGTAATCTACCAATTACAGACTCGCTACTTCCAAAGGACTGATAGGTGGGAATAATAGATTAATATAACATTTCATCCTGTTTAGAATCACTGCATTTAGTGGAAACTATTTCTGTTTAAAGTAAGCGTTGATTCGTTCTTGCTCTATAATCCTGTATAAAATAGGCGCATCGCTTCACAACAAAAGAGCATCCGTGACGCGTTAATGAAATTAATCGCGCATTCATGTAATTCGTGTTGTGTAATGAAATGCCTCCCCGTCTAAGTGGATAATGTCAGCTACTACCTTCATTATATTTTATAGCTTCTATGAAACTAGTTTTTCTACATTCATCAAAAACAACAAACTCTAAGCAGCGTTGAGATGCATTCCCGTGGCTAACACGACACAACACGATAGAAGTGAACGCTCAATGTTAATTGGTGGAAGTCTGTCGTAGCGCTCCATGTGGCCTGCTAAACAACTACGCGCGGCTTAGACTTGCATTACCGCATAATTCCTATGAAAATGAATTGTTATAAACTATTTTCGTGAATTCAAATATTATCATGCAATATTCAAATTAAATGAAACGGAGATAATTACCTTGTGAAGTGTCCATTTTGTTAATGCGCTTAGATATCACCGTAACTTCGACAAGCAAGTTACCTTTTTAGTACTTTGGGCACGAAAGAAGAGCAGTGAACACGAAAAAATATTTTTGGTTTTGTTGATAAGATCCAATGAACAATTTAATATTAGAAAACGATATTGTCTCATAATGTTCTCAGCTTTCTAAAACTTAACCTAACGTTTCGTCCAACATTGTGAGCCTCGTCAGAGCTAAAATTATTTAAATTAACATTTAACAATGCCGAAACTATTAATCACTATACATTTTTAAATTTTCCTTATTTTATTTGAAGAACTTTTAACTTTGAAATGTTTACCTTATGTTAAATCTAGAGTTACATTTGTGAACATGACCAATAAATGCGGTGTAATGGTTATTTCAAAACTGCATAAAGTTTTTCTTTCCACCTAAGTCTCTTGAAGCGATAAGTCTCTTGAAGCACTTTACTTAAAAATTAAAACGCATGGGCAGTGGAATGTGACTTCAGGTCTCTTTTGCCGCATTGTTGGTTAAAACCCTGACATTGGTAACTTTCAGATTAATTATTTATGGTGAATGAATAAGAAGAATGTTTGTAGGATAAAATTAAAGGCAAAATTTGAATACAACCTGATTTTTATGGAAAGAATAATTCCACAAAGACTAGAGGGGGGGGGGCGATCTCTGGTCATTTTATTGTTGCAGTTGTTGAAATTTGGTGTGTGGAGTAGATTATGCTAGTGGACACAGTGACGTATCTGTTCTCAAATAGTGGTGGTGCTTAGTGGAGTGCGATTTTTATTGCGATACTTCCCATTGGTAGGTTCGGAAAGGCGCATTACGTTCCAGCGGGACTTTCCGACGAAATTTAAAACATAAAAAATAAATTTAAAAGAATCTACAGGAATCTGTGCCTCTGGAGATAAAACAATAAATGAATTACCAATTGCTTATTATGAGGAATACGCTAGTGCGATGTTTGTTACACCTGGAATGACTGGCCCTAGATTTTCCTGACTCGTTAGTGGACTAGTATGTGGAAGTGTGTGGTTTTATTAATCGGAATATACTGTAAATGGATTATTACCTACGAATAGCACTACATGCAAGTCAGCCGACCTCCTCCCAATTTATATTTATACGACAATCCAGAAAAGCCATAGCTGTTGCTTGAAGAGTAACATACGTATGCAGTTATACGAGTGCGATCTGTGGGTAGATAGCAGTTTGACGAAAGTAATAAGTCTCGCATAGAATTGTCCTTGGTGGTCGACCTTACGGAAACTCCCGAAAGTGGTTGGCCAACTTACTCATGGGAAGGTAAATAATGCAGCACCCCACCGAAGGACATAACGTGGTTCTTGAAAGTAGTCTTCCCCTACATACCGACTGTCCAATGTGGTGTGTGAAAATGTTTGACGTCATATTTATCGACTTAAAATGTTCCTTAAAGGAAAAATGTGAAAATGCAGGTGACGTCAGTAATAGTTTCTGATTACATGGAGCGTTTGTAAACCTAAGCGACTGGAAAGGAGGGCTGAAGGAGGGAGTTCGTGGGGTCCATGGCCCCCCTACGATATGAAGGAAAATAAAACGAAAATTCTTTAAAAAAATTATTTGTTTATTTGTTTTAATACTAATATTTTTATAGTAATAACATTTAACGTATTTTTAGAATTTACTATTTAGACTGTTGCACCAGTTTTAAATTTAAAATATTACTTGTAGAAAAGTACTAGTTGTAGTAGAAAAAATAATGAAAATATCTCTCTAAAACTAGTCTGTTTATAAGACTTTGTATGTATTAATTAAATAAGATCTGAATTATGTTGTGATTATATTAGCAAATTCATATTTAATAAAAGTATCAGAGTTTTATTTTCAAAACATATGTTGATTAAAATATAAAACTTGAAAATGAGTCATAAAATTAGTTAAAACCATAAATTCAGTTTTAAAATGTTTCCTGTAATTCTTGAACATGTCTCTCCCAATTGAATGGTCTTCGTTAAAGCTGTCTTTGCTAACCTAAAGGAATTGTTGCGGGCGACGTTGTGACGTGCGCCAGGGCCTGGCCTCTTCCGTGGGGTTGCGTCGAGCGAGGGCGAGCGAGGGCGCCCGGGCGATGTGGGGCGCGTGCGGGAAGCGGGGGAGCGGGGGCGGTCCCCGGGCAGCTGCGCTCTGTCCCGCGGGAAGCGGCGGCGTGGCGCGGCGTGCTGCTTGGTCGGAACGAGCCATCCGGCGGCGGCGCTCGACGCGTCGCGTCGCCCCGACGCCAAGCGACGAACAGCGCTTAAAGCTCTTCACGCAGGCGGATGGGGCCCATAATTACCTTGAAGCTTTTTTATAAAAAAAAATTACTTCATTTATTGAAATCCGTTACCAAATGCTGGTCGCATCCGATGGAAAGGAGCATTCCCATTTTAATAAGAATATTCTATTTAACATATTTTCTAAATTAAAGATATTATAAAAAACTTATACACCCCCACCCCCCACCCCCCTCCGTCCCTCACGTCCCGAAATACCTTTTTGAACAGTCACTGATCAATGAAATTTCGCGTCGAGGGTAAGAGAGCTTCTGCCCGTGAGCTAAGTAAGAGCATCATGTTTACAGCGGAGGGGGGACGAAAAGGGTTGCAAACGCTCATCAGTTTCTCACTAAATAGGCCACGACGCTACTACATTCGCTCAGCTATCATACTTCGATTGAGCAATGTTGTCTCATCTCACCTGCTCGACATCTTTCTCGTGTTATTTTGTTTCCATCACGCTAGATAAAAACGAAAGGATTGGAAGAAAGAGACAGGCGACTTGCCACCGAAATTTTGATTTAGTGCTCCTGTTCTGTCGTCGCCTGCGTGCGCAAAGAGCAAACATCTTGCGCTGCAGGGAGCGAATATGTGATGGGTCTAACGAGTTTTTCTCACGCATCGAGGGATGGTCGGGTCCTTTTTAATCTAGACGTCCTTGGAGACATCTGTTCTCGAACGCCGTTTATTTTGAGGTTATTGTGAAGCGTATATGAAGGATGTACGTTCATTTTTATGTCAGAATAACTTTTTCGCGAAGTATTGTAATACACATTGGAATGTGAAATGTTTTATCATTACCATATCTCAGTACTTCTGTAATATGTCGCAATATGTTCTTCTAGTTTCTGGGAAAGTTCAAATGTTTGTTGGACGTGTGAAGTTCACTTTCTGTCATTATTTGGCAGAATACTGTATTGTTGGAGAAACAGCACATTAGTTTGTCATTCCTGTAAGACCTGCTATTCGACGTAGAGTATTTAAATATGAAGAGAACCAGTCATTCAGTATTTAATCTGTTTTGACTTTGTTTGGCAATGATGAATATTATTTTCCAATGTGTTTTGCACCTACCAATGATATTTTACAATGTTAAAAACTGAAATAACTACCACATATAGGTTGGGAATCTTGTACCAACATCAAACAGTAAAGCGGTTTGACATGTTCCCTTGGCTTGGAAAGATAGTTGCACAATTCAATCAAAGGCTGATATTCAATTTTTGAAAACTCTTACTGAAAGAGTAATTGATATAGGTCCTCATAAAAATAGTGTGGTCATCATTTCTCAGTTTTAACACTTTTATTGGTTTTTAGAGCAATTCAATGTAATGTTTGATTTAAAATTCTGTTCATTTCCATAAAAAGGCTTAAAGAGAAACTCTTCTTTAAAGTAAATGTCAGAAACAAATGTTTGAAAAATTTCATTTGACAAGTTAATCATACGCTGAACCGATTACAATTACCGTTAGGCTCGTATTCTGTTCTTTGAAAAACCTTTTTACTTGTAATATTAAATGTACATGCATTTTACCTGTCATTCTGCACGAGATAAATTTCCTTCAAAAATAATTTTTGTCACGACAAATCGTATAGCAAAATTTAAAATGAAATAAATGTTTAATTAAAGGTTTATATGCGGTTCGTTTATTTATTTTACATTCCAATTGAGGTCTATATCAAGTACACGTGAACAAATACATTTCCACTGGTTGTACTGAATAATTGATTTGGTGGGACTGTGCAATGGCTGAGCGTTTCGTATATGATAGCTCTAGATTTAATTTAACTCTTTGTTATTTTAAAGGGCTGGCGTTGACTGGCTTCGTTACATATGGTTTCAATCGATGCACGTGTGTTGATACTGGCGTTCTCTTACCAAATCCGTTTAAATGACTTAATTTCCAATAGCCAGTACGTGGTGATCAAAGGGCCATAAAATAACTTCCAGAACGTTCAATGTCAAATTATATAAAAAGGTGGCATGAACACCACACCTAATTAAAATATTAGAGATTTCAGGTGTTCTGATTTTGTCTTTGCGTGTCTTAAACGCATTCATATATTTATTCAGCGTCAAAACATTTTTGTGCGGCAATAAAAATTGATAAGAGTATTGCATAAATTCTACATATGTAGTATTCAGTTGTGTTCATTCCGTCTTTAATTATACACCTCAGGATCGTCCATGAAAGTACGAATTATCTGTATATCGTAGTTTTTTATTGTATTCACTCCGGTGTAATGAAATCTATTTTCCAAGGTAAATCAGTTATAGATTTGGGCTCTTATCCCTTATCGTGTTCTTCGTAATGGGATGAGTGAAGGAATTATATGTCGGGGAGATATTATACCTCCTGCCGCGAACCTGACATGAATGATCCTTTGAATAACTATATGTCCCTCTATACTCTAAAAGACGTGCACAGATTGTGTTGAGAAATTGAGGTAGGCAATACTTGTTACAGGTTGCATAGAATTATACAGTTCAAATAGTAATTAATACATTAAATGTCATGGTTAAAATTAATATTACTTTTCTATTTGATCTGTGTAGAGTCTAATTGTATAAAAACAATAATGCATCAAAAAATATTTTGGGACTTAATCTCGTAAATAGATTTTAATCGTTTAATATTATGTGACCAAGTGTTGTAAAATAATGTACGTGTATTGTATGTGAAGTTTTAATCGTGGTTTGTCGATACAACCGGTTTTGATGGTATACTGGTTATCCCAAGTTCTGATCCCAAGTTCGCGGCTTCAAACTCGGTCAAAGTCAGGGGATTTTTGGGGTGCCAAAAGTCGATGGCATGCATGCAAACTCTTGCCGGCATATAAAATACATCTCAGGAAAGGCACTTGGCCTAGATTAAACCTTCTGTTTAATTTTAATTTTAATATTAATTAAAATTGAATCCTCTAATAGCACTAATGAGAGTTTCGATTTGAATTAACTGGATACGATTGCGGATATTGTATCTTGGCCTGCACTATCTGGTATTCAAATCAAGCGTCAAAATTGCGCACTACTTGCGTCCCTAAGGAAAGCAATGGCAAACTACCCTAGAATGAAATAATTATATAAGTCATCATTGCCAACAATATTGTTTTTACAAGAGAAGCTTTCGATGGCTTAGCCATCATCATTAGTTTTCTGCTGTATGGATGCCACAAAAAGACTACTGCTCGAAAGCTGCTCTTGTAAAAAACAATAATGTTGGCAATGACGACTTATATAATTAATTCATTGTAAATGTCAACGAAAACTGGCCACAATACCAATAAAGTACCCTAGGTATACTTGAGCAGGATAAGTGTCACAAAAAGGCGCTAGGGGCTTCTAGAGACTAGCCTACGCACTAATTAGTGTATGGCATTAAAAGAAGACGAAAGCTATTGATACTGTCCCCTGATTAATATAATTACGTCGAATGTTATAGTTATGGGAATCGGTGTTTGCCTGAAATATATTCCCATCCTTCAGTAAGTAATTTTATACAAAAAATACTGATTCGTAAGTCAAGGTAATGGTAAAATTCCTAGCTTTATAGAGGTTTATAAGAATCACATTGTTGGCATTTTCTTATTATTCGTACAATTCTTTCTTGTAATGTAAAAGTCTGGGTGCTATAAGATGTGTTTCCCCAGAATATTATGCCATATCTCAGGCGGGAATGAACATTCGCGAAATGTACACTAGCAGTATGAAGGCTGACTGAATTTGCAAGAATTCTGGACGATTAGCATAATGCATTTAATTTTGTGTTCAATTTATTTAAATGTTTCATCTCTGCCATATACTTTACTTGTTCTGTAGTAATGACATTCTGAGGAAATTGTTCAATTGCAACGCAAAACAATGAATAATCATCTCGAAAATTAAATGAATTAACGGAGGTGGTTTTAGAAAAACTTGGTATATACTATATCTTGTGCATATTTTAACACTGCCCATAACACCTTGCCTACATTTCAATATTGAAATTAGAATTGATGGAATGACACTGACGTCTACTTCAACGGGAACTTTCTATTTAATTCTCGTGCAATTACCTTTTTAAAAGCACCTTCTCTTCTCTGAAGTTCTCGCGTGAATGATCAGTTATGTCCTTTGAGGAGTTTTGTCACTTTAGTAGCTAATTTGACTTAGTTGTTACTATATCTTAAATATACGTTTGGTATTTTGATCAAATAATTCATATAACTCTGGATAATGCAGTTGTCATAAAAATTACTAAATTGTAAACGGTAACATTAGCTGGTTCGTAGCTGACACTTATTCCAAAATATACGTCTTATGCTAACGAAGGAGTTATACTTGTTGCTTCGAGTCTCTTGTGACTCGTTTCAGTTTCTAGTTGTGTGAATGAACACTAATATAACGAGGTATGCGCATTGAATTACTAACAAGCACAAGAGTCTGCATGGTCGCATTTCAAACTACTCTTTGGTATTTCCTTTACCAAAAATGCTAGGGAGGAGAACTCGGATGTCAAAGGGTTGTACATTTTCCTTTCGCGTTCATTTTCCTTGTATCAGAACCCTTTCAATTTGCTTTTCTCTTGTGTAGGGAGTAACTTTCTGACGCACCGAAATATCTTAGAACTGACATTTTCTGCATTTTTGCCGCTCTAATTCCAGTTAGTTTCCAATGTGAGAAGTACTACCAAATCACAAATATTACTATTCTCTCATGAGTAAATAATTGAATCAAAATGCATCCTGTGAAAGTTACAGTTGAAATAGTTCAGAATAATAGTGTACGATTTGCGTGTTTTATTTTGTTTTGTTTAGTAAAGTAACGCACCATGTAAACTAAAATTGGAATTGGAAAGTAAGAATAGGCTTTTAAAAGAATATTATGAAGTGTAATCTACTTGCTACGGTGAAAATTACTCATGTTGGAAATCTTTCGTGATTCAGAAAAGAACGCTGCTATAAAATTCCCAGCGCGTAGCAGCTGATAATTGTAACATTTTTGGGAGTTAACAGTTTCTCATTTTCATCATTGAAAAGTCATCACATAATTTCCCGAAAGTATGTTTATTTAGTATATTAATGGGAAAATATGCCTTACTCTATGCTCTATGCTCCGTGGCAATTTCTAACTTTTATTTATTTATCGTCAAAAACTATAGAGTAAACAGCTGGGGGAGTGCAATATTCACCTGTTTATTGAGGATAAACAAAACGAAAGAAGGATCGTGTGTATGTAAGGAATTAAACGAGAGTTTTGTTTCCGTGAACATTCGAAAAAACACATACACTCATATCAAATGCTTGGATAATATTTTAGTTATTGATTGTTTGGTTACATTTGCAGATCATACCGGTCTAATTTGAAGTTGCAGTTCTCTGGGTAGGAAGTCTAGATAATTTCGAAAGAGCCGCCCTCAAAGTATGTCGGAGTGTGTCGGAAAACACCGTATAATTACGTCATCTGGACGTTTCGTGTTGAATTTTTGAAATTGGAATTAAACGTCTTGTACGACAGTATTGTTTTCAATAATGTGTAGAACTAGGTGTAATACGTGTTATCTTTTATTTTGTAAACGACCGTGTAAATGTAGATGTAGTGAAAGTTTGATTGTAATTGGTTGTTTCTGGTTTGTTTGCAGGATACCATGTGGGAGTGCAGCGTGTGTGAGCGTGCAGTCGAGCGTTTGCAAGCCACCTGCGGTCCGGATCGTCATGACGCGCAACCTCGGCACTTGGAGCTCTGGCAGTGATACGAGCA
>BOPP01000088.1:4298578-4353806 GCA_017312745.1 Gryllus bimaculatus
AGGAGGGACCGCCATGCGGAAGTGCGAGACGGTGCTGGCCTTATCGAATCTGGGTGCGATGTTGCGATCGGCGTCGTCCTCGAGGACTACGATGCACGTGGAGCCTCTCAAGCCCGTGAACAGGCTCCGCGTGCCGCCGCAGTCGCCGCTCGGGGGCTCCACCAGTCGCATGTGCTCCCGCTGCAGCAGCCTGCTGTCGATGGCGTCCTCGTCGAGGTACTCGCTCAACACCACCGGCGGCTTCGTGCAGTGCGGCACCACCCCGCCGGGCGAGACGCAAACGCTGCTGTGCAAGCTGTGCCTCGTCGAAGTGCCCGTCGTGTCTACCTGCGAAATTCTGCAGTGCGGATGCTGCTTCTGCAAAGACGTGAGTACCCGCACCGATATTTTTGGCATCGTTCTTGCTCGAGTAGTACCCGCCTTATTGGAATGTTTCTGACACTACTCTACAGTTTTGTAATTTTCCCATGCGAAAACATTTCCTTCAAATATATTTTTCTTTTATTTTCCTCCTTGAAACCTGTACACTTGAGTCACATGCATTCAGATAACAGCCGGAAAAACTCGTTTACACATATTTAATGTCACAGCATAAACAAACCGCGAAAAACCTGAGATTTAATAAGAGAAATTTCTTTCAATACGAGTACCTACTTTGTTAGATTTGTTTTGGAAGGTGAAGTAAGACTACTCATGTGTACTGTGCCACTTCGTGGAATTAATTTTGCAAGTTTTCTTTTTTAAATTTTAACATGGTATTAAATGCTCATTATCCATGCATTGTTTGCCTCTGACAGAACCTACTTTTTTAAAATTCTCGCTCGAGTGCCCAGTGTGCGGTGGTTGAGTTTGTTTTTCACATCAGTCGGAGGGAAAGTGCTGCGCGCGTTATTGTGTAAGAAAGCACTGCAAACACGTTAATAGGCTGTTATAAAGTACACATAGCTTTATTGTTATTTGTTTTCGAAAATTGGCTTGTGTGAAAGTGAACGTTTGTTTGACTCTTAAATCCGATTACAGAATTAGTATTGAGGGCAGAGAGAGCGTCAGTAATTTAGAATGTTTCTCATACATGAAAAGTTTTAAAATGGCATCTGTGCAACGAGATCAGGATTTGAACATTTTTATTATTATTATTGGTATTATTTTTATTATTTATATTATTGCTATAGTTATTTTTGTTATTAATGAAAATAATAGTAATAATATCTAAATATATTATTATTATTGTGTGTAATTTTGATTATTTGTGAATTGACTGCCTGTTTAGCGCCATATTTCCCTCTTTCTTAGAGAACTCATGTTTTAACATTTGCTGTTATCACGCCCTACACGTGAGAATGTTGTGTTGGCGACCACTAAGCGTTGGGAATGTCTACTCATTATCTTCGTATTTCAGTTAAATTCGTGTTGCTTAGGATTTACTCTATAAGTAACTTGTCCCAAATATTGAATATCGTTCATTTGCATTTTATCGTTTAAGACACCAATATTAGGTTAATTAAATATTTCACGTGCTATTTGATTACTATTTTATTACATTTTTATTCCGTAATCGTGTAATATACTTATTATTAGTTAGCTCCGCAATTTTCACTTTTCTACTGGACCGAAGGCTTTTAATGAAATAGTGTATTTACGTAATACGAATGCTCTTGTTGCGAACCGCATCCAAGTGTATCTCCTAGACTGATAGCATGTTGAACGGATTGCCCGTGGTCTTCAGAAGCGTCTGCACAAACAGCCACATTGCTCTAAATGCAATCATATCCATGCGAATCATTCAGAACGTTTTAAAAGTTTTTCATGAAGTATGCAACGAAATAGAAACGAAAACGTAATATTCCATATCTTCGAAATTAAGTTGACGTGACAGCTTTCTTTTTGTAAGAAAATTTAAATTGTCTATTACATCACGTACAATTGTAGCCCAAACTAATGTAGCTCTTAAATAAAGAGACGTCGCACGGTTTTGTTAACGTTCCACTCTACTTATATAAAGTGAATCAATATGTTATTTTAAGTAATGTTCTTCAATATTTGAGTTGAGCTGAAACCACTATTTCTTCGGGCCTCGGATATCTTCTTGTTTCTCGTCTTTTGTCCCTGAGACTCGTACTAGTCGGCTCAAGTCAATTTCTCTTCTGTAAGCGCTAATGGGTGGAAACTCCGATATGACTTTCGACAAAGATGATGAGTCTTCTCTTCATACTTTTTGTAGTAGTCAACCAAATATCTCTTGATGACGATAATGGGAACCAGGACAACTGCAACGACGATGGGGACAACGATGATGACAAAAACTGTCGGCGAAAGCATTTTGTGACAAACGAGCTCGGCGATGAAATTAGTAGTTGAAAACGTCATATCTGCGAAGATTTTGTACATTTGTAACAGGCCAGCTTCTGGCAGCGTGACGACAGTTATATGCTTTATTTTGTGTTCTTCGAAACTTTTGAGCTTTTCACGGAAAAATAATGGCTTTTGAACGTTTTGTATAGGGCTCTTCCATATGCCGTAAATATTATTGAGAACGGCACATTTAAAAGTTCTAAACATGCAAGTTTATTCATTAGAGTAAGAGCTTCACAAGTTTCCGATAGTATTCTAGTTGATAGCGACGATAGAAACTAACTCATTCAGACTGCAGAAGAGCTATTTTGAATTTTCGAGTGACAGTTCATTTCTACAGGAAATGCTAAACCTTCTCAAAATGATGGCAACAAAATGTCATTAAATGATGTAATAAGGTGATAAAACCCGATGTGCGGCCCACATGCCACCCGTTTGCAGAATGATCTCCCCGCACGTCGTACGAGGAATAGAGAAATTGATGTTACATGATGCGGATTGTACAATTATTTCACAGAACCGAAGACATTCCAGTTGATCCAGTTTCCAAAAAATATGTTGTATTAGTAGATGATTGATACGTAAAGAAGTGCGTAATGTCGAAGATACGTAAGCTTCTAAACAAATCCAAGTGTATGGACGTATATTAAATGAATGGATTGTTGGTTTTTCAAGATTTAGAACTGTTCATTTTTCTCTGCCATTTCCAACATAATCTCACAGTAAGAGTTTATCGTCACAATGAGAAACATCTTTGTCAAGTACAACCATCCGCGAGTTTCAACTGCTGAATGACACTATAAATATACATCCTCGGTGGTCCTAGATTATTTTGGTGGAACCATGTGATCCATGTGAAAACTATTTCTGTAAAGGCTGTGGGGCCTTCAAAGTAGTAGTTGATTTGTCCGTGTACATTTGTCATTCAAGAAAGGCCGGGTCCGCCGGCCTAAATAATAGCGCAGCGCACACTCGCTCCTCGCGCCACGCGAGGGCCTGCATTACTCCGGCGAGGTCTCTTGCGACTAGGCGTACACACACATGCACTTAGGGCACCGTGTGGCTAACGAGGGGGAAGGGGATTCCGCCAACGCGCGGCAGCGCACGGCAAGAGGCTTTCCTCGTTCGCGGCAGCGGCGGTGCTTCCCGGTCCGTAACAGCCCCGTCACCCGTTCAGCAACTCGGCGGAGTCGCTCCGCTGCGCAAACTCTTCGCGTGTCAGCGCACGCACCCCGTGAGCGTACGAGCGGCTCGACTCGCTCGGCTCGGCTGGCTGCGGCAGCGCGCACGGCGCGCGCGGCGTCCCGGCGGCCGCGGCCCACGGCCCGACCTCGGCCCGGCGGCGGCGTCTGCGTCAGCCCCTGGACCCGGCCCGGCGCGGCGCGCGGCGCCGCCGCCCTTGCGACGGTTATTGCCGCCGCGGCGACGCCCTGCGTTTGAATTCGCAGCCCGCCGCCTGCCAGCGGAGGTCGCACCATCGGGGACTCCTTTGCCTCAGCCCTGGCGGGCGCCTTTTTAGGGGGAGTGGGAGGCGGTGCAGTACCAACGTTTTGGAAGTCTCTCCATCCCGTGTTCATGGGTGGTTCCGATCTGCTAGCCTGCTGCACGCTCAACAAACGTTTGTCGTGTTGGCAACTGCAGCAGGGTCCACGGTGGCTTGAAAACGTACGATGTAATGTTTTGTTCATCTGGGCACATTTTCTTAAAAGCACGAACTTAAAAATTGAATATTGGTCTATCTGGGTACTTAATTGGAAGGTATAAAGTGTAAGAATTTTAATGTATTATTGTCTGTCCTTGCACCGCCCATTCTCTGGATATTTTACTTTTTCAATCTTTCATAAATCCAATATCAAAAATGAACTCGAATATTTTCGTGGTATAAACGCACGTTTCTAAGCTAAAGTCGAAATGTTTGCAAAATGAGGAAACGAGGATGGGCATTAGAAACGTACTAAGTAGTTCACCTCTGAAATGCTGGAATCCTCAGTATCGTAATTCATAGTAACTAAAAAGATGTTACATACGTGTGTACGAAGATTTAGTTGCTACAGGAATAAACATGGAAGCGAACGCCGTGCTCTGAGAGCATTCTGCACTCTTTATGCCATCTGTCTTGAATAGCCTAAGAAATCACTACAAAAGTAAAGAACAAATGTATTTATTTTTATTATGCAAGCTCTCAAGGCAAAAGTACGGTCCTTTACCGGAGTGTAAACTTTAAGAACATAGTACAAGTACTCGTTTACATTAAAGAAAATAGAGGCGCTTATAATTTAATAGCGTATCTCACTGTATCTCAGATTTAATGTCCACTTTCATAATTCTTTCTGCGGCTGTGCGATTTTCGAAAAATATGAAAACGGTGACATTCCTGTTTCGTTTGGCCAGTAAACTTGTTATTGCATAGGTATACAATTCACATGATCCTCTGTGGAATATTCTCATGAGGTTTGTTTGTAAACAAAAGAAAGCATGAACGTAAATAAATTGAAGATCAATATATTTGTTTTCTCCTGAATTTTTAAACCCACAAAAAATTTTTCTTGTGGAGATTCCTCGTTATGTAAAACTCCGTTCGCTAATGAGGGAGTTTTATTGGCTCACAGCTATGAATGGTGCTCCCGTCAGCAACTAATGGAAAACGCATCCGGGACATTAGTCGATGACAACACAAAACCTTAACTGGCGAATTAAGTAGCCATTCTTGGAACGGTCAAACAAACACTGTATCTTGACAACAAAGGAGGTTTTACAACAAATACTATTTAATATGTATTTCGGGAAAGATTCCATCCAACTTCTATAATTGAATTCCGATAGGAAATCACGTATACGGGACGAAGTTCAGTGTCAAATAATGCGTCATGAAAAGTTTTAAAGGGACAGGCGAGGAAATATTTGAACTTGGCGATCTATCAAAATATCCTTAAACACAAACACATTTCTGTTACAATTAAAACGCTTCGCTTGAGATAAATTATGCCAAGGCAGCGACGTAGCCGATACAAACAAAGGTCAAAGGTATTGAAGTAGTAAGATGATAAAAATCGAAGATACTGCTTTCCTATTAGCATTGAGGACTTCAATAAGTTGGGAAATTTCACTTGCGACATCAATAATCTCTTTAGTTCACTTTTCTCATATGGTAGTTATCAAACAACAACGAAGCAGCAAGAGACATTGTAGTATGGACATACTGTAATGATTTGATGCATTACGTGTGTTATTTTTTTATTCAAAGCGTTCACATCAATGAAAATTTCTCAATTAAAAGCTTATCGTATTTGGAATATAGGACGTCATTGACTTTTTATGAATATTTTCAAAGGATTGTTGCAGATGCAATGGCGAAGCAGGAAGGATATCTAAAACTAGTCTCGTGACAAATCTCTCGAAAACTTAGTTTACAATATATTTTTCTAAAACTATGGATGATAATATACTACGTCTATCTTAATCATGTGACCTCATTCCAATTCGTTATCTGAAATAGGTCAGGGGCCGGGTCGTAGGCAAAATAGGACGCGTCTGTGGAAGAGACTGCGGTTGATAATAGACTCCGCCTTGTTTCAGGGTTTCCAATTTTTTGGGATTTGTGCACCGATTTCTCGTATCGATAAATTTAAGAACTAAGAAAAAGTATATTTTTCGTTCTTTTCAGACTGGAATCACATTGAACTCTTTGATTTACGTAGGTCTCAGCACTTGTGAAATATATATATTTCCTGCGTATAATAAAATTTCGGATCCAAAATATGAATTGGAAGAATTCGAAATTTTCCTAATGCATATGTGTTGTTTCAGAGAGGTGTTTTGGAAATAGGAACGAAGCGTACCATTCTCCTATGAAACAAAGAAAAGGAATCTTATTTAACGTTTAAGATCTCATTGCAATTTTCATTGTGTACATTCTTTAAGGTACTTCAACTGCTATCCATGAAAAATTATTCGTACTTTTTCTTTCATATTCCAATTTGCAACGTGGCAGATTGTGTGCCTGTACATTTTTTACTTATTCTTTCTGGTTTTAGAAGGTACGAAAGTTGCATTCTCTGTTCTAGCTCGCGATTCGTCTGTCACACTGTATAGTGCATCTCATAATATATTTGTATTAAAAAGTTAATATACCTTGGTAATCGCACGTCGAGATAGAAACTATTGCCTGTGAGGCGTGGAGTGCAGACTGTCCCATTTGTCCTCTAAGGAGAGTAGTTCAAAGAATCTAATTTGTCTTTTTCTTGAGATTCATAGTTCATATGAGGAATCGATTAATATTATTGGCTGTCTCCCAAGTGCGAAATTATCACACACTTAGACACTCTAAACGCATGGAACTTATTAAAAGTAACGTGCTGTATGCATCAGACACATCAAAGCAGATTTGATTATTTATTTTCCATGATTGGATCGTTAGCGAATGAGAAGAAGAAGAAAAAAAGGTGAATACACAAGGTACCTTCGCTTTCTGTTCCACATTGTGTAGAAGTTTCTCAATATCCGAAGAGTTAAAATAGTTGTAACCAAACTGGGTTTATAGAAACTTATTTCTTAGTCGTTTATTAACTAAAATTGATGAAAAGTATTGTCTGGGACACTGGATTACAATTTATTGCGTACGTGGAAAGAAATCCACGTTCCTCATATTGCAAGGCAATAAAACAACACATTATATTAATCATCTTTCAATTAAGCAAAAGTAATTTAGTTTAACAAGTCGTTCTCTCTTCACTAGTAATTTTTGCATACTACATCACGCGTTTTTGTAAATTCTATGAAAGGGAATAATATTCCGTTCCCAGTAATATGTGAATTCATATTTAACGTGAAAGAGAGCGCGCTTATTTGTTACTTCATTTCCGCCCCTGTTATCAAAACTGTATGTATTAATGTAATAGAATATATTTGATATTAAATAATTTCGCGTATGAAATGCCCGACCTCCTACTTCTTCAAATATGCGGAGCGAGCTGCAGAATCGCCAAGTATCGGTGTGTCGTAGTGTTGAATAACCTGTCAATTAAACTTTCACTAGTCAACTAAAAGTGCAGTATCAAAGGTTTTTATTAAACATGTTTATTACCTGTGATGCGCTACAGGATAAAAGTTATTGCCACGTGAAATCCAAAATCTCGTAAAAATTGAAACTGTATGACAAAAGCTTTCATTGTGTCGCCAAGACGTATATTTTTCTAATGTGTGTTTTCGAGGGGCTGTTGCGGTAATGTAGGAGTTCATCCACATACTACAACTGTTTACTTTAGGGATGGGACAAGGGCTACGTAAAGCACCCAATTTTGTCAATTGGATGCGTTATCAAGCACTAGTTCCGTGACTTAGTAGTAAATACCCCCTGTTCTTCGGAGCAAACTGCTTCATCCGGAAAGTTGCTAGTCTTCAGCTATGTATACGTGTGGTGCCGTTGTGCAAAACCAATTTACATTGCATCTAATTGAAAGTCTTTTCTATTGAACTCGAAGTAGTGGACTTCGCAGACTATACACTGCGACGTGCTTCCAAAGTTGGTGTCACAGTGCGCAGTTGAATGTTTTTAAGTTTACTTTATAATATTTTTCATAATTGTTACTATTTTTGTTTCTATGTAAAAAATATATTTTATATTTTTCAGCATGTGACTGCGCGCGAAATATAAAACTACATTGCGAAGTAGACGTACTAGTGTCCAGACGCAAACAATGGACGCTATACAGTATTTCGAAAGTAGTCATTGTGAAAGTAGACTTAGTGATAGCGATAGAATGATTGTGATTATACGCTTGCGTCTTCATTGGATAGAGAAAAAAGACATATGACGTAATACCAAATAAAAATACCAGATGCTCTCTAAGATAGTTCGGCGACGTTTTGTTCACTTAAAATTGCATGCAGAATAATTATCAGAATATGTAAGGAAGTTACATTTTAATGAAAACTTTTTTAATTTTTTTGCCTGTTACTTTTTTTAATTAATCTGCTAAGAATTGAAGTAATATACTCTCCATACTCTTTATCTTTATTTTGGATATGAAGAAATTCTGCCAAGCGTGTAGAAACACCAATTTATAAGCACATGTCCAAAGAAAAGAAACAATTATTTCATTATAATCATTAACTTTAATTTTAACACTTGTTTACACCCTCCACTGTAGGGATGAATCTTGGCATTTCGCCCTGTGGTAGCAATACTCGATCGACCACTCCGTGTGAAATTCGTATTGACAGAAAGGGATTTGCACCAGGTTTCGGCCCTATTGTTGTTGTTGCTCCATTATCATCCATCCCGCCTTTATCAGCTTCAAATAAAATCCCGCCGTTGTTGACTGACCAATTCGTAGGAGCAAGCTCAGGTATCAGGATTCGTAAAATAGAAATTAAACTATTCAGTGGTGCAACAAGGATTTTTCTATGGTTGTGGTGTTGGTGGCTTAGGTGCAGTTTTCAGCCGAATTGATGTTTTCATGTAAATAAATATTAGTTTATGTTGACGAGTTTATAAACAATATGAATTTAAACTTTATTTTTATTTGTGGATGTATAGTTATTTATAAATTATCAATTAAAATTGTGAAAGACTTTCGTTACTGTCGACAATAATTAAAAACTATTTGTTAATATATCAACTGATGGAGTAGGCGCAGCCCCAAGATTTTATCCCCATCCCTCCGTTGGGTGCGCCACCAAATACGCTCTTGCGTAGACTCCTATCCCCGCGGAGGGGGAGGATAAGGGGAGCTCCGCTCCAACTCGGTGTGGCGTCGTTAACACGAGGGCCAGAACCGTTAGGTCGGTGAAAGTACGCTGCGGGGGAGGAAGGGGTTGAGCCTGAACTTCCGGGAGTTTGCGCTCTGGCGGTTGACTCAGGTAGAGCCGCAGAGCCAAAAATACCGTAAGCTGTAAACTCCGAGGATGCTAGCCAGCGAGCTTCGCTTACGGTTAAGCAGGCGAGCCAACCTGAGAATCCTGTGTGTGGGCGTAAACCAAGCTGCTGGCCAGCGAGCCTATCTATGGAACAGTGGTGGGGGGGGTGTCAGCCTCAACTATTTAACGCGGCGCCATCTGCGCCCGCGTTCTCATTCAGTTTGCATCGGGGAGCTTATACGTGTATGTACAAGGTGTGTAGGAGTGAGGGCGAGATGTCCGGAGAGTAAGGGCCAGACAATCTCGCGTGCTGTAGGCACACGGTCGCCACGACCGGGTTAAATTTTGGCGTCAGGCCATGTGACGGTAATTGTCACGGGACGGAAGTCCGACAGCGCGCATCACGCGTGGCTTGTATTTTCTGCGGTAAAGCAGTGTTCTGAAAGGAAAAGGTTGCCGGAGTGTTTTAATATTAGCAATTTATTGTAACTTGTACATAATCTTTGAATATATTGTTTTTATTTTGTTATTGAAATTTATTTCTTATTTCACTACGTCACATCGGGATCTACCTGCGCGCCGACTGTTAGTGGAGGCGATGCCCGCGCCTCGTTCCTCGTTAAAAGTTGGGCGGCGCCGCCTCGCCGTGGATTCAGCCGCGTGCCGCTCGGATCGAGTATCGCGCGAGCGCGTGCGAGCGAGAGAGGAACGCGCGAGCACGCGCGAACCGCGCGGAGTTTTCACTCTCGGCTGTTTTGCCTTTGTTTCATGCTTTCGGCAGAAATGCGTTTAGAGCGGGAGGTCTCGGAGCAGTGCGTGCCTGCGCGTGTTTTCAGCGCGCGTCGGGGAAACGTGAAAGCGCGGCGCGAAGCTCTTGAAACGAACGCCGAAGTTCATAACATGTTTTACGAGGTGGGTGTTGGTGAGCGCGCGCCGCCGCCCGCACCGCCGCCACGATCTCACGCGAGCGCGGAGGAGGAATTCGTTCGTAGCAAACTGTGAACGACTGTAAATTTTAATATGCGTGTGTGTTTTGTTGTTAATTGTGAAACGCGAAAAGCCGCAAAATAATCGGCGTATCATTTACGCTCAAAGATGTATGGAAATGTTTAGGCCCCGGAAGTTGTTCGAAGTAAGCCTAAGTGGATATCAAGGTGAAATTAGGTTGCAGTGGCGGTAAACTTCTGTCCTAATCGTGTATTATATCAGCAAAGCCACTTTCTATTTCACATAGTTTACGAGAAACTATTCATTGTATAGGGGTTATTGTAATTTCATCGGGATACAATACGGATCTCGGCCTAGAAATCAACAAGTCTTATTAAGCTAGATTATGTTCGTATTTACTCCATAGATTATCCGTTGAATAAACGTCACTAATTCCTATTTACGGCGTACAAGCCTCCACTTTTCTTCGCACATGAAATCACGCTTCAGTTTTCGTAAAATCATAGTTACTTAAAATCATAGCTACTAAAGTGCTGTTGGATAAGCAGCAATATTTCGATTGTGTTCTGATAAAACATTCGAAAACGGCGGGCGTCAGCATTCTTTGAGTTCAAACAATTCATAATTGTAGGGATTTTAATGCGGTGGCAGAAGTGTAACTGAATTAAAAGAAAGTCTCGTGTGTATTTGAACTTTACCAACCTCGCGTTTGAATACTTAAATGTTAAATATTTTTGTTTGCTATTTATTGCATATAATACATTCATGCAGGAAACAAGATGGTAGCGGTACGAAAACTGGATTGATAGTGGTAACAATTAATGCTGGTTGATTAATGGAGGAAAAATAATAATGTGAAGCAAAACGACATGTTACATGTGCCAATTAAATCTTTCGTCGGGAGAGAATAGTGTCCTATTGAGTAATGGCGGTATGTTATTAACTTGCATTCTTCATAGACATTTCCAACAAATCAGGAATAATCCAACCGAAAATAACTTGTCATTGGAACAAAAAATGAGATTTCCAGAACATATTGCATGGATTTTGAATTTTTTTTTCGTTGTTTCTTGTTGGTACAAAATTTCCGTAGAAGCGGACATATTGAGAGAGAATTTGCCTTTGTTGCCTAAAAATTATGTAATATCTAATTAGTATAAATATTGATCACTGAAACTAATTTTTCATGGTGGCAAACAAAACTTGTATGATATGTGAGAACACTACAGAACAGTACCTGAGCTGTTTTTGTGATCCAAATACTTATACACTAAGCACACATTTATCCTTCACGCAGGACTGCATTTTTCGGAACCAAATTACGCAGGTTAATTTCAATGTAATTTAAACAATTATTGAATTACTTGAATAGAATTTTTAGTATATAAATAAATATAGTGTGCTGAATTTAGTTCAATTCTAAATTTCATTTCTTGTATTACGACAATTTGTTTTCAATGACAATTAAAATTTCTGATTTAAAGCCTCATTGTTATTTCTCATTTTTTACCATGCTTTTAATGCCTGAAATACTGTAAGACGTGAGCAAATGCGGATGTTCTAGGCTTCTGGAAGTGTGTAGTAAATTGTGAATAGATTATTCATACAATATCATAGAATTTAATAGCATGATAAAAATAGAGACATTGAAAGTGTTGGAAATTTCCATTCTCATGGTAAAAATTAAGTTTACCGATGCAAAAAAGGGTCTGCTGATTGGAATATAGCGAACAAAAATTGAACTTAACAAACTGTTCAATCAGGTTCCATAAAGAGATCATAAACAAGTGTCTTTTATCCGTGTACCCCAAGAGTCCGGTCGGTTCACATGATGGTCTACTCTTAAATTGCAGTAACAATGATGATTAAGTATTGTGTTTTGTTATGATGATCGTTCTTTACAATTTGACGCTTGTGGGGTAGGGAAATACGATGAACTGAGAGTGGAGTTTTCGTTACCTGAATATAAAATAGAAAGCAACTGTATGATCGATTATTATCGAGGCATCTTCTGGAAAGACATATTTGAGAACAGTTTCGCAGTTATTTCAATGACGCCAGGTTGGGAATTGCGACACACTGCTGACATTTTCCTTCTCCAACATTATGATGTACGATATTGTCAACTTTGAGGCTGGCACAATTATGTTAATGGAACAGTTCATAACGGTTTTGTTTTAATATTTTATAATCATTTGTGCTTAACATATGTTTTCTTGCATTGTTGAGAAATATTTAATAATACTTTAAATATTTTATTTCCATTTTAGCTTGATAGAATATTATTGATGATGTGTGTCTGTTGAATGACGTCATGTAATTTTGAATTATTATGAACGCGCCACAGCCGGACAAGGATATGTTCTAGTTTAGCGTGAAGTGTCTGACGAGGAGGAGTACAATTAAACCTACAAGCAAGCGCCGCCCGCCTCTCTGTTTGACTGTTAAGTCGTTGAGTAGGCGGGGAGCCTCTCGTCGTTGAAGTCGTACCCCCTCTTCCCCGTCCGTCTGTATGACCGAAGAGAACGTCTTGCTCACCTCCCTATTGTTTGGGCTGCGCTTCCCCATTGAGACGATGGTCCCCCCGTGTATTCACGCAGTGGGCTGTCCATTGGGTCGCAGACCCGGATGCTTGGCTCTCCTCTCCTCCCTCTGGGGCGCCGCGCCGCGCCTCGCACTGAATGCACTTGAAGGAGCCACTCGGCCGCTACGAGCACCTCGCGCACCCTGCTCGGACCGGGCCGAGCAGCTGTTCTCGCTGGCCAGCAAGGGAAGAGGCCAGTGTCCAAATAATGGTTCACTTCACTTAGCCATATGCTTTTGGGACGAACAGAAACCTTCGTAAAATCTGTTTGATTTAGTTCATTCGCAATTTTCAACCACGACAAACACTGGCATGAAAAAGTTAACTGAGAGAAATTGGTGAATATCATTGGAGTTCAGAGGCTTAATCGATGTTTTGCATAGTACACCTTACCACATTTCAAATTGAGTGCCTTCAGATATTTAAATAGTTTATGAATTAATAAATTGTGAATTGTTCAGGAAACTAATATAATATTGATAATGGCGGCAGCAGAACCAAAAAAACTGCTGGACAATACCATACAAAATAGTTTTCCGAAAAGTAGCAAGCAAACTGCTGATGAAAAACAAAATAAAATACTTTCGTATTTTAACGCTACAATTAAGTAAATAGTACAGCAATAACCTGGTAGTACAACAGTTCTTTACATGCCAAGAAGTAAAAAAATAAGTGGCTTTTTCATAACGCAATACGTGAATAGCAAATATTTAATGGCAGATAGCCTTTCTTTGTAGCCTTTCCGTGGCACGACGTCGGCTGAGCAGTGAGTAGTGACGCATTGGCTATGAGAATTCAATGATGGACGCAGTGGAAGAATAGTCAGGATAACACAATGAAATGTTTGTACTTTCCAGAGAAGAATTATCATTGTTTTTGAGTTGTCCCCGAGTTTCCCGGTATCTAACGAACATATATCACGCGGCCGGATTCTGCATAGTTTTATTTCTATTTCTGTGCGCATTCGAAATAAACAATATGTTACGGAAATTATGATGTTAATATGTTATAGACATTATTCAATTACCTCGTATATTGTATGCGAGTGAACATGTGGTTTTGGAGTGATGGTATGGTTGTCTTGTTTACATGCACACAATTTCGTGTGCTACAAATTTCTTGCGTTTTATCAACAATTGAAAAAGAATTCGATTACAATGGATAAAGGGATTTGAATTGTTTTTTCCCGGGTCCCAAACCTTAGAATTATGTGATGCGGAAGGCGGGCTGAATACTGGTGATCTGAGGAAGTGCTATGGAAGCAGGATGAATCCGAGGTAATCTTGTAGTAATAGGTTTGGTTTTATTGGAAAAGGGAAAATTCTATTTTCAACAATTGAATGAGTCGGGGACGATAGTGTTAATCCATATTTCGTAAATCGAAATCGAAGGTCGTAGAATGTCTGCTAAAAACAGACATTATGACGACGTGGTAAATAAACATGTTCATAGAACTATATTATGTGTGTAGAAAGCAGCCAAAAGTGTGTATCGAAACTAAGAACCGTCTTAACCTATTAAACTTTAGTTTTTCCTCTGGCGGACAAAGCGTACAGACATGTGAGTTAGCACTATGTACACCCTACCTCTTCAATTTTCAGAGGAGTCTTGATTATGAATATTTTGGCAGAGCGGAAGAATTGATTATGTAAATAAATCAAGCCTTCAGGGCAAAATAACAGAGGAATCCAATAAATATTATTGATGATGATAATAATAATAATAATAATAATAATAATAATAATAATAATAATAATAATAGGAAGTATTATTAAAATTATTTTTATCATAAATGCCTATTCTTAAATATATCTGAAATGCATATGATCGTTTTTATCAGGCACATTTAGTAATGTATGTATATAATAAAATTATTAAAACTTTTTGTGGACAATTATTTCCTTTACCATATTATGTATGTATATATTAAACACAAACCCGTTTGCCCTCCACCTCAAATCAAAAATTTACTTTTGTGGTAACTCTTTTATAGGCTCTCCTTCATACTTCTAAAATAATATAATTTCATCAGCAAGTGTTCGGATAGCCCGTGAAAACCATAAAATAAGTTTATGGAGCTGGAATGGGGATTGAGCCGCGAGCACAGCTGCGCGCGTGCTGCAGGGGAGTTCCCCGCGCCGGGGGGCATCGGACGAGTCGGACTTCCTTCCCAGATGGCTGGAAGGGGGAAAGGAGGAAGGCGACGAACTCGATGTTGTACTGCTGTCTTAATGTCTAGAAATTTAAGATGTTGTAGAATGAATCACCGTAAGATATGATGACGCCAAAAAAACATTGTGTGCATTACTATGTATTGCATGGAGGACTTAAAACTTGTTTTAATACCATTCAGGAAAATATGTAAAAGAACAATAAAAAGGAAGTATTAGGCACCGAGCGAAGAATAAAGGAAGTAGAGCAACTAGCGTGTTAAGAATATTAGTAAATTGGAGAAAGAGGGGAGTATTTCGGAACCCTATTTAGACGCTTACGTGATAACTTTGCAGACACACTCCAGCGCAGCTGGAAAGCATATAACAATTGGAAGTTACTATTACAGGTTACATTAAACTGAGTTCTTGTAGTGCGTAAATTCGTACGGATATAGACGTGTGCGGTTATATCGCCAGTACTAAAAAAGTTAAAACCTTCTGCTTTACAGAAGTATTTTATCACGAGCCGAGCCGTTTATTTTGCGTCGCTTTTCTTGTGCATCAACCATATTGAAGAGTGCATTTTCATAGCTTGCTTTCGTGTTGTATAAAAGTAATGATGGACTAAGCAAAATAATTCAATAGAAAGTTGTAGAATTGATAAAAATCTCTCCGATTAGTTTAACTACTTTTACAAGAGATAACTTTCAGAATTTGTTTTTATTTCAATTTTCAAATATCTGGGTAATATTTTTTAATCACAAGCAGAAACGTTATTGATGTTGATTGCTATTTTGTTTATGAAGGAGTCTGTAGAATCGATGTTGCTTTTCACTAGAACCAGTCCTTCTGTCTGGAAAACGCGCGAATGTTCCTAGCCAGATGGCGGCAGAAATGTTTATTGTTCCGGAAGGAAATGGTATTGCGCTGGCGGAAGCGAATAAGGAAATGCATGCGAGAGGGGAGAAGGAAAGTGTACAGGAAGGCGCATTATAAAAAACACATGTTAATGACGTACACAATGCTTAAATAATCGTGTGCAATATTGCACAAATGTAGATAATGTTTGCAAAAAAATTCATTTACATCAATCCTAACGTTACTTAAATTTTGTTTCAAAACAAACAACCGATACATTTCTTAAAACGATCTCGAGTCGTACATCCGCTACCTTCCCGACAAACTGACTGTTCTCGCCTGATAACACAAGACTTCAGAAGTCAGAGTGCGCACAATGTGTGTTATGTCAAAATAGACTTCATTTATTCAAAAATATCAATCAACATTCAATCACATTATTTAATACATTATAATCTTAATTAATCTATTAAATTTAAAATACTTTAAATGTTTATAACCATAACAATTGTTTCTCATATGATACAGAAATACATAAATAATAAAGTAACATTGCGCAAGAAAAGCCAAACCACTTTCTCGAAGTGTTATAATTTGTTTCTTATTTCCTCGCATCAAAAACACAAAAGCACACATTTTCGTCTTAATGATGGCGATTTCAAAATTATATAGTCGTGAAAAAAAGTCTTCTATTGCCGAAATGCAATGAACTGTTGGAAGCGCAGGGCATAAGATCTAGCTTTTTAACTTTAAATGAAATATATTTTCAATTCAGTGTGGTAAAATGTATTTCTATGTGTTACCATGCACATTCTTGATCAGGTTCTCCACAGTTGTCCCAGGTGACATTTCGAGATATTGGGAGTTGTGGATACATGTGATTAGACGTATTATTGTAAACTAGGTAGTCTATTCGAATGTTGTTTTTGACTCGCATTTTAATGTGTTTTTTCTTGTACTGATCAACTAATGATGGCTAAGCTATTGAAAGCTGCTATTATTATAAACAATATTGTTAACAATGACTCTTATAATTATTTCATTGTAAATGCAAACGATAACTCACCACAGTACCAATACCACAATACCAATACCAATAGCTGTAACCCGCCAAAATGATGGGGCAGTATGATGCGAGAGTTACAAAGACACAATATTTGAACAAGGTAGTGCAGACGGCTATTATTTCTTCTAAGATTTTCTTTTTGATACATTTTCCTCATCAAATTGCTTTAAGAAACATAAAAGAAAACACTTTTTAAAATCTTCAGAGCGCTACATGAAGTTGACAATACGCAAAGGAGGGTTCTTTTAAAAAATCACTTGACGAAATAAACAAAATCGCCGTACATAATCGAGTAACCTGCCAATCGAAATAAACTTAAGGAAGTCTACCCTTAGGTTGCTGTGTTTTGTAAATCCTCTAATATCCAAACTCACTTCTATCGCCCCTAACCCTAAACTCACCCCACCTTCCAAATTCTGTCGCGCCGCTAATAGTGTTGTTTTGTACTGCCACGCGTCCTTCCAGTAGAATCAAATTGTTTTATATAGCATATGAAGACTTCGTATCCGAAAAAAACTTGTTTGCAAGCATATTCTTAAACCATAAGTAATACGTTGCCAACAAGAAAATCATGTTTCTGTCTTGTTGCAGTTGTTCAAACTTAGATGCAATCGCAGGGATGCAGGAAGTTGTTGTAAATACTATTCGTATTGTGTATCGTATTCATAATGTCGATTTTAGAAAAAATCGTCAAATACCCAAGATATTTTTTAAATTACTGTTTCCGTAGTGATCGCATTTTAATATTATTTATTTTTTAAGAACATGATAATATTGCTCAAACGTACGTATAGCGTAAATAGGACAAACAGGCAAGCTTCACGAAGAGACGAAGCGGTCACAAACGCTCCCCGGTCACAGATTCATGAAGGGGTAGACACTGTGAAGGACGTGACGATCGCACTGCCATAGAGTGGTGGAAGTGTCGATTCGGAAATGGGTGGGGAACGGGCAAGTGTAGAACAGCTGTAGGGGAGGTCGGGCCCTACAGCCTGCGCAGCAGGACAGCGCAGCGCAGCGCAGCAGGCGCGACAGGAAATGCGGATGTGACGGGCGAAGACCCCGAGCCTGAGCCCAGGCAGCCGGGCCGCCTCCGCCGCCGGGCCGCCCGGCCGCCCAGCGGCCCAGTAACCCGGCGGCCCGGCTCCCCGGCCACCCGGCGACCGCGGCGCCCTTCTCTGCTTTCCCTCCTCGCCTCCTGCCGGAAGCCATCTGCGAGCTCCGAAAATAGCCGTGAACAGACGCCGGGGCTCTCCGCGACCTCTGCCCTCTGCCGCTGAGCCGCTCGCGTTCCGGCCCCGCCCACGGCCCCGCTCACGCCCCCGCAACAACCCTGCCCTCGCACGGCCGGAACTGCCTAAAGGTGCGACTACAGAGAAGGGCACTCTAGGTAACGTTAATACGTTTAGAGTATAATTACGGTTAAATGGTGGCCTACGTACGACTTTATTCTAATAATTTCGTACTGGTGCGTCTTGGAGAATCATCACGAAAACCTTTATGAACGCCGCACTAGTGAGCTCGAATCTTTGGTTGATTGCACCACCTCTACAGTCCGTGAGTATATTCTTCTGCGTAATTTTGACGACTTTTGTGTAAAATGAAGTATGCACCATTGAAATGAAACTGAGCAAAGTCTCTGAAAGACTTCTTTGTTACATTGGCTCGCAAACGAAGTGGGCTTTCGTGCTCACCGGGGAGTTGCAGAACTGTCTACTCTACTCTCGTATTGAGTCACCGTACAGCGTTAGAACAGTCTGAAAAACAGAACCGCTCGTGTTCAGGTACGTTTTGAAACAGTGTTTGCTTCTTTTTTTTCCCTACATCAGAAACTTCTAATTTTAGCTAAGACTGGAGCATTTCAATACCTCTCACTTTTTTTGGTAACGTTATTTCTATGGCCTACGTGAAGTTCAATTTGAGCTCGAATTATTTTGTTCTTAAAATTCTCCCAAACATTTCAAGGGATAATATATTGCACTTCCTTCTCTTTGTTTAATCCTTGGCCGTTGCTGATGTTCAATATAATTTTTATATTAAACCTATGTTTTTGATCACGAAGTTTCCGAGGCCTTTTCAATAAACATTTTCTTGTTCTGTAAGTGACGTAGGGTACGCGAACGGAAAGCAAAGTAGCCCGAGGAGACCGCATACGACGAGGTCAGCTTGATGTGGAGCTGGCATTGGTGGGGGCGAGACTGAGCGGGGTAGCGGTAAGGGAGTGTGAGAGTATTGATTCCAGACTCGTCAACTGCATAGTCCTGTAAGTGTAGTGTGTGTTACACCAAGATGTAGTGGTGTTCCTCGCCTCTGAACGTAAGATTTGACGCCCGCCTACTCGTCGGCCTGCGTGGTTTTTCACCTCCGGGTGTCTCCATCCTAGTCGAGCCCAGCCGTGAGCTCTTGAAACACGTCATTATGTAGTGCGTATGTGTGTAAGGGGAGATAAGAGAATAGGGATGAGCAAGGAAAGTTCGCGCGCAGGCCGCGACCCGTTTATTACGGTACCGCTCGGACATTACACTGCTGTTGATAGGAGAAACAACGGAAAATTCTGATCAAAGCAGCCGGACGAACTCTTCCAGAACTGACTAGAATTCCCCTCCGGACTGCGCTGAATTCGATCCAGCTGTAAAGCTCGAGTCGAAAATCGGCCACCATGAGGACTCGAACCCTCGGATCTACCGGTCAAAGTTGCTGCAAAGAAACCATGTTGTCGCTGATCTATCGCAGATGATGCGCCCGTTGTCGTCCGATGACCGAAGTTAATCGGCGCCGGGCGCTATTTGTACCTGGATGGGTGACCTCTATCGCAACCGAACCTCATGTGCTGCGCCTGCGTCGATCGTTTTTACTCGGGGATTGCGTGAGGACGTGGAAGGCGTTAATTTTTGAAGCGGCGTGTTGCAAGGGGAAGTGACGAGGTTGTTGCTAGTTACCCGCGGCGTCCGGGAGGGTGGGGGAGACGGGGCGAGCTACGACGCGGGCGTGGGTGAGGGTGCGGTGGCGGACGCCAGGGTTATTGTGCGCAGGACGTTCTGAGGGAGCGCGGGCTTTTATGGCGAAACTCTCCTCTCCCACCCGTTCGACCTCCCCATAAAACTGCACCGGGGCGTGGCGGCGGCGGCGGCGGCGTCGCCGCGAGTTAAACGGACGGCGAGTTTGCCCGACGGCCCCGGGGCGTACGCGGGGATGGGTGTTCCTGATTAGGTCGTCCTCTGCAACACACTTGATCTGTAAACAGCGCAACCCATGGTGGCTGAAGGACATGGCTTGCACCTTGGATAGAAACCCCCATCTCTTAATGCGATGGGTTAAAAGTAAGCAGATATTCCTGTAAGTTTCCTTCCAGCTTTCGCTCGGCCTTTGATCAAACTACTATCATTCCTATTGGTTTGTTTCTCAATGCTATAGGTATCGTGAGTGATAAAGCCCTGTGTTTTGCCTCTTGAACTTGGTCTTTAAAAAAATGTTTTCATAATTTAATTTGGATACCTACTGTACGGTTAATTATTGTTATGCCTTCAGCTTAAGAGTGGGCAAAATGTTAAATCTCTATTTTGCCAGAAACGTTTGAGCTGTAAAAATTTGTTGGGAATGAAATCTCGCTATATCTCAGAGTGTCTCTCCACCGACATATTTGTAGAACAGGATCAATTTCGATTCTGTCAGATCGATACCTTCTCTCTCTCTCTCTCTCTCTCTCTCTCTCTCTCTCTCTCTCTCTCTCTCTCTCTCGATGTTATCCTGTCATCTCCAATGTGTGTTTAACGGGGCATATTAGAATTTTGTATTTGCGTCTCCCGTTTCCATTACCGTGCTGTCTCCGACAGCCGACGAAGAGGCTTCGATACGGACGCCAACGTAGACCCAAGGAAATGGCCGTAATATCCCATAAAATTCTGTCGAGCGAGCAGCTGGTAAGAGGCCCGGCGGCGTGCGCGTTTGTGTGTGGACAGCTGCCAGCGGAGACGGAGGTAGGCCCGAGTGCGTGGGAGACGGGGGTGGGGACGGAGGCGAAGGCGGAGGCAGAAACCGCCGCCGTCGTCGACTCGCTCTTAAAACGCTCGAAGGTCGCTTTCACGCAGGCGCCAGCTGAGGCATCGAGAGGGCGGCGGGGGCGTGGGTGTAGGCGGACGCGACGCGACGCGGTGCGGTGCGGTATGGCCACCCGCCCGCTAGTCCGTCCACCCGCACTCGCCCGCACCCGGCCGCTGCCTCCGCCGCCTTCCGTTCGTGGCCCACGTCGGGCCGTATGAGATTCCGAGCGGCGCGTGAGCCGCACGTGCGGGCGAACCGGCGCGGCGCGGTGCCGGGGCGGGAGGTTAGGCGGTGAGGCGGCCTTAGATGGCGAAGCGGAGCGGTGCGGCTGGCGGGCGGGGTTTGCGGCCGACCGAGCTGGTGTGCCCTCCGGGGCGCCTCGCCTCGCCTCGCCTCGCCTCGCGGCGCGGCGCAGCGGGGTTCAGCCCTCGCCTGTCAGCTCAACTCGAGAACGCTTATTGCGTCGGATCCCGCGCGCTGGCACCCACGCGCCGCCTGCCCTCTCGTCTGTCCTCTCAGGCGTCTCGCGGCACCTGCCTGCCACGTGGTGTCCACGCCCACGCCCACTCGAGTATCGTGTCTCGTCACCCACGCGCCAGCCTAACACGATCACGGCAGTCGCTTACCTTCATTTCTTACGGCTTCACGCATTGCCGTTTCGTTCTCGGGGGCGAATTCGTCTGCGTTGTTGCCCGACCTTTAACATTTTGCCGAGTAGTCTTTTATCGTTCCTTTCCATCTCATCACGTTTAATTCACCTCCGCCGTGCCTCAAATCGCTTCTCAATTTGTTTCATATCTTCATTTCTTCGTCGAGATCCACTTCTTTTTTTCTATTAGGATTGATTTCAACTCTTGTGTTCTCAGTTGCATGCTTTTATAAAGCTTTCCATTTTACATCATTTTTATTGACAAATGTTGAGAACTCTTTTAATACAGCGGTGAGTAATCGGTGTTTCTGCTACTTTCCACATTACATTTCAAAATGATAACTCCAATTTGTTTTTTGTTTTCAGTAGTATTTCGTTTAATGCAACCCGCAGTTCATTTATGTATTTAGAGATTGCGTTCTGGCTATACGGTCAGGGGCATGATCGGATGGAATCGGGACCGAAACACGGCATGGGAAAAGGAGGGTGGGGGACTGGGCGCGGGGCAGAGCGGAACAGCTAGAACAGAGCTTGACGTGGTCTGCGGCACGGAATTCTGGGCGGGCAGGGATGCGGTGAGATGTAAATAAAATTACTTCAATGTTATGCTATATATAATTACTTCTTTTTACTTTATTGACTTACTTCGTGAGAACAGAAAGTATTGTAATCGAGCGCCTGAAAACAGCTATATTTCGACAGAAACATTTTTATTGCCGGACCTTGTTATGAAGAAGTGGATAAATCTTAGTGCTGTATGGTAGACGAGTGTAACATGGCACCGCCAGACGGCTTAAGATTGTTTTTCGTAAATAGGCTTTCAACGAGGAGTGCTCGTAATCCGAACCCATATCTTGCTTGATGGGTATTGCGAATAGCTTTTACAATTTACCCACGCCGAAAACGATGTATTTCGCTTAAATGGGGTTTATTTCCCGATGAGTAAACAGTCAATGCCCGAACGTTGAAATGCGACACTGAGCGTTGGTCGACGTCTTAAGCATACCGCACTCATCGACGCTTTCGATTAATATCACATTTTCAGTTCGTTATTATTAGCCCATTAAGGGCTAAGCCTTTCAGTTTGTTAGTGGTAATCAATTATTAAAAGCGGAGTTCTAGAGGTTACGTTCGCTGTTAATGCCACAGACTGATAATCGTCGTCTAGCTCGGACGTGGGAATATGAACATGATTGCTAATACTCGTATATATGGATTAGGGTATTTAAAGAGGCTTCTATGTAGAAAACAAGTTACAATTTTCAATTTTCACTTTGTGAATGGCCTAGTGCAATGAGGTTATAGAGGTGAGGTGTGGGTGAACAACTTACCACGCAAACTTCAGCCCCAGTTTGTGCACTACAACGTAACGCAACCTAGCGTATGTTCGGTGCGATCGGGGAGACACTGTCTCGAGGGTGAATATCCGGCACCGTTGGCGCTGCATACAGGTGCAAGTGGCTTGAGTACGAGGTTTTGTCTAAATTCCCCTAGTAGACTGTGGCGGAAGTGGCAAGCCAGTAAAATATGACAGGTTACAGCCTTTAAAGGAAAGGACACCAACCTTTGTGACAAAAAAAAAATGTCGATGGTAACGTCTGTGAACATTAGATGAAAGTAAGGGAGGTGTTGTGATGTGTAATTGAGAAAATGAGTTTTTTTATCTCTAATATTGTGGTGAGAATTATTTTTCACTTGTGCGTCTCCTTTTGTTAGGAAATAAAATTGCTGGAAACTTCCAATTGTTCGCAGAACAAAACACTTATTTGGGTCTAGTTTTACATCCTAGTCGTTTCAACAAATTAGATGCATACTCAAAATTACATAAACTATTTAGTTCTACAAAATTGAGTAAATAATTCCAATGAATTTGTACTTGAATGCGACGAGGAGAACATTCATCCACGTAATTAAAACATCACACGACGTTCAATTATGAAAATGGAAACATGCAATGCAAAGTCTTTGATATAATTCAGTCGATATAATGACAAAGAAATGGGCTGGCTTGGCTGAAAAGTCTAACTTGAATGTAAATCTTCATTATCATTGTCCACTTCGTGTGCTCAACTTGACACTTCAAGTCGGTTTTCTATTTTGTATTTTTCGTATCTAAAATATCGATGAAAACTATGTTATATTCGTATTAAAACGAGCAAGAGACTTGTCAATTTTTTTTCTGGAGTGTTATTCTATATAGTTGCGAGTCATGGACATGTAAAAAGAAAGAAGAGATTCATACAAAATTTAGAAATGTAGTTTGCAGAAAATAATGTTAAAAGTACAATTGTTCGAAAAAAAAGAAAGAAATTAGTACTGGGAATTTTCAGTTTTTTTTACTTCTCGCTCATCATTGGATGAATAGGAAAGGGCGAATTTGGTGGCCCATATTTTGTTCCGAAATTGTTTCAAAAATTGTTAATAGAAGGCAAAACAGATCACACAAGAAGGATAGAACGATCGGAATACTTGATGTGGAAATAGTAGTTCTAAACAAAATAAGGAAAATAGCACAGGATAGAAGAATACTAAGCAGAACATTCAATGGAAACTTGTCGTAAGTTTGATCTACTTTGAAGGAAAAATGTTAATTCGTTTCTTTGTACTAATATTGCAATTATTTAAAATGTCGAGCGGAAATTGTGTTGCGGTAACGAAGTTGACTGTAAACGTTTGTTTACAGATAAATTAAGTTGTGAATATTCCTGTAACCTTAACGATTCTACCTCAAGCATGCAAAAAAAACATGTTTACTCGCATTATCTTTTGTTGAAATAGGTAAACTCGTCGTAAATTCTACTGTTCGGATCTGAATCGGTGGATGCGTTTCGGTATGTGATCTGTCATGGATGAGTATTAGTCTTTTTTGTCCCCGCCTCATGGTATTTCAGAGACACACTTACTCTAGTGTGAACCGCGCTCAATTGCGTTCTTGCTTTCTCGGCATTGAGATCGGAATGCCTCTGGAAAGCGCAGGTTATGGCTACGTGAGTGTCAGTTGACCATGAAGCGAGCAAATTCCTATTAAATCATTGTGTGACTATTTCGCGGTCATGCGAATGCGTTCAGGAATGCGCTGCCAACATTTCTTTTCGAAGATGTATATTTTGTATTATAAGTGAAAAACGGGCTACTTACTAATTATTTCAAAAGCTTCTAAAATGTACAATATGCAATGTTTCTTTAGTTATTGGTCACCTAGATTATTTGAATATTTATATTTTTTCCACTTTAGGGTTTATTTTCTTAGCCGTACCTTATGGTCTCTTTTCCGCGGCTTTGATGCGATGGAGAAGATTTGGGGTGAAAACCTGAATTCGAAGGGTTAGAATACGTTAGAATGTAGGTATTGTAATAGCTTAAAGACCTTAGTTCTTACATAGTTTCACGCTTTGCAGTTATATATAATTACCTATTAAAAAAATATATAAATACTTTTGTAATTTAATTACATGAAAAAAATGTTCAGGAATGTGAGAAGACTTACCTTCAAAATTATGGAACTGGGTAATTCCGTGCAAAATATTATTTGCTGCGTCGTTAAAATCACCGTTTTTCTTTTTCTATACGAATAAATCGGGACACAATTCCACTTACGTTATCAGAATAAATACTTCGTAACATTCGAATGTTTTCGTTTCCATACAAGTAGAGTACATTCCCATAGAGAGTTTTCGTACAGAACGGTCTGGAATCAAGAAACACGAACCTGCAAGCTTGTTTCGAGCTCCAGAATTACGTCAGCAAGAATGTGAAACAAGTTCTTTAGTTAGACGCATTGCGTGCGATACACATTGAAAAGGACAGAAGGAAAGAAAAGGAAATGAACATTATAAATATATGTCTGAAGAACTTGTCTTAGACAATAGTCAGCAATTCATCTATTCCAGCGATACAAATGTTGCTATTCATAAAATTAATCATCTCGATTCTGAGTCGTAATAATAAATAATACTATGTAATGGAGCATAAATAAAAAAAGTAAACTAGGAATTAGAGATACATTAACAAAACATGGAACAAAAACCGTCAGTGTTTTTGAACATCGATGTTTTAAAGCATATTTTGTTACCTCTAACATTTGATTCGTGCGCAACAAAATTTAATTAGACATTAGACGTGCATCTTATTTTACAATTAAAATTTAACTGAAAACTAAGCCTCTCAACATGCGAAGTGCGAGGAAAGGTGAAGCAATGATCAGGGCATAAAGATCATCTCGGATGATGAATAAAAGTCTCTTCATTTAAGGTAATTTTAACTTTTACAAAACTGATTATGGGTATTTTTCCTGAACAAAACACATTAAACGTAAAAACATCGAACATAAAACATAGACGTTCAAAGAAACGTCGGCTTTGATACAAGTACATCTATGTTTAAAATGTCGATATTTTTATAGAAACATCGTTGTCGCATCCCTACTAGGAAGCTATACTGTCTTCTAAAAACTTCATACTGACGGTCACGCCGTGAAATGTAAATTTCCACCCTTTACTTCGTTGTATACGTGCTCTCTACGGCAGAGAGAAAGTATTGTACTGCTAGAAGAAAGAGTGCAGATTTTCACAGAAGATTCTGGTAGGTCCCTGATGACTAAGTGGATTTTACTTGTTCTTATACATAGTAAATTATTTTCTCGTGTACGTGGTGTAGTCAACATCTATCCAGGTATTGAGGTACGCGATACCGAAAAATGTTTTTTTTTTTTTTCAGTCGTCTTCGTGAACAATTAGCGTGAAAACAGTATAGTTTCTTTCTTTCTTTGTTTACTTCTTTTTTTCTGCAAAATCGATATTCTGCGACCTCTCTGTTCGAACTTGTTTTGCGAATTTTTCCTGCGAACGTGTCTAATTTTTTCGTTGTACTTCTCGTGAAATTCCATGGACATTCTTAAACTTTTCTTACACATAGCTCCAAATGTTTTCTTTGAATTTTTCTCGAATAGAGCAAGTGTCATTATAAATAAAGTGTTGGTCTGGTTTTTATTTTTAACACTCGAAATTTCGAAAGTTTAAAATGTTGCAGGTTTTTACGAACATGAAACCTTGACAGAAATTATTGCCTGAAAGTATTTTTCTTCGTAAAACTCATTAAAGTAAAATTGTTATTCGACGTATTCACACATATTTTGCTCTTGTTTGCACAAATCGAGGTCATTTTTCTACGCGAAATGGTTAAATTACATTTTTATATTCATACTTCGGGGGTCAATTTACCTCTTTAAAACGCTTGTTCGCAGAAAAGGATCATGTCGTCGAACGATCTTGATGCTTTCCACATGTCCAGAACTCAACTAAGCCTGAGAGGAGGCCTCTGGATCGCTGAGGGTCACCGTCTTAATGTTTGCTTGAACTATAAATTTGAGTTTTTGCATTAATAATGGGAACTGCCTTTAATAGCCTCTTGTCCAGAATTACACAAGCGTATATGTACGCGAGGTATAAGGAAACGAAATGCAATTAGAAACTAGTGGTATAATGTTTTTTTCACATTATTTGTAACCGTTACGGAATATTATAATTAGAGACAGGAATCCCATTAACATTCATGCAGAGTTTGTATAAATAGCATATTATCCTTAGACCCACAAAGCAGGTGGTCTTTGTTGCTTATTGCTATACTGCACATTTTATCCCTCCCGTACACGTGCTAGATTTGCGACCTGAGTACGCGTGACGTGAGCAACGGTCACAAAATGAATTATCGACGCCAAATTATAAGTTAAGTCACAGTGGATAAGGACGTTATAGGAAGCTGTAACTCAATCTCTTGATAACTCACTTTGGAAAGGAAAATTAACCAAGTGCCAACTCGCAGTCCGCGTGCATGCAACACAGTATTAATAGGAGTTTTTTCAGTGTAAGGTGTACACATATCTGGAAATGTAAGTTATTGCTATTGCTGTAATAAAGAAGCGAGTTCAGTGTAAAAAAAAATGATCAATTAAAATATTTTTAGCTACTAGTGTTTTCTAGTCGATGTGTTTGGTACTAAAGTCAATTTTGCTTCTCGGATTATATAATTTGAGATGGTGAAACCAGAAATAGGTAAATCAATTGAAATGAAATAGATGCAGAAAGAAAAACAGAAATTTAGTTTTTATTGAAGTTGATTATTTTTTGGAAAACATTAATAGTTTTTTCCAGAGTTTTGATATTTTTCTGAGGTTCAAGAAATTGTTTTGTAGAAACAAGCGTATTGTTTAAAATTATTGACTGTGGTTGTACACAATTGCTCGTTCTAAACTTTATTCTTGAGTTCAAGACCTTTACCTCTATTTTTCTGGATATTGAAAAAAATGTAAATCCTGGTGAATTTCGTTACCGTTTTTTTCTTTTCTTTGGATTTTATTAAATGAGCATGTAGCACTGCCGTGTCTGAAAAACAAATATGTAGCAGGTCAACAATTGTAAGTTGTACGACAAATGAGTAAACATATATGCAGTGAATATGATCGTGTATTAAGGATTCTCAAAGAATATTTAAGGGCGAAACTGTTGAGAAAGACTTGCTGTATATTAAAACCAACTTTGTAAAATTGCCTATTACGATTAACAAAATTGAAACACGTTCTTCCTCTAGCTGATCATTAAAAAAATTTCACATTAAAATGTATTTGGAATTAAATTTCGAGATATGGGTGAGACTGCTAAAGCGAAATAATATAAAATATTGAATGAAAATTCTGACTTAAAATATCTCCAAAATGTAAAAGAGAAGATTCTTTGTCGAAAAAAAATAGAAAATGCAGAATTTGACCTCACATTGGTCCAGATTTCGTTATTGAAGAATTAAGGTTTGTGACATAAAAAAAATTAATATGAATTTAAAAACATTTTTTTCTGACAAAAGAATGAATTTAACGTAAAATATTTTCAAAAACTGTTATTTGTTCACTATTACACAAGCCAACAAAAATATTGTAAACAAAAATCTGATTGTGCACGTTTTATTCATGTTTACCCTCATCGTGAATATTCGGCTATTTGTTAATACGTGTTTGAACGCGTATTTTAGCTTTTGATAGTGCATAAAAATCAGTCTCTAAATATATTTCTCGGTAAATTCTCGATATTGTTCTCAAAATGTTTCCCCACGCTGGGTCCCTTCGGTTTAGTAAGCTGTCCACTGAACTAATTGCTCAAGTAGCCCGACACAACCCCTTATTAAAAAAATGTATGACATGGTTTGAAGAACATAATTCTTTGCGAAAACTATGGATGCCACAAAAGCACATGCTTTATCGTATCATTCTTAACTTTTGCCATTTCCAAAAATTGAGTGTTCAATAAAAATGAGACCTACGCCATCTTTTAAGCGTCCCTTGTTCTCGTCGTAGAAAAAAAATTAAAGAAAAAAATTGGAGAATTTTTAATAACTTATTATAATTCGCATTAATTTCAAAAAATTGCGAGAAAACTAAAAGATTTTTTCAAAACATTGTACATCACTTTTTTAAAGATCTGATTTCTTTTAGAATAGAGATAAAGATGCGCGAAAACTACTGTTTTTTTCTAAAAGTAGCAAATGACCTTATTTGAAGACCAGTCGTCATAAAGAAAAATCTCGATCTTCAATACTGTAGTTGTGTGTAAACGCCGGAAAGAGTTTAAAATTAAATTCTATGCCATTTTTAAAGAAATTTAGGAAATGTAGTTGAAGCTGTATGTGCCCACAAAAATAAAAATATCCATTTGAAATTCACAGAGCCTCAAATTCAGATATAATTGTTGTGAACTATCAATTTCGAAAAAATAAAAAAAATAAAAACATTTAGGTTAAGTTGTTTATTAGTGCTTTCGCTCACGTACTTGTGTTTTGCCGTAAACCAATTTTCAGATATCAGAGCTCACAAAACGGGAGTTCTGACTACATAACGTTTCAGAAGTACGTTTCTATATAGAGAAGCAAGAATTATGCATTTTCTCGACATCAAGGACACAGTAAGTTTACTTTTCGCTGCAACGCTTATAACTTGTCTACGTATTTGAGAATGATAAATAAATATTTTATTTGACAATCGTTTCGATCGCGCAGCGATCATCCTCAGAGCTACAATTGTAAATGAATTATTCTAATTAATTGTCTACGTATGTACGTGTGTAGGCGAAAAAGAAGGGTATGGATATGACGAACTTTGCGCAGGTTATCTCTGCTTGCGCATTATATTCTGCATGACCAAGGCTTGAAAATCCTGTGCGTTGGATGTGCTTTTTGGCTTTGTACGGTGGTGCAAGCTGGACTTTTCTACTGCGAGTTTTCACTGCCCAGCAACTCGGAAGCGCTCTTTGGGGTACGCGCCAGGGAGCCACAGGTCAGCAGAGCGTTTGATCTGTTTATAGATTTCCGTGGCGCGGGTGGTTTGTACTCGTGGAACTCTGGCGGGCTAAATTGATGAATAGAGGTGGACGAAAACGTATCAATGAATTCTCAGAATTCGTTTGTGCGTGCATTTTTTCCACGTATGGCAACACTCTGTGTGCTGCGGGCAGGCCACGAGTGGTAGTGGGCATGCTCTTAAATTTCTCGCTTTTTTGTAATCCGATGGAATATGGTTAATGTTTCTGGAAGGCATACAGAAATTGTGGGTTTATGGCGATTTTGCATACCTATTAGGATGGTATTGGAAGTCGTAACAAATCTGATGGGTTGCTTTTTAAATTTATTTATCAATCGTCAAATTGGATTTCTTATTGCACCTACAATAACAGTTGTTATTTTGTGTCATTAACCTTACTAATAAGTGAACTTCAAACATTTCTAGGATATTTTTTCGAAATAAATCTTGATAAATTATCTTCTTTCATTGGCAGAAATAATTAAATTCCATTACAAATAATAACTAAAGCCGTAAGAAAATATTTTAACATCTTTGCTTACTAGAATCTACAAGCTTTGTCACATGTGCATTGAAAATACATACAAATTAACTATATGGTTTTGTGGAACATTAGTGGCTTACGCTTTCAATTTTAGTCATTTATTTGCAAAGAAATTGTTTGTGTTAATTTGTCTTAATCTTGAATAAGAACACCGAGTAGAATTGAGTCATTATCACAAACTGTATTTACTCTGTTAAATAGCGGTAAGTCTTCTCGATTTTTGATCTGAATACTTACGTAACACATCAGTGGACATATGTATTTAATTATTAAATATTCATTAAATATCTAACTGAAATTATTTCAGCAGTTTTGTTTTCCACGAGCTCCATGGGAGGAATATAAGTATTTGTTTTCGAGGAATTGGAAGTAGTTCGTAAAAACGGCAAGAAAGTTTTTTTTTTAATGTTATTCAGAAAAATATAAATAGATTCACGAAGTCCCTTTGTCTTCAATTGTATATTGTATGTAGTGTATAGTGACAGCTATTATTGTTATTGTTATTATTATTATTATTATTACTACCATTAACTGTAGAATGTTGTTCCTGAAGGTCTTTGATTAATTTAACAAATAAACTGTCGGGAGTGACCTTTGGGGTTCTGATCGTTCGAAAACAACAGGAAACAAAGCTTTGTTGTTAGATGCGTTAATTCATAACTACTTTTCGTGGATCACGTGTTCCTCAGTGCTGGGAAAAGGAAACAGTCCGGAGACGAAGAAACGTATGGACAAGGCACATTGTGCAACATTGAGACTAAGATTTGGTAATGGCTGATAATTGCGGCGGAATGAGCCAGAGCCATGTCGTGCACCAGGAAAAAATGAACCGGACGTGAAATGGTTCTAAATAGGTTCAAATATTTGTGATTGAAAAATCAACATTGCAGAAAATTTAATGCCGGGCCGCTATTTCTCGTTCTTGCCCATCCCCCGAGTTTGTGTCACACACAGCACCAAGTGCATCGAAAGTGTTTTATATACGTAAATAGTTTTAAGCGTTGTCTTTGCCAGCAATATTGTTCATTGAAATAGCAGCTTTCAATGACTTAGCCATCATCAGTTTTCTGAATAAACTCCTTTAACATCTGCAGGGTTTAAGATAGTTTCATAAATGTTACTCGCCAACGTCCTAGTTCTTAGCCCTTCAGATAGTTATGAGCTCTTATCCCTGAAGAGTAAATTAAGTTTGTATTCTTCTTCATTTTATTATTATTATTATTATTATTATTATTATTATTATTATTATTATTGGTTTGCGTATAGCCCATTATTGACTACGCTGCACAATTAACGTGTGTAATTTTTCCAGTATCAGCTTTTCAGCCGTATCTCTCAGTACAAGGTTATTACGCCTTGAAGTATGAATTATGGTATGATAGGATGATGATGATGATGATGATGATTAGTGAAGGGACAATCACAAATACGACCATGTCTACGCAGGACTCGAACCTGCAGCCTCCTCGGCACAGACGACGTCTGCCGCAACCGTCTGCGCCACGGGGCCGACATTTATTATTACTGTTGTTATTATTATTATCATTATTATCGTTATCATTCCGCAAATTTACGGCTAAAAATGAGTAATTTGCGAGTAAGGTACGGCTAAAGATGAGTAAGTTGAATATGAAAGTTACTCCGGTTGCCACGAGCTTGTAAAGATCAGATCTAGTGACTGTCGGTGCCTCTACAATACTTTGCGCAAAATGTGGGCCGTTCCCAATAAATCAATATCTTGCACTTCCCAGTCATTTGAATAGCTTTAGTCAAGTTCTTACACAAATTTGGCGGGACAAATCCTAGAGCTCCGATAACTATCAGTACGACCTGTGCCTTTTACGCCCCACGTTCGGCTGATCTCAATTTCCCAACTTGTAATTCAGACTGCCTCCAGACTTTCCTCTGCTTTCTTGGTTACGACGATTTGATCGCACAGCAATATCTACCATTAGACACGCTTTTTTCTTCAAATCCTTGATAATATATCCGGTTTGTTTGCCGCTATCGCGCTATCAATTTGAATTTGTTGGTCGAATAATATTGTTCTCAGTCTAACAGACGTCACCGGTTTTGGTGGGTGTTCGTACCACTTGGAGCATGTGTTTGGGACTTCGAGGGCGTTGCAGATCTGCCAGTGGAGGTAACTACAGATCCTATCGTGCGTTTTCAAGTCTTCGATCTTTATTAGGAGACAATATGATCAATGCCTTTTTTATCATTTTATTTATTTGTCGCGAATTGGCCGCCTTGGACCACGCGGACATGCACCTGTACTTACCGTGGCAAGTACATGTGACTGCTTTTTTGGGGTAGGGGGTCCACATTAAGCTAAATCTGATTTTTATCCCCTAGTGTTGCTAGTCCTGTGGGGGGGGGGGATTTAAGAGGGAATGATGATAATAATGAAGGATGACTGGACGACGCACACATACACACACACATGCCCAAGGCGGGAGTCGATCCCCCGATCCTTCCTTCCGAGATCGCCACAGCACTACTGCCTTATCGATTTCTGCTATTCGGACCGGCCAATGGATTGTAATTATTATTGTTGTTGTTGTTGTTGTTACAACTTAACTTCAAAAGCAGATCGTCAAAAGAAATGAGAAATCAATCGTAGACACATTTTTGAATTTAGAACTAGTCCGCAATTTGAATACATAAATACAGCTGCGGCGGTGTTTATTTGATAGAAATCCTGGTGGCGAGATTGCGAGCTGTATATTAGCAGATCGTGAATGCATTTTGCAACGCTAACTCATAATTCATAGATTTGAGGAAATGAATACATTTACCATTGAATGAAACGTGCAACGCGTTTCAATTCACTGTGATAAAGATCTTACTAATTGTAATTGGGAATTATGCTCTACATCCCCTGGAATTTCAATGGGAGTTATTGTATTACTTTGCTGAACACGTTAAGCGAGTGATTATCACGCTGACAACGCGCATTTGTGCATCACTTATTTGTGTTAGAGATCCTAGTATTAATAATTCGACAAAGTCCTCTGTTCGTGAATCACCTGTAGCATATTCCCGATTTGCAATTCAATAAAGTTTGCTTTTCATCCACAAATGATGGAATTTTAAATTGTCAAAACGTATGAATCTAAATATCTATGAATACTACGAAATGTAATTATTTCTAAAATATCTTACAAATTATTGCACATGGTGTATATCTCAGAAACATTTGACATATCGTTTGTGCAATTGCAGAAATACCTACAAATTATTGCACATGACTTATATCCCAGAAACACTTGACATATCTTCTGTGCACACTAAAATTGTCATTTTTAGTTACGTATCTTATATCTAGAAAAGTAGCTTGATTTTATCGGTAACAATTTCGTCAACATGGTTCCTAGGGCAGTCGCTTTATAGAGTAGCAAAGTTTCTTAGACCCTGAAATGCTCGGTTTTTGCCTGGCCTCTTGCAAAATGCCAGCTTTTTGAGATGCCCATTTTTTATGCATCGACGATATGTCCTACGAGTGTTTACTGGATCGTTACCATGCGAACTCGCTTAGAGCAAAGAAAGGTTGCTCCCTCCCTCTGCATCCCTCTGTCTCCTTTTGGGATGCAAGTTGGCAGTGTGGCTTTTTCGTCTCCTGTCGGGTCTCAAACGGCGTGAACATTAGGGCTTCGCTCCAAAAGCTCAGGCGCGACTGACCCAGGGAAAAGCGACGCAGTAAATTGTGAGTGCAGCGCAGCGCAGTTGTGCAGCCGCCTTCGTTTAGAAGGGCACCTGGTTTTCTGTAGCGCGCAGGAATTTGTGAGGTGAGCGCTAATCTGGCCTTATTCCTCGATTGCAGACCGTGCAAGCGAACACACTAATTATCGTCGAATTAAATTTGCCCAAATCTTATCGGGATGACAGGTTTTCTGTTACTCAGAAGCGTCGTGAAGACAATCTTTGTTAATGGTGAAATATGTTTCGAAACTTCCCATTTGTATTTTTCTTTTCAAGAGATACGGACGCTTTTACTCGAAGGTGGCTGAGGACCTAATGGTATTCTATCGCGATCCGATCTGAAGGATTCCAATGAATATATTATAGAGGATGTGTAATTTAACTTCACATGCAAAGTACCGTGATCGTAGAAAATATGTCAACCAAAATGTTGCGACGTGCTGAGTTTGGAGTAATTCAAAGGGGGCATTCGTACGCCTTGCCACATGACGTGCGAGCTGGCAAGGGATGTCGACGAAAGGACAATATCCGCTTACTGCGAAGGTACACTCCTATTGGAAACATTTGAGTAGTGGGCAGTAACAAGCATAATAGTTTTCATCCCAGGCGACTAGGGAAGAATGAAGTGTCCCTTTACATTCTAAAAGCTTGTAATGTGTGTATGTTATTATCTGTCGGAAAAGATATATTGAATACAACGTAGTATGTCTTTTGACTCGATGGTTTTCAGAGAATAAAATATTGATAGTTTATACTTCAAATCTGTTTTCAATTGGAATTTAAAATTCCACTGGACTGTAACTTTCACAAAGTGTTAGTACATCTAGTGCATTTTATCTCAAGTTAGTTGATCTGAATAATTGATCTTTTTTTTTCCTTTCAAAAAATGCGCAAGTGTGCAACGAAATCTGAAATAAACTCAACTGAAATTTGTTTGTCGTGAATTTCAACGTCCCTTTTCGTTATCTTTCTAGTTCATTTACGTTACACACTCTCTCGTGCTGGAAATGGAAAATGTGTGAACAAAATCATTCTCGGGTATTTTAACAATTGCTGGATTGATACATTATGATATTACAATTAGTGTACATTTCTGAAATAAAAATGTTATTTTGACCTCAACATGACAAGCTAAACAGGGTTTCGTTCTATTCAGAAACTGTTGATAAACTTACTTTATCCTTTGGGTATCACCAGATGAAGAAATGTAGAGAGGGCAAAACCGACGGCTTCCGCGGCCAAGGAATAGCCTTTTCTTCTGCATCCAGCGTTGTCCAAACTTATTATTTAGGATCATAACTGATGATTTGATGGACAGGGGCTCCATCATGCCCGCGTCACATTACTTCGCGGATGGCGAAAGGAACGGTCTCAAGAAGTTCGTGCAACACTAATTTAATAAGAGTTCTTGTATGCTGGACCTATCAATCAGTACCTGTTTTAGGAAGAGGAGGCATATAACGTAATTGCGTAAGATGTGAACCCTGGCGTTGATTCGTCAGTGTTTGAAATTTGGAGGCCGAAAGATATTTTGAATTCGCAATTGATAAACATTGCTGTGATTCGAAACACGGCATCGAGTAAATGAGGCGTCATCACTTCACATTAGGAGAAGAAAAAATGTATGTCAGCATTTTCGTATCCCAAGAACCAGTGACGGAAGAAGCATCTTCTCTGTTTGTTTCGGTCCATTAGAGGCTGCACATACATACTTAGTGCTATGGAGCGCTCGGTAACCATCATTGACCATCATAACCATCGAAAAACATTGCCCAAAACATGGGATTACTTAAGAATGATAAGGATAATAAATAACCATCACCATCACCATCGCCATCCGATAAATAACCATCACCAGCGATCTAATTAATGATGGGATTGCTAACAAATTACATACACTAACCTCAGGCCATCAGTGAATTATTTGTATTCTAATAAATTCGTTCTGGTCCGTAGTGTATGCCTTTGTCCTACTCTATCCTCGGTAGGTAACATTCGAATTTCTTGCTTCCAGTCTCAAATTAACTGCTGGGTTCAGTGCAGGCCGCGTGTGATAACGCAAACCACGTCCCCGAATCTCCGCGGTATCGTTACAATGGCCTTCACTGAAAATTAGAAAAATAGCACTAAAATAATTTATAGTAAGGCAATGTGGCATTGCTCCAATGTACACACTTCGAAAATAATTGAAGATGCAAACGACGGCTTGTGATATTATATTCTGTCAAGATTTCCTATTGGAATGACCAAACTGCTACAGAATCTTAAACAAATCGTAAATGAAAGTTCACGTCAATAAGGCGACGGAAAGTTTCGGACATTTTCAAAGATGAGATTTCGTGAACTGTTGAGAATATTCACATAGTGGTAAGAGGTATTTTCTACTTTATTTCACGTGTCCTTTTACATACAACGGATTACGACAGCGATACGAGATGTATTTTCTTGTGACGTGGGCTCTACTGGAGAACACCGGAACCATATGATGCTGTAAGCATATGGTGTCAAGCCCGAAACGTGCGGTAGAGCGGAGAACAGAGGCTGCGACCCGGACGTCTGAAGGCCGTGTAATAACAAAACATAACAACCGTACACACCATTTTCATTACTGGCGCTAGATAATTTGCTGTCGTGTCACTGTTGTCAGAGTACATGTACAAAGTCTCCATCGTCCTCGCGCGCTTATGAGAGCTTAACAGAACTCGCGCCGCAGTGCTCTGTCGCTCAGCCCTGTTTCGGTGGGTACAGTCAAACCCTGTGTATCCGCGCGACGTCCTGCGTGTCTTCTCGCGCGGTCGCCCATAACCTCGACATAGCCTCGGGAAGAAGAAATTCAGGGACTTCTGGCGTGTGATACGGCCGATAGTATCGACTTGCGGAGTCCGCTTAGTGTTGGGCAATAAGGTCTGTTACATGAGCGTTGGATTGACGCGCGATAAGTAACGCGCGTCGTCGTAGATTTACACCGTCTCTTTTGCGGAACGGCCAAAGTGCTCATGTGTCGTTTCGCGTAAGATAGTGTTATTCTTTGACGCGCGTCAACGCAACGCTCGTGTGCAGGGCCCCTCAGGGTGCGCCTCGGAAAGATAAGAGCAAGCATGTCTCGCGCTCGCACGAGCTACTTGGCCGCCTAGGAAACCCGGCGCTCGTACGAGCATGGGCCACTTCCACTCGCTCCGCTCCCATTTCCCTTCCCCATTCAGAAAGGGCCTTACACGCACAAGCTGAAACGTCGCGAGGTGGGAAATAGTAGCTTCGAACGAAAATACGTTGCCAGGTTTGTTCCATCAAACACAAGAGATTTGAATAATGTATATATTCCTTACTACTTCCTCTTTATTTTATTTTTAAATTCTGCCTCGTATAAATATGTTTCCCAGTGGACAGGAGTATGTTTAAATGGCGATTATTTCATTTTAATTGTAGATTATTTTATCAAATGATTAAGTAATTTTTATTTACAGCAATATGACATAAATTAATAATTTTCTGAAAGTTAACAATCCTCGCTTACGTGAGGACAGCCCCATACATTTGTTAAAACTCCTAACCTCAACGTAGGCAGTAGATGTAATGAATGCACTCTTAAGTAAATAGATTACGAAATCAAGATAGAAAATATCTAAAAAGTGTAATTTTAGCTTTAATTGAAAATGTGAGTGATGTACTATTTCATTTTAATTGATCATTTCAATACCGTTGTAGATGGAAAAGAAATACATTTATCTTTATTTTGGGAAATGATTTTTAACAGACCTTCTCAAGAGTCATGGGCCAGTTGTCCAGTTTCGTGCCGCCACTTCAGATCATTGTAAAACCCACACGTTTAAAACTCGACGCAGGACCCGCGAACTCGAGTAAGCTAGTTACCTATCCCGCGCCCATGACTTGCCTGAGGTAGTGGTTCATTACTGGGGCACCACACTGGCGCGTCCTGTAAGCCTGTCCCCGGCAAGCCTGATGTAAAGTTTCCATATGCTGCAGCACGCACACCAATCTTGTTTTCGTCGCCGCTAAAAATCTACGTTGGCCCGTTGATGCTTCAAGTACATGTCGTACTTGAAACACGGTTTGTCGTACTTGGTTTTCTTGTGCGAAACGCTTATTTTTCATTCTAATAAATGGTGTACGAAATGTTACGAAGCGTGCGCGAAAAATCGCGAAGGGTATGCGACACATCTTTCGCACTCGCGTGTTAAAAGATAGTGTATGCAATGTGCTGAAAAAAGTACAAATACAGATAGTTACTGTGAAGTGATAGAACAATGGCAGTCAATGCTTATTTTTAATTAATAGTGACTGCTAGGTAAATATATTAAATCCTCTTAATATTAAGTTATGTCACGTGTATGTCTTGCGAAATTTGTGTTTTGAAGAATGTGGATGTATAAAATTATTCTGAGTTATTCATGTGCTGTGCTGTGTTGTTTTGTGCCATTTAGCTTTGAGAAGGGTCCAAAAGTACGACCGATACGGTGGGAGTAATCAAATTAAAATAAACGGTCAGCCAGTTCGCAAATAACTGGGTATATAATTAAGGGTCATGCTTGCATTTCTATGTTCTTGGGAATTCAATAGAACCTTTTTCTTAGCGTAAGCTCACAACTATTCAAATGGCCAGTTTAATGGCGTACTTGACTTCTCAGAAATGTAAAGACTTCCAAGGCTGGATATTTTAAGGAAAACGAAATTTGTGGAATTACACTGTGAGCAATAAAACGAAAGATCAAAGAGATGCCACAAAATGAAAGAGTTAAGATTTTTCATTCGCAATGACCTTAACGTTTCCGGGCTTTGAGCAACACGACTTGCTGATCATATAACGTAATACCATAAAAAGTGCCGTTCGATGCACCACCACCACCAACACCAACAACAACAACAACATCAACAACAACATCAACAACATCAACAACATCATCAACAACAACAAAAACGAGACTGAACGGAGACGTCACTGAAAACTTGGTGGAAATGGAATACGTACATCAAAATCAACTCAAAATCTGACGAGACTGGGGAATTTTTTTTTAATAATATTTTATTTTGCAATTTGTTTGAGTACAAACATTTGGCAAAAATGCATACAATTTTTAATAAGATGAGAGGAGTAAGGTCCATTGACCGGACTCCTAATATTACATTTTTTTCAGATTAACACACACTAAACATTTGATAACTAAACTAACATACTAAAAATATAAGATGATAAGCATATATAATAATAAAACAGAACATAATACAACAATTTATAGTCGATATGTCAGGTCTAAAGTATGATATCGTTTAAGTCGTCTGGTAGTGTCACTATTGTCTAGTAAGTTAATGGCAAGAGTGTTTTGATGGTTATGTAGTCGTAAGTATTTTGCGCTGGTCTTGTTAATTTCTTCTTTTATTGTTGACATTTGTAAGTCTCGGTGTATTGTGGCGTTCGTTACGTACCAAGGAGCATTTACAAATTTTCTTAAGCTTTTAGATTGGAAGCGTTGTAATATTTCAATATTTGAATTTTGAGCTGCTCCCCAAAGTTGTATTCCATATGTCCAGACAGGTTTTAGTAATACTTTATACAGAAGCATTTTGTTTGCGATGCTTAAGGATGAGTTTTTTCCTAATAGCCAGTTTAATCTGATAATTTTGAGATCTAATTCTTTTCTTTTATTCTTTATATGTGTTTTCCATGTAAGTCTTCTGTACTGGGGAAATATGGACGTTGATGTTTTGTTTCAAACTGCCGCAGGGTATGTCGATCATTGTTGAAGTCTCGGCTGTTTGGCACCAAGCTGCGAAAGAACAGTGACGCAGTAGTCAGTTGTGTTCCAATCCTGGTAGGGAGTGCAACTTACGGAGCTGAGTAGACGATTTTGATACTTGCGGTGACGCTGTTGCGCTGATGTCGTATTTGTTAAAAGTTATTGTATAAGTGAAGTATGAAAACTAAATACTGGCGTCTGTTGCATGTCATTGCCGTTCTAGTAATTTGATTACTTCAAATAACACATGCCCTATTTTTAGGAGCAAAAGAAACGCAAATGCAACGCAGAACATGCTACCTCGTATTATTTGTAAATGTTACGTCTAATACTAGCTGAAGCGATGCGAAAATAGCGGACATTTGGACGCGATTGCATATGTTTGCGCGACAGCGACGAGTGACTTCACTTCGGGATCGCGTCATTGACGCCAAACGTGTGCGAGTGTTCCCAATCCGCAAATTGTGTTACTCCGGCAATACATTTGATGTAAAGCGCCTTAATGTTTTTCACGACCTTGTCTGGAAAACTAGCAAACTACTCCAGTCTCCTCAAATTGCTGCAAGAAAAAATGTCGATGCAAAAAGAGAAGTGACACCTCTAAAGATCGTCAATTTTAAGTTGCTGGAAGAAAGAAATGTAGAAAAAAGTATATTTTTACTAGTGAAGTTTTATATAGATAGTTCGGAAGGCAACGTTTTGTTAAGTAAAACACTTTCTTTGCGAAAGCAACGGTTCCGCTCTGGATAAAACGTTTATCCAGTAATGTGGCGATTATTGAGATACTGTTTTAGCTGTTGCACCGACGGTGTGCGCGTGTGGAAAATACTGGCTCGCAAGCCCACGTAAGGTAGGAGGGAGAAAGATGCTGAAGCTCTGCGGTAAACGCTCTTATCTTCCGCGTCTACCTGAAAGGTCGTATGCACAGCTCTAGTTCGTCTGATAGCGGCCTTTCGTAACGGCCTTTCCCCCGGGTAGGAGTAGGCGGCGGCCCACAAAAGCAGCCCACAAGCGGAGTGTGGTCTTTTCTTTATCCTTTCTCATCAGCGCACGTCCCCTCCCCTCGATGACCCTAGTTGATAGCAAGCCTTGCGCCACAATAGAGTGCTGAGGAAGCCCATGAATGGTTTAATTTTAAAAGCAGAAAGGAAGAGCGCGTTGACAAAAGTGCGCGTGGGAGGTCCCTTTCTCGATGGCCTGCGCCTCCTCCGGTGGGCCTTCATTGTTAGCTTTCCGGATATTCGAGGCACTTGTAATGTTTGCCTTTGCATGCGTGACAACTTGTGTGAATGTGGCTGAATCGGCGTGGTGGGAAACGAACTGCCGAGTGTTCCGGTCCTGGGCGCGAAAGCGAAACGTACGTTACCGTCGTAGGAATTGCCCGTCAAGCTGGGTGTCTCCGTTCGCGGTCAGGGAGAACCGGTGTTGAATTGATTTTTCCCGCCGGCTCACAATAATTAGACAGGATTTTTAGCCAAGTATCGGAGAATGCGCCTGTAAGACAATGTTGATAATAATGACCACGAGGTCCGACTTTCGTTTAAACATCTGGTATTACGAATATTCCAAAAGTTCGAACATTTTTGGACATCATCCTACGCTATGAAATATACTTCTTTCTTACCAGTCGATTCTTTGACATTAGATATTTTAATTATTAATTTTTAAATAATAAATGGTTAACTTTTAAAAATATTAGTTTTTGCGAAATAGCGAGTTTAGTTACTTGAGATAGTCTAGTGATGGCTGCAATATTAGTAGAATAGAAGGTCGAATATTATCATATTAGGTAACCGTTGTCAATACGAGAAAGTATGTATTTTATCACCTCGTTTTTAACACGTTTGTGTGCGAGAGTCCCGATACAAACCCAGTGATAATATGGACGCCCACCATGAAAATCTCGGCTCTTGGCCGTTCGAGTATTGGCGTAAAGTCCGCGAGGTTTGGCGTAAGCCACTTACGTTGCACGGTCATTTTGACCACCGCGATATACGACTTGGCCGATGTTGCCCTCCGGGTTGTTCGCCAGTGCAACAGGCGTGTACGCATGGATTGCGCATTCAAACTTCTGCACTGCCACGTCATTTGAAGCGTACCCTACCCGCTTCGGTTGGTTTATCAACTTTATGCGCCATTGAAAGTTATAATACATAACGAACAAGAGCAATAAATCCTTAAAGAACAAATAACTTTATTCTTGCTTCTCCAGGTCCGTGTCACGGTTCTGCTTGTGTCGGCGGACATTGTTACTCCGGCAGGTATGTGTGACGGAGCTGTAACGTACTGTATTGAGTGGGGCTCCCGTCCGCGGTGGTCTAGGAAAATAGTTCTTGACTTGGAACACCTGGGTTTCGTGGGATGTGTCTAGGACGTAGACGGTTGTGAAAATTCATATAAGAGCATTTCTTCGGACAAATAGCCTTTTGGTACTAATGGACTTCCTGTAATAAGTGTCGTGTCGTCAAACCTGACGTAAGGGGTTGGAAAATTGCTCATTATTTAAACGGGCACGACAGATGCAAAATCGAATCCGAAATTATATTTTTTAACTTGGACATTTGTTTATCTCGGTGTTTTGAATTCAATGATAATGTATGCATTTTTACAATCTTTACCGTAAACATAAATATCTGCTCATGTAGTTATTAGCTGAAAACTATCTGGAGAGACGAAGATGAATCATTATTTGAAACGAGATGTTATGGCGTAAAAGTGCATGCCTGACCACTGCAAAGGGGCTGCCGCAGTTACCGGAGCTTCACGATCCATCAGCAGAAACGTACTCGTAACTAAGTGATTAGGCAGAAAACGGACAGGATGTTTAGTCTCGCTTCTCAGATAACATAACAATTTCCATTTGGCTATTATGCTGTCTAGACAACGCGTGTCGTGTCGTGACGCAATGCAGCGCTTAACGTCTACGTTGAGTTTCACTTTAGTAAATACACTTTTACAGCAAGTGACTAATTAAAGATGCTAGAATTTCAATATCTTCTGACCTGATTCGCTTCGAACACACTTCATTAACTTCCATGACATGGTCGGTGTGAACGTTCTTTAATCGAAGAAAATATTTGATATCCTAATGCGGCACTTTCGAGTTTAAACTCATATTCCTATGGATCATTCCTGAACATTTAAGACATGTATTGCCTAACCTAGAAATTTTGTCTTTAAACTGAATCTAGCTAGAGACGAGTGTTCTTGCCGGAAGATTGTGCTAAATATAAAATAATGGTTTTGTGTGTGGTGTGACCTTATTTCGTGAAAGTACTATCGACCACTTACAGTCTATCTGCTCCATTTATAGCACGACCCATTGATTGAATCCCAGAGTATCCGAATATTCTTTCCCCCTCCCATTATACATGCTTTCGTAGAAGATGCTTGCAGATTCATTTACATAAGCATTTGTGTAGAATGGATGGAAATGAAAATTATCTCCCGAAGGACATCATGTCCCATGTAGTTAAATGTTTTGTATAGCAAATAATTCACTTTAGTAACTGGCAGTAAACTTGCTGTCACATCCGCAAACATATTTGGAAATTGCACATTCTGAAGAGCATATGTACAGTGCTGACAAGATATTCAGTTACTTAAAACTAATTTTTACAATATGTGCCAAATAAAAAAAAAATAACTTGCACATTCTTTTATGTGATGAAATGTTACGTGTAAAGATGTAACTCATAAATAAAACCTTTCAACAATCATCCCTTACTCTAATGGAGGAACTTGGTCAATTGAAATGTACGTTTGGACAATTTTCCGAGTGCCTACAATTAATTAATAAATGCATTTTTATATTGGCTGAAAATGGTGTCATTTTCATTCAGAAACGTGTTACTATACATATGGTCTTCATTGAGAAAAACGACATTTCGGTGCCACTTGATTAGGGGAAATAAATCAAAAAGCTCCGTTTGAAATACCTTTTTTGCATTATATGCCTTCTCTGGGAGAAATAATGTTAAACGGAAGTTTGTAAACTCTGAATGTGCTTCCTATTTTTTCGCAGTAAATAATAGTTATTATAGGTATAATTATGGTGATAATAGTAAAGGTGTAAATAAAACTCATTATTGTGATTGAAACGTTATTTAATAATGCAGTTTTAACGCACATCTCTTTTTTGAAATCTCGACAACCAGAATTTTCGTACTAATATTACATGGGACATGTCGTCGCCCGAAGTCTTTACAAACATTAACGCCCGTGGTACCTACATAATTTTATTTTTACCAAAGTTTGTTGATTCCGCTTTACGTATTAACTATGTCAACTTTACTCGGTCTTTGCATATTTCCCTCCCATAATTCCCTCCGTAAGGTAACATGTAGCATCATTCAACTGTTTTCATATTTCAGTCGTAACTACGGCCCTCTCGATCCATTCTCCGGTAAGTTATGCAGCGGATATCGAACCCCGTATCGAAGGCAATAACAAGCTATAACGTATCAGTAAAAAATAAGTTATTTTCTTTTTATGCTATTTTTACTCTTTCGAATCGTTGAGATTGAAGTTATGCCCAATTCCACTTGGCCAGATTTAAACTTCCGCAAACGCTGATTGAAATCCCGTTCTTCTTATCGTCATGACTTCCCTCCGTTCGGGATTGCTCTTGTTGTCCTCTTTGAGACCGCGCGGTAGCCGTTTCTAAAACGGCCGTTACACAACCCGCCCCGGCCCCGGCCCTGGCCCTGGCGCTTGCTTTGTGCCAGTGGCGCCACGGCCGACCTTTCGGTGTCCATGTCTGTACACGGCTGTGCTCGCAGGCCAAGTTTCGCACGAAGATCCAAATCTGATGTTTTGGGCTCGTAAAACTTCCACGGTGAAAGCGACCTTGGCGGCGGAAATACACTACAATCTTCGTCAATTTACAGGTTTTTGTGTGGTGTTGCAGGTATGAGGGGAGGTCAGCGTTGCATTTTTTGGTCGGTTGTTGAGGGAGGAGATCGTTGTTGCGATGTGCTTGTTGGGAGAAGGAGATAAGATGTTAAGATCGTCTGCACAAAAGAATATGGATTTATGGTGATGGAATTTGAGTAGTTTGAAGATGTACAAAATGCTCTAAGATGTTGACACTTTCTTGTTTTGAAAATATGAAACCATAGTTCCTCCTTAAAAGTTGTTGAATGCAGTTTGCAGTATTTTTCGTTGTACAAATACTACGAATTGTTATTCAATGATTTTATCTGAGAAACTTGACGGAGCGGTGAACGAGGTAAGAGGCGTGAACGATATCAGCAGTTAGTTCCTTCGTAACGTGACCACAGGACGTAACTCGCATTGAAAACAATGCAAGACGTGGGGCGTCATTCGAATCAAACAAATTCTAAACATTTTAAAGTAGTATTTAATAAACTTCTTTTATCTTCATGAGACTTGGGAGATGAAACATTGTATTTGACTGTGGTTTGGAATGTACTGGAACGAAGCTCCCACAATGCCGCCAGTACAGGTTGCCACCCCGTGGAGATGGCGCTTCTATCTCGCCTGTTCAGTGTCGCAGCCGGTGAGGCCTATCGTCGGAGGGTAGTGGGTCGCCCAAGAAATTCCTTTTTTTTCTTCTGACGCGGCGTCGGGAAGTGTGCGCATGCCACGTCAGCCTGGTACCCACGCGCTCTCCATCCATCCACACACTTACTTACCCTCCCTCCCTCCCTGTCATTTGACAATATTCTTGTGGTTAATGGAATATTTTCCTGTTTGGGTTTCTGGGCGCACTATTCGCCTCCAGGAACGTAGGGAGCTGTCTCTCGCAGTGTTCGCGGAGCTGTAAACACGTCCAGGTTGCTGTTTGTTCCATTGGAGGCGAAATCGCCTTGAAATGGGAAACGTTTTTAGGAGAGAATTACAATGGTTCAGTTACGTAACGTGGCGTACGTGCTCGGTTCTGGATGCTTGTCAGGCTCGACGTCTGCCTCCATGAATGCAGGTGATCCACTATGACGTCACTGTGCGGAGTGAAAGGTGGTGTTACATCAAGGCACGTCGCCTGGGACAAATTCCTGTTAGGCTCGCGACAGTGTTTACTTGGAAACTGATCATAGAAATACTATGATCCTAAAAGTTTAAATGTGCGAGTGTGTTTCGCATTGAATCTATTGAAAGAAACTAAAAACTCGCATTCATTTATGGTTTTAAAAAAATGCTATTTTTTATTTTTTTTAAATATTTTAATTTGTGGATGAATCAATGATTAAATTCCTCAAACTCTCCACTGATGTATTTCTTGATTCTTATACCTGCAAGTAAATGCTGATGTCATCCATCAATAGCGTGACTTGAAGTATTCTACGGTTGAGATAAAAATAATTTTGTATTTCTAAATGTTGTAGAAACAAGAATTTAACATCTTAGACAAACGGAACGCAACGCAAGACAAAAGATTTAGTTTGAAGTTATATTACAGTGCCCATAAAGTCATGAGTTCATCGTCGTCTGCTTGCAGTTCTGGGGGGGAACATCAAATTAACTTATTCATGAAGTACATTCTCGCGAGTTGGGGAAAGTGAGGAAACTCGGCGGCCGGGCGGAAAGCAAGCACGCACGCACTCACCCACGGCCTGGCCAACTTCGTCGTTGACGGAGAGGTACGCCACCCGCCACGGCCGTAGACTTGGAAAATATCGACGTCTTTGCGAAATACTAGTGACAAAAATTCATTGTTGTAGGTATTCTCCAAATGTATTGAGTGGTACATGCAGGTGTTAAATGCTCTTCAGAATACAAACGAGTTACATATGTGAAAGGCATACTGGCAGGGAAGATCCGATTATACGCAATTGTACTTTCGCCTTTCGGAAAAAGTCTCAGGCGCAATATTTTAATTGATTTCACATTTTCAAGTACTGTTGCATTTTTCTTAAAATTATCTTTTGAGTTAAAAAGTATAGATCATGTTTCAAGACAATTATTTTTCTGTTCCTCTTTTTCAAACAGCCGTGCACGTTCAGTCATTAACTGTTCTTTTGAGACATCCTAGAGGTCAGGGAAAGGGTTGTCGTGCTAGGGGATCTTGCTTGTGGCAATGTCTGGAGGTTTAATAAAAACAACAGCTGTATGGGCGTTATAATCATCTGCGAAGCGCGAGAACGTCCACGTGAAATAAATCTTTTAGTACCCAGAAAACCTGCGCACTTTGAAAGTTGCAAGAGCACGCACGCATGTAGGTACCACGCGTGAATATTCGGAACCTCCCACGGAACGTTCTTTATTCAACTGATGTGCCAGGCACTACCTTACATTGGGCGGTCTGGTGCTATGGGCTAAGTAATGTTTAAAGAGGAAGGGAAATAAATTTAAAAAACGTTATACTCGTATGTTATCCCGGCGTAAAGAGAATGTTCTACACGGACAAAACGAAGGGGCTGTCTCTTCATCAATTTCCCACGTATGCAGTTTGTTTGAATAGTTTCAACTTTGAGAGAATACATCGAGTATTAAAATCCCTCTTGGAAGCTGTTTAATATGATCGTCCTTCCAAGTTGATTGATCGACTATTTTGTGTTTCTGGCCATTAGTTCCGTAGGTCGAGTACATGTTATATTCCGGGGAAGTGTTGGTATTCCTTCCCTGGAACGTAAGATTCGGCGTCGACTTGCAGGGTTCCCTCATCCAGGTATCTCTTAACAGGACACGTGCGTATGTAAGGAAAGAGAAAATCAAGATCGCGCACAGCCCGGCATTCGCCTGGTGTTGATAGGAGAAACCACGGAAAACTACTGATCAGAGCAACCTGCCACTAGAATTCTTCTCCGGATAGCGGCTGGTAGCTAGGTATGTAGTAGTGTCGAAAGTCCGCCACCGTCGGGACTCCAACCGTACGACATTATAAAACCTTCAAAACACGTCACCGGAATCACTTTCGGCTTGCCTTCAAACTGCAATGAAGGTCATACCTAAGTCACGATACCAAGCATTTTCTTGGTCCCCGGCTTAGAAAGACTTCCCTCCAACAATTTCCCAAACAAATATTTTCGCAATTGATAAATGGCCAAACGAGCACTTTCTGCAGGTTAGTACACAGTATAGTCGACACACTGTGATGCCGATCACTTCTACCGTCTCCCCATATTACATTCTACGACTAGTTGTGGGTAAATATTCTCATCTTGAACGGATTATTCGTCCAGATTCTCTCGATCCATTACGAAAACGCTAAATAGTCGTGTGCTGTGCTGTACTCCTGAATAAAATTCCACCATCCCATTCTCCTGTAGTTTAACGTTTTTTATCATAAAATATTCTAAATTCGCTACGAATTTATGCAACATACGAACATTATTAGTCAGTTAATGGATAGATCCCTTTAGAGGCATTATCTGTACTTCAAGAAAATATTTCGAAATTTCATTTGAATTCGAAAATAATCCTAATAATTTGTAAATACTTCACCGCAATCTTGTTCATGATTTTACGGAGTTTCTCTGCGATTATTAATGGTTAAATAGCAACTTTTGCACTATTTGCATTTTTCACTCCTCGCGGCCAACCTACGTATTTTCTGTATGATAGTAGGTTTCAGACTACGAGGAATTGAAATGAGTTTTATTCTGCATATTTTTGCATGTATCGAAAATAAGTGCATAATTCAATAACTCATGAATACCTCTTTACTGTCTGTCTCTTTACATACTTCCTTAGCTTATGATTCCAAGCGTAACGGGAAAAAGTTATTGTTACTCCCACGGGAGTGAAAGTTGCTTTTAAAGCTACATGTGCCTGAACTCACTTTAGCACTGATTTAACTGTGCACTTTAACTATATGAAAAAATGGAAATTAAGCAGGTGTGATTGAATTAATTTATTGGCAATGCATGTAATTATTTGTGCATATTTCATTAATATTTACTTTCTCGTTTTAAAATGCAGACGTACATTCATATTTTGATTTTATTTGCATGTCAGTCCTCTTATTGATTATAATTGATGCCTTTTCTGTTTTGTAGTGTTTGGTAATAAGTTAATTTCCAGCTAGTATGTACTTCGTGACTTAAATATACTCCCCCAGACATCCCCTCGTTCCCACTTCTCCCCTCGTTCTCACCCTTATCTTAATACGTTTCCCCTCTACCTCATATACAGTTTTTAGTGTTTTTAAATCAAATAAAAACGCCATGTCATTAGAGATAAATGTGCTTGTTGATGTGATTCAATAAGTTCGTTAAGTCTTATTTTTATTAAATTTTTTTAATTTTCTTTTCGAAAAAGTTGAACGGTTTTGTTGCCTGCCACACACCTTAATTATTAAAGCGCGGTAGTTTTTTCTCAAATTCTTTCATATTAGCTCTTGAAATGATTTCATATAAAAATTGTTTTAAAATATTAGTTGTTTTCGCGTAATTTTTATTCAAATCCTTACAATTTTTGGAAAAAACCTTTTTTCAAAAGCTTCCGAACTTGTAACAATGCAAAAACCACTGAATACTATTTTTATTTCAAAAACCATTTACAAACTGTCTGTTTATAGTTACAAGTCCAATTTTCAGTTTCAAAAATTGGAGCTGTATATTTTTTCGTATCTCCCGCGCTTCGTTTTCTGAAGAGTTTTCGAAGAGATGACTGAAGTATTTGTAGGATGCAAGTTGCAATATTATATTAAGTAACAGTTGCAAATGTGAGAAGGAATGTGTTATAAAATCAATAGTTTGACCGGTTAAGAACAGTATAGTGAGTTACGTTAGCGAATTACGTTAGTGACATCGGGAAAGGAAAACCTAGAGCGAGACTTTTTTATTAGCTTTTAACTTTGTTGGTTTTCACGCGTTCGTCTTCCCGTCGCTGCCAAGTGTTTCATACAGTGCTAAAAGTGCAGCAAAATATGGAACTTTCTTATGAAAGGAAACGGTTACTGTAGACTTCAGATTTCACCGACCTAGACCCACCAGAATACCGTAAGGCAAACAGTACACATGTTGCGAAATGACCTTGGATACGCCCTCCAGCGCCCCCTCCCAGCCTAATGTGAACGCCTTCTTAAGTTACTAATTGTGAGAAGTAACAAAGAACAAAATAAATGGCATGTGTGCTGATTGATAAAGAAAGAAAGTGGCTAAATACCCCCTCCAAAAAGCGAAATAATTAAATATTCTCTAAGTTAATACGAAAAGCCTTTTCTGAGATAAATATTTCTCAGCACATTGTCAGACCTTTTCTGAAGGAATGATTTGGGAGCGAATGGGGTGGCGAAACACGTACGGAAAATTCAGTTTCGTTGTCCTTCTTGGAGTTCAAGAAAACATATATTACATAAGCTTCGTGTGAACTCTCGGCATTGAGAAACTCCGATCAATTAAGTCGTGTTCCTGGAATGATTAGTTGATTCAAATGTCGGACTTCTCGTCCTCGGGATTAGCAATTTAGAGACCAGAGGACGAGGGTGCCGACGTCTGGGCTTTTTCGGGAGTCTTAATTTTTAATTTTGGAAACAATTTTGAAGGGCCGAAAGTCAAATTTTTGTGAAGCAATTAAAGATGTTCCGGCGTCGCTCCCAAGATTTCCTGTTGCAAATGGTTTTTATGATTTGATTTGATTTAGAAAGCGTATGTAGGTGTTTGACGTAATCATAAATAAAATATTGATTTAATTTTGCTGTTCTCTAAATAGGATTTTGGGTGCTGTTAGGAAATGAGTGTAATTAGTAGGTGGTTTAATTGCCTTTGCAGATTTTCAAGTATTTTTTATGCCACTGGCTGTTGGACAAATACTAGCTCGGGTAGAAAGTTCAGTGGTAGCCTATTTAAAAAATACGTTTACTGGTAATTCAAATAAACATTATTAGTTGTAGGGAATCAAGGTCATACAGATAACAGTTAACGTAAGTATCGTATATTGAAGGTTAGTGAGCCAGTGCTAGTCAAAGGGCCATGGCAAGTCCGTGCCTTACCGTTTGTTGCTGAAAACATTTTCCATAGCTGAAAATAAGCTGTGCTTGGTACAGTAATTGCATATATCCCTTCAAATTGTAGTGTGTAGTTAATATTGGTCGAGGATGAGCCGGAAGACTAGTTTTCCTAAAAGTGCCTTACTGAGCGCCGGTGCACTGATTACGAAAAATGTTTGGCATTCAGCTTGTTCGTGATGCAGCTATTTTATATTTCTGGTTCTTCCGCGAATGCTATGATGGTTTCGACCGTTCTCGTTATCCTTTAGGAGTGTTCTGGCATCTGTAATTGACCGCTCAAAAGTTGCCACGTGCGATCTTCAGGAATTTAAAATCATGGCCAGTTGCAATATTACAAACTCCTTAGTAACTTCTCATAAATTTCACAATTTAAGTTATGTTGATTTGAAATGGTTTTAAATGTTCATGCTATTATTTTTATATTCGATCATATGATTTACTGAAGCTGTCCCATGTCAAGTTTTCGTCTGTTTTCTCGTTGCCTGCAGGTTCGTTTGATACCTCGCGGATGCAGTTGAAACAGATAGGGAGAGTACTTTGTTTATGTTCAATGTTTGTCGAGAAGCAACTTAGGGATAATCGTTGAAATAATGCAATAACTGAACAAAAACAGTCACAGGTTTTACTGACCTAGGAGGTTGTTCTCGTCAATGCATACATTACTTCCCTATACTATAGTTCATCTAATCTCTACGATGGCATCTTGCTCTAGGCGGATTGTAAAAGTGAAATTATTTTCTACTTGCGATTTGTTTGATGACGAAAATATGGCATTCCAGTTTCATGTTCTGCTGCTGTTGTTTTAGAAGAAATATGAAAATCATTAAGTACAATTCGATTTCCATTGAATATGTATTGATTAAACATTCAAATACGCCTTCATCACTTCTGGTTTCCTCTGCGCTTAAAAGCGCCAGTGGGACAAATCGATTTCCTCTTTCCAGAAATAAATAAATCGGTATATGAATAAATAAATAAACAAACGCCGCAGCCGTCACCACCTGGCTTTTCCCTCTCTCTTCCGACACGCCATTTCTTGGAACACTGTTTTTAGAGGACTTGCCCGTGGTAACTGGGGGAATCGAAATTTCAGGTTTTCGACGCCCTACATTTCGCTTTCGGATCTCTTGAAATCCGTCTCTAAGACAAGTGAGATCACTACACTGCCCTGCGTCTTTTCCTTTCGCCATCCACCTACAGTACTTTCCATGAGATAAAAGTATGTTTATCGTAGCTTCAGCAGTTTCCGTGGTCACTATCCGCATTAGAAAATTACGTGTACGTGACGACTATGTACGTACAAGTCATATGACAAAACGCCAATGTCGATCAATGGCATTGGTTGGTCATTATTAAGTATTCCAGCTGCTTGATGTAACATTATACACATACCGTCACCAAATTGAAGATCACGAATTCTGATGACAGCTAACAACGTCCAAATATTTTAAAATTCGGTAGCTAGATTTGGAGTTGCAGTTGCTCATGTGTAAGGCTTCTACGCAAGACGCGTAAATTTAGTAAGAGACAGAAATCCGCGTATGCCATACCGCTCGTTAAAACTTTAAATCGTTTCGAAGTCAGCTTTTTTGACTGCGCTGCTAGAAAATGTTTGCTGCCGTCGGATCGACTGGTCGCGGGCCTTGCCAGCGGTCGCTGTAGCGCAGCAATTCCCAACCTTTTTCATCGACCTCTTGTAAGAGAATTGCGTGCTTCATCGACCCCTTGTACGTTTTCTCCATAATATCACAATCGCAACACAAGGAATTGCACATAATTGCTTGAAAGAAAACTTATTTCCTACATCAGTATTCTGGCAAATGCCTTTCAGTAATCGAAGGCGCTACCGATAATGCTAAGTTTCTAATCTTCATTGTAGTACACTGGTTACAAAATGTCTTTTAAAAACTGGACACACGATTCCTCCTGCACGAATTGCGGAGAGTACTTTCTCGCGCGATATAATATCTTTGTGATGCATAGTTATAATTTCTTTAGTGTTCTGAACAACTCTAGGGTTGAACGACAAATACTAAATAGAGCAAATTTGTAACTTATTATTATGTTCTGTTGCTTTCTTTTAGAAAACAATTAAGGTCATTAATATGTCTTTTAATCGATGGGATCTTAATAATACTTATCAGGAGTCGGTTCATATTCGGCTATTGACCCTCCCAATCGCCCCCTTGATCACCAATGACCCCATAAAAATTTCATCGACCCCCCAGGCGCGTCTGCACCGACCCCGTTGGGAACCCCTGCTCTTACGTTAAGCCTCTGCCTTCTGTAAGGTCGCAAAAAACGGAGTCCGGCCGGGGGCGACGTCCCCTAGACAAGCGCAGAGTCGCGATAAGAGCAGAAACCGCGCGACAGCACGTCATGGCAGTAAATAGCCTGACTCCCAACGCCGAATACAGTAATTTAATAGGTTAAGCTTTTGCACGCATTTTTTATTTCTTGCTCATCAGATGATGCGTACAGTCCAAGCACTTTTGCTCCCCCCCCTCCTTTTTGGCACAGTGTTTCTTGTTTTCTTTGGTACCGAGGTGTAGTTTTAGCTTCGTGGAACAATCTTTTTTTTAACTTATTGATGTTAACTCCCATTGCGCAGTTCTAAGTGAAGTTTATAACGAAGAGAATACGCAAGCGACTCTTCACTTTTTACACTGAGTGTATGTCCTTTTGGAAGGTTATGAATAACCCTCCAATGTTAATCCAATTCAAAACAGTCGATAAATAATTGAATGTGTTGGTTTTGATAGCTAACGCCTCATTTCTCTCTTTTCAATCACCTTCATGTTTAAAAACCCCCGATATGACTAAATGCTGATACAGCCAAAAGATAAATAATATTAATGTTTAGGTTGGCAAATCTGCACACTCCCATTGACATGAATCGCTGGATTCAAAAGTGCATTTCGGAGAGTACATAACATTATTTGTCAATTACTAGTGATCAACATTTATCTGATTTTTTGTATTTTGACGGCAGATTTTTTAAGAAAGCAGGCGACATACACTGCGGGCTAATGAAATCATACGATTAGAATAATTCCTTTAGGGCGTCGATGCCGGCACATGCACTTTGTCTTCTGAAGTAAACTCTATTACCTATTTCTGGCGCACATTTTGATGTGTCATGACCCCGTCACGCTTGCCTACTTGCCCTGCGTATTGGCTTGGTCGTAAATAAAACGTGGCTTCCTCTTTAAAACCACGGATCGTATTCTATTGCAGCTTCTACGCGTCAGGTTTTGCACAAAGTGCAAGCTGCAGATCTCACTCAACGCGTACCTTTCTTTTCTGACTTTTACGAGCAGTTCTCACGACCTATGTGGGCTGTCGAAGCTCTTGCGGCCACCGGCTGAGGTGGATCAGGGCATCAACTGATGTCACTACAATTCCTCACCGCCACACCCCGTGCCAAAAACACGCCCTACCCTCACGAGACTAATAATCATAGCAGTTGACGCATCCGGGAACACGAAATCAATTAACTAGTCAATCATTCTTGCGGCCGATTCTGCGCGAAACATTCTGCTAGGAAATAGCGATTGCATGTATGTGCATCACTCAGGCTAGAAAAGGGGATTACTCAATCACGTAATCATATTATTTAAAGTACGCAAATTGAAAAGAGACAAGTTTATTGTGCGCCCATTTACAATAGTGAGAGTTGATTTCTTAGCGCGAGAGCGATCGGTTTCGGAGGAATAGGTTATATTTCCCCTCATGGTGTTATAGCTGGCGGAAAATATCCTGTTGAGAATAGTGCAGTGGACTAAGTTGTTGGAATTGAAGAAAGAGAGAACTCTGAGCGGAGTGAAGCACCTAAAGCGAGATCAGGTTGGAAACATTTCGCAAGGAGGATATTTGGCAAATCGATCATAATCTTTAAAAAAAAAAATTTGTAGACTTAATTAACATTTTCAAGTATTTCACTCGTTGCTTGTAAAACTATATATACCATAAATTGTCATTAATAAAACTTTTGAGCCAGTTTGGATTTCGCTTGACTAGTAACATTTCATGTTACTGCAATACACAACGTCTTGTCGTCCCTTGTTGTAGACGTTGGCGCCCCTGATTTAGACGGTGAAACATGTTGGCATCCCGTCAGACGTGATGTTTGTTTTGTGACGATGATCTAGCGCACCGCGACCTCGAGGCGTTTGGCTTGGACTCCGCTTATTGCAGGGGCGCGTTCGAATCCCTCGCGATGCGTGGGCGTAGCGCCTGCGGGGACGGGGGCGGCGGCCGCTGCCGCAGTCGCCTCCCCCGCACCCGCACCCGCGGTCCTCGGGCCTCAGACGCGGAGCCGCGCAGCCTTGAGATGGTGCCAAACGGAAACCCGCGTGGTGCAGCCCCGCCCCCCTCACTGTACCTCGCCCTCCGCTCTCCTCCTCACCCCTGGGTAAGCCTCGCTCAGCCCCGTCCCCGTCCCCGTCCCGCCCGTCCCCGTCC
>BOPP01000088.1:4355646-4390583 GCA_017312745.1 Gryllus bimaculatus
CGCTCGCTCTTTGTCGCTCGCTCTTTGTCGCTCGCTCTTTGTCGCTCGCTCTTTGTCGCTCGCTCTTTCTCGCTCGCTCGCTCTTTCGCTCTCGCTGTCGCGCGTTATGTCTATAAGTCAGCATATTTACAATACATATAGTTGTAGATCATTTGGAAGAACTCAATTTGTAATGTACATTTGCGTCCCTTTACTTTGCCCTTTTATCTTATCTAGAAACGCAGAGAAATAATTATTACGTACATGATGACATGTAAGCATATAGTAAAACATTTCGTAATCTTTCTTAATGATGCCATTGCGTGTTGTTCGTATATTACCACCAAAACCCTTAATTGACAGTGCAAGACCAGCAACAGAAATTACATTATTGGTAGGAAATTTATTTATTTACTTATTTATCCACTGCATTCTGATGAAACATCCAATATCATGGTATCAAACGTAGAGATTGCAGATAATTTTCTTGGTTGCAGCCTTTTGTGTATACCGCACCCTTGCTTTTCATTGGGAATACAATAAAACAGAATCTAAAATAAATGCTAATATTATTTTTATTATTGCCGTTATAAATAATTATAATTATTATTAAATTAATAATTGATACTAAAATATAGTTAAATTAAATTATTAATATATATTAATAGAGAAATTATTATTATTCTAGAAATGCTGGTATTAGTTTCTGGCTGGAGCAGTGAATTGTTTGAACATTCAAAACGTAGTTTATAACGTTATATTTTAAAAGGCTTAGATGATGATTGATCTTGGTTGAAACGTATTAAAAATTAATCTTATCGAGGCTTCAAATAGTAAACTTGCTAACCGGTGTGCAAGGGGTTACATCCTTAAATCCTTGCATGATATAAAATTGTAATTGAGGTTCATTAAAATTTTGTTTCATAGCGCTTACTTTCTTTGTTTTAGCAAGTACGACGCACCAGCAACACTTTCTATTGCGCTTCGGTACTTCATTAAGAAACGAAGTTTTCCCTTAATAAGGACAAGGTTAGAGGAAAGACATTGTGTTCAGCAGACCTGAGGCTGTAAATGACAAAAAACTTTAATACTTCGATTAAAGTGTATCTATATGCTTCTCCAAGTTACGTGTTAACGTCGCCGCTTATAGGTTACCCTCTCACAGTGTATTAGCGAAATTTTAATTTTTATTTTCTGCTCTACCTCCATGGTATTATTATTATTATTATTATTATTATTATTATTATTATTATTATTATTATTATTATTATTATTAGAATTTGAGCAGTGAGGCAACTAAATGTATTTTGCATTGTTCGTAGTTTTGAATTAGTAAAATGCAACCATTTATATAGAACGAACCATCTGATTTCTTCTCATTTTTAAAACGTGCAAACCCCATGTGACGCTCTGAAATTTACATTATATTGAAAAATTTCGCGAATGACTGTCGTAATTAAAATACTCTTGTAAGGTTTCATTGGCAATAGGAGAATTGTTAATTCAGCGTCGTTTGTGAAAATTTCAATTATACTCGCATGAAGACTTTCGTCCAGAGGATAATTTTGAAGAGCAATGCAAGTGGCCAGGGATTTAGGTATTGTAATAATGTTTCCTAAATAATTGTTAACGATAGCTCGTGTGGAAATGGGCCTTTTAGATATGCGGTGAATACTTGCACTAATCCGTTATATTCTTATCGTAAGTTACACAATATAATAGTAACATTCTTAATCTCTAGAACTTCCCCAGGCCACTGGAAAACTATCGTATTGTATTGTTCTTCGTCATATTTCACTTATTTTAAAATTGTGTGTTATTACCCCCTGATCGTCGAAAAAAATCTGCATTTAAAATTACTAGTTCTGAAAATTATTTCCGCGCATTGGAATAAGAGTAACGTTTCTGTGGCAAAACGGGCCTCATTTCTGTGGCCAAGAAGCAGTTTCGTGGCGTGCACTCGAACTTTGGAGAACAACATTGTATTCAATAAGAATATATAAAAAAAAGAAAAATAGGATTTAGTATCGCCTTCGAATAAAATAAAACTCGCATTGTCTTAATTAAGAAGAAAAACCTTAACCCTTTTAGAGGAGGATAAACATTGCTTTTTATTTTACTTTTATATCATACGAACAGACAATTATCTAATCGTTTAGGATATTCCTCCTTTTGCCAACAGAGTCTGGAGTAAGAAACGCTGTTCAGCTTACTGAGTGGTCAGTGAAATAGCGGGCACAGTGATCATGTGTATTTCTATTCGTTGGTTTCGTTATTTTAATAGCACAATTGCCATGCCGTTAGCTCATCACCGACATTACTCCAGCAACAGAGTGGAAACTGGTTAGCAATGCATAGCAATTCAAGCTAAAATGTAATGTGGCTCGTCTAAGTTATTATCCCTCGTTTCCGCACATGAAGCATAATTTCCGCCAGGACGACGGCACGAAACCGTGAGCAGAAATGACGAGCAGGATATGTTCCCATCACCACACCTAACGTACGTGGCCTGCCTGAGCTTTTCTTTCTCCACAGAGCTATAGCAACTGAGACAATTGTATTAGGAAGCTATAGCTTCATTTCTGCTTCGACTGGGATTCGAATCCGGGATTCGTAAGGAAAACACGCACGCTGTTCATGAACCGCTCAAGGGGGGGGGGTATATGGGGCAGTTGATGCTTCGCCACAGCCTGGAGACACTTCAGTGGTACGACTCTAATTAGAGATTAATAAAAAATTCAAAACCTTATTTAGCAGCTACGATGTTGAACGCGCTCAATTGAAATATTGTGTCGAAACTTCGGAATTCACGTGTTTTAAATTATAGCGAAAAAGGGAAAGAAAAAAATAAGCCCTGAGAAACTATTGCCATTTGAGGAAGATGGAGAAGACTTCCTACGCGGCGACGGAAAGAGGTCGAGCAATAACCTTTATTGAAACTGTTTTTGAATATTTAAACGCTCATTATTAACGCGTAATTGATAATTAAATGTCAGTTATAGTCGTGTACATTTCTAATATTAGAAGCGCACAGAAATTGAAAGAAAACTGTTGTCTTTAATCATGTGAGAGTTGTCTGTGGTTTCGTTGGATACTAAGATACTTGATAAATGTAATGATAATGCGTGCAGTTCGTGCTGGTTTTTACAAAATCATTATGTGAGGTTCTGTCCAGCAGCATTTTTGCTGCTGCACCTCATTAGTTCTAATCCAAATGTTATGTGGGCATATGAGATAAGAAAAGAATCTTGATGCAAGGGAGCTTGGTGAGCCTTTCCAAGTGCTCGGAATTCACCACGACAAAATTCTAGGAACATCCCATCTCTGTATCAGTCATCTCTTGGTAAACACTATTAAAAATTGGCAGTCAAAATTAGTTTCGTGTTTTTTATAAAAGTATCGTCACAACTGTTCAGTCCTTCATACTGAACTTAATATTTTATTGCCTGTAAGATCTTCAGTACTATCTTCTCCTGTAATGATTATATATGCTCTGATGAGAAAAACACTTTTTTTACCCTGAAGTTCTCAGTTGATGCAGTATGATAAGTTCCTAACCCCCGGCTCTGCCTTGGTTGGTGAAACATTTAGTATGTTAATGTAACAGGAAAATTTTGCTTCGTTGTACTCGCTGTAATAGTATAATTGAATGTGACCTTCTTGTGAAATTGGTGCTTAGAGTCGTAACTCTCTCATCTGTGGCGCACCTTAGATGTTGACCTTAGGTGTTGCAGTGCCTGCATTATAAACTAAGAGTTGACTTACTTATTTTACCTTTGAAGGTTTACGTTGTTTGTCAATTTACATACTTCTTTGTTGTACGACAGTTCTAAGTGGGCTATCGTGGTAGTAACACTCGAATTTATTAAATACTGATAAATTATTTTTTCGATACCGAAACTGATGTTTTGGTTTCGTTACCATGATTTTGGCTCACCAGTATTGGAGGAAACTAGTAATACAGGAAAAATTCCTATTCTTTATGATCGGGCAACATTCGTACTCTTGCTTTATTGGACGTAGCACACCGCCACCATGCCTGGTTTATTTTTAAATTGTTTCCTCGTTTCTGAAATGCGAGGGCCCGTTCTCTGGCGGCGACCGCGGGCATCGGGGAGGCCGAACGTTTGTTCCCCGCCAGCCGAAACGCGGCGTGCATTCCGCGCCGCTTGCCTTCGGTTCCGCCGCGTTGCAAGAGAAGCGAAAGCACTTGCCCTAAGCCCAGTGAAAGCGGCCCGCGGGCCGACCATACCATGCGATGCGATGCCATGCAATGCGGCGCAAAATGCGCGTGACAACACTTCAAAAGATGAACTAACTAATCGCTAAAATCGAGGTGGGATTTGCGCGAGCGGGCGGTGATCAAACGCTTGGTTTTGCGGGTAGGATCTGTTTTCCCAAGGGGAAGGGGTGCAAATAAAAGTTCGATTTGAAAACACTAGCAAACATTTCATTATGAAACAGCAAATACAAAATACGTTATTTGAGTAAAGAATGGAAATAAAGCAATGTGATTGGTGCAATGTTTCGGCGTGATATTCACCCTCGCGCGTGTGACGCATGCAAGACTTGTCCAGCAATAATATTCTTTCCCCATATTTGTTCAAATGACATAAGTTTTTGAGTGTGTTAACCCTCCGATTCAGAGTGACTGAAATTGAATTCTTTAAAACCGTTTAGACTAATTCCTTTCGCACCTCCCTCCGTTTTGCCATCGATTATGCGAGGTTTGTACGGATGTTTTATACCCTATATAAAGCAACTAGCAATAAGATAGCATTTTCCTGTGAACGTACATTTTTTTCTGTGCAATCTTTTTGATTTTTTGTAAATATGGCAGTGATTATTGGGACTACTTATTCTGAGACAATTTCACAACTACTTTGAATAAAATTAGAATTTGTTATTCCTGTGTTAATTTTCCTCAATAAAGTATGTTAGAGTATTTTTAAAGAATAGTGGATATCTCTAATCTGTAAATTAAAAAAATTAAAAATCTCGAACAAGACTGAATGCAACGAAAGCAAATACCAGTGTTTCCAGATCGCGAATTTCTTTAAGAAAATAAGTTAAAAATAAATTTACTAAAGAAAATGGGGAGGGGGATGGGCAAAAGTATAGAGAAGTTACTGTAAAAAGGGAACAGTTTAGCAGGTCGAGAAAAAAATTAACGGCAACGAAAGCATTGACAACTTAAGCGCAAATAAATATGAAAATTTGTTACCAGCTGTAGACAAACTGTTTCTGTCAAAGTGGCCCTTTCTTCGTCATCTAATAATACCTGTTATAAGCTTACATTTTATGTTTTTATTCTTTACTAATAAGGAAGAGGCATTTTGCATAACAACCGGTCGCTCGCCTTAATGGCATCTCTGTGGCTGGGTCAGTTCAGTTGTTATATAATAAACCTACTTTATTGAATTTTTGTTTACGCATTGATATATTTTGTCACAAATATAACTATTCTCGTATACAAGTAGTTATTAAGTATTTCGGCTTTTTAGCTCAGGCATGGGTAGAATTATTTCGCAAACACCGAAGTTCTTCAGTGTTAGTTGCATTAGACCTATTTTGTGTCTGGAAGTACAGATTGATTGATTGATTGATTGATTCCGGGCACGTCAACAACTGACGCCATTAGTCTCGTACGTCTAGTGCGTGTTTTGCTTGGGATGAGGCTGTGGTCTTTCTCCCGCTGCATGGTGAGATCCGGCGCCGACTTACCGACGGGGTCGACTGGGGGTGGGTCCCCAACCAGGTAACTCCCACCCCGGGGCGCCGCCCCAACTGGGACAAGCTCTGAGCTCCCGGCTTGTGTGGTAGTTTGTTATTGTGTGTGTGTGTGTGTGTGTGTGTGTGAGAGAGAGAGGTAAGGATATTACAAGGAAGAGGAAGGTAAGATCGCGCACGGTCCGTTGCTAGTTTGTTAGGGTTCTGCTCCGGCATTCGCCTAATGTTGATCGGAGAAACCACGGAAAACTACCGATGAGAGCAGCCGGTCGCTAGAATTCTCCTCCAGACAGCCATTGAATTCGACCTAGCTAGTGGCAAAAGGTGTGGAGAATCCTGTCATCGTCGGGACTCGAACATATGACCTTGCGGTCAGAGGGTCTACAGTGACATCAGTTGATGCACTGAGCAATCTCTGCCGTCAACAAGCTCAGGCGTAGCCTGGTGACGTCTATAGATCGATGACTGGTACGTCTATAGATCGAAATTTTCAAAACAGGAATTTGTTTGTGATATTATGTAATAATTTGCGTTCATTTAGATAATAAAACGAAAATAAACCTACGTAACCCGGCTTTCCCAGCTCTAAACGCAGCAGGATGTCATAAAATCTTTTATTTAGTAAAGGAGTTCGTTCCATAAACCTGAGACTAATTCAAACTGATTTTTTCTCAGGGAAGACTACAAAAGGTTTTCAAATGTTAATGTTGTAGAGAATAGGGATTTGAAGCACATTGTAGCACTCAGCAATCGACAGCAATATCTGGACCTTTCTATACCACTTTTGAGTATTTGCGCATGCACCACTCAAACTTGGCATCCGCAGAAGGTTGAAATTTCTGTATGTGATGTTCTTAAAGACCTTTTACGTCTGATGCAATAGAAATGAACATACTATGCACGGGTTTCCCGAAACAATCTATCTTTTTTGTCTAAGTTGTTTTGCTTCCCTTCTTAAGCTCTTGCCAAACGAAGCATTAATCTCTTGTACAAATCTTTTCACTCGCTTTACGATTTTTCACTTCTAGTAACCAGCCACAGCATTTCTAGTAAATAACGTCGAACAAAAAAAAAATATATTAAATGAGAAAATGGGTACCCAATATTTGAGGTAAAATTATCTGTTACATTAAAAAGAAATTAAATATTCAACTACATTCAACTTTTTGTGTCTTCCTTCGTAGTGCTACATGAAAATGTAATTTCCGTAAACCTGTACAGCTAATTCATCGTATCAATGCTTAATTGCCGGCATGCAGTATGCATGCGGAATAACTGCTTAATTGGAACACTTCGCATCCACATGTAAATAGGTAGCATTAGGCTCTATAACAACTGTCCATGTGTGAGAATAATCCCCCAACATCCCAAATTACGAAACACAATAAATGTTCATCAATATTTCTTTGAACCTTTATTCCTACCGCAAATATAAACTTCTGTTTGCTTTCAGCTGAAAATATTCAAATAAGCATTTCACGTTTTAAATAAGTAACCGCTATTTTTTTCGAGCATATAAGGAAGCTTTTTAAGAGCAGAATAATATAAGGAAAGATCACTTTTTAATACAAATTTAGAACCCGTTTTAGAAATATAATTTAAATGTGTTTGAATTTTGGTATAGGGTGGAGTGTACAAAATCAATGAAATGGTTTTCCTTTTACTTTCTAGCATACTTTAAAAACGGAGTATGTGCATGGTATAGGTAAAGATGTGTAATGCTGCAAAAAATCGATGTCGATTAAATCTAATGGCGAAAGTTGTTTTTAACGTGTCTGCCCGTACGTAAACAATAAATACAATGAAACCTCTCTGAAGACCGCTTTAGTAAAGGTGTACCTCCTCGCAACGACAGACTCTCCTTGAAACGGACACAGAAACCCATATATTGTATGCACATTATACCCCTGTTAACAAACCACCCTTTTCCCCGACCATCAACCAACGTTAAAAGTAATTTTCTTGATTTACCCCTTTTAAGAGACCACAGGAAAATTGTAAATGTGTAATATTCGGAATTTTCAGTAGTTAAAACAAATTAGCGACGTTGTAAAAAGCATTCGCGTGGTATGTCCTGTACCTAAGGTTCATTCTCGAAGAAATCGGAGGATAGGGGTAACAGAGAATCGTAACAACAAACTGTGGCCACTTTTGTGGTGTCACGGCTGTTCGCTCCATTTAGCTTTAATGCTTTAAATGAGAACGAATATGAAAGTGAGGTTTAATCCCTTGAATTAACAGAGCCTTCCTTAAATACCTTACCGTCCCTGAACAACGTCTGGTGCGGTAGAATGCCATAGTCAGGGTTATCGACTTGCTCCGTAGCTCGCGAGTGTTTGGGTTGCGTCCGGAATCTTCAGTCCACCGCTCACTCAAGACCCATCGCATAAAGCTCTTTTTTAATTGCGCGAAGAAGTGCAAGAAAAGTATGGATTTGAACTTCTAGGGCATAGAATGCCATGAGTAACTAAATGACTGAATTGAGTCTCCACAAGAAAATAAAGAATCTTCACAGAGAGAAAACTAGGGATTACTAAAACTGGAAATGATTTAAACATTTATTTTTACTCAAGAGAGAGTATATAAATATTTTAAGTACATTTAAAAGATGGTAAATAACTCTGAAAAGACATTTACGTCAAAAGGCTAAAATGATTATTTTTTCATAATTCCTTATAGTATTCCAAAAAACCTTTCATAAACATACCATATAATAGGTAATTTCCTAAACACCCGTCCTGTAATAATATATTTTTTTGTAAAAAATCAACAAAAATTCGTATTAAGCTACCATTACTCTAAAAGGGAACTAATAATTCTTCAGGGAACCAACAGTTGTCGCTAAATACAGGTTTCTGTCACGATGTTCAACAACAATATGAGAATGTAATGTGGTGTTGTAGCACCAGTAGATTCATATTCTTCCTTTCTAGAATTAGTCAAGGTAATTTTCTCTCTGAACATCCGAAATCATTTGGACGGTACTTTCATGTACACGCAACGTGCATTTGAATGTTAAATCTTTACTTTGTCTCTTCGGAATGTCGAACACGATGGCGATCTTAGATTTTTGCAGACACAGTCCATATGTAAAGAGCCTTGGAGCCGTGGGAAGTATTTATTTTCGCAGAGACGGTGGAATGCGTGAACTGCCAGCTGGACGACAACGTGACTCAGCTCTTAGCAACTGTAAATCCGAATCTGCTCAAAGCATTGCGCTCGAGGCGAGGAATTCACCCACTCCTTGTTTTTCTTTTTTACTTTCTCGCATACCACTTACGTAGTATAGAGAAAGTATTGTAACAGTGGAGCAAAAAAGGGCCATGATATCCAAAACGTGGATGAAGCGTATTCCAATATGCAGTAAAGTACTTCCAGTTACGTGTTGTGTAGCTTTAACCTACGTTTTGTGTGTCCTTTATGACGAACAATTAGTTGACGAGAAAACTCCCACCGTGTTCAACGCTAGCGCCTTTACTGTTCACAGGATTCTCTCCAAAATTGATATTCCCCCATCGATCTAACCAAACTCGAGATCCTGGAAACTATAAATGGTCATTTTTGGTTTTGGGGGCACTTTACATGAAGTCTCAACATTTTCAAAATGTTCTCAAAAATGGCTTCAAATTTTTCTATTCAATTGTTTCCTCGGAGAGTGCGAAGGACGCTTAAAATGGTGCAATTCTCATTATCATTGAATTCTGAATTTTCCAAAAGTCAAAAGTTGTAAATAATGCGAGAAAGTATGTACTGTTGTAGCACCTAGTTTATTTTTTCCATTCTTTTTCTTCTGCAGACTTTCGTTCACCTAAATTCCGCAAGCTGTACCTGAAATTCGAATCCCGGTACTCATCGATAAGAGACCTGCGCAGCAATGCTGCAAACTCCTCAATGGTGTGAGTGTATACGCTACACAGGAGAGTACCACCGTGATCAGACGGCCGAGAAAATCCGACAAAACCTTATATTGAACTTTGCAACATGCTGGTTAGGGAGTAACACAGAAGGGGTACTTAAACGTATTCTGAGGTACCGCGCGAATTTGTATGAAGATCGTTCGCAAAGGGCAATATGCGCTGAATAGTAAAATATACACCGTTTGGAATCAATTGTGCAGAGGGCAATGACCAGCAGAAATCATTTCGTGCCAAGCGACTAGGGAACTAACATCTTTTCTTTTGGGGGTTGCTTCCGAAGAGTGAGGCGGTATATAACGAACCGCTCAGTAACGGACGGGTTACAAGTCGCAAGCCGCAAGGTCGTGAAATAAAAAAAAACAACAAAAAAACAAGGTATTACACCCTCCACCTGTATTGCTGACTCAAGAAAACTTGCTGCCGCGAATACGGTTGTCAGAACACGTGCTCGAGATGCCTTCCCTGCTTGTGGCAACGTACTAGGGCACGCGCGGCAATGCTCCGTCACACACGCCCCAATGCTTTGGCGGCAAGGACTACCTCAAGGACAAGCGGCGGTCTACTTCCGCGTCGTGGTGCGCGATAAGGGCGCGCCTGTAAAAGGTGGTGTTTTGTTATCGTGGCAATGGCACCGATACCCGACCGTGGCGGGCCGGTCGTCCTGTCCTGTCCTGACCTGGTACGGCCATATAAATTGCCCGTATTATGCAGCGGGCACGTGAATCGTGTTGTCAGCATTTTTATAAAGCTGTCGCCTACCAATGCAATTTTAAGGCGGCTCACCATTGGGCTTTCGCCGAGCTGCGCTCTACTGCTCGCCCAATCCCGAACAGCTGATGTGTTCGGCGAATGTTCGCTTCCTTTGATGTGTCCTGAAGACCGACACGCGGTGGGTACTGAACGTTCTTTGCCCAGCGAATCGCAAGCAAGCCGTTCACATTACTCGAAATTCGGCGAGCGGTTGATCGGGATTCGCCGAATGCCGCATGTGTCGAGCTGTCTTTGTTAGTCTATATGCGTATGTTGAATATGATGCTACCTTGCGTGTGCGGGTAATATGATACCCGCACACTTCAGTTTCGTAGTTGTACAGAACGTGAGGGCTGTTTGTGATGTTTATTCTGCCCAGTGTAATATCGATAATGGGTAGGACGCGATCGAAGAGGCGTGTCTTGGTTGTTCGGGGAGGATGCTCCACGGGCACTTGAATTGTCGAACTATTTTCGCCGCTTTATCTTTAAGCTGTGACTCTTGTGTGCTGGAAACTTCCCTCCATTCCTGGACACCATCATCTCCGGTGCGGGGGCGGAACGCCGAGCTGTGGACGGTTGGGCGCGGGGCTCCCGTATTGACGGGCGCGCGGCGTGGGCGAGCGGGCGCTGCCTCTTCCGGGTCCGCCGCGAGCCGCCCGGCGCTCGCCCGCCCACTGCCCATCGCCCACCGCCCAACCGCGGGCGCCGGCCGCCGGGGCTATTTTGGCGCCGAGGGCTGGCAAGCATCCTTGTGCACTTCGCAACATCCGCGCGCCCTACGGGACTCCCCAGCGGCGAATTATCAGAGCGCCATCGCTCCTATCGACCGGGCCTGCTTGTCAAGTGCTGCGCCGCCCCCAGGGCGCCCCAGACAGGAGGCCTCGGGCCGCGTGCGGCCGGCTCGCACTAAGATTCCTCGGGCACTGCGTGGACGAGCGCTATTGGAGGCCTCGGGGAGCGCGAGAGTTTCCTCCGAGCAGTGGCGCTGATGCAGCTCTCTAGCCCTTCTCTTGAATAAATAAAAATAATTAGCAGTTTAAAAATGCTAGTAAAGTGCATAAGAATGGTGGAGATCTACTTTGATTTATTTTACATGCACGTGTACGTCTGATACGGTCTGGGCTTTGTCATGTGCTGTTTTAAACGAGAGACTAATGACGTCATGCAGAGAACGAGAATACGTGTTCTACGCATGCGCCTAAATACTTTCCATTAAGTCCTTGAAGACTGCGAGATTCACAGCGTCGAGCAGTGACTCTCAGATTTGCGATTTATCGAGCAAATTCATACCATTTTAACAAAAACGGGTCTTCGTGAATACTACAATAACATGATATATACATTACAAAGTTCTTTGCTTACCATGAATATCAATAAAGTTGCTGTTCCATAACGCAACACGTGAATAGCACATATGGGGGGGGGGGGTCATCCTTGGAGCTTTGATGCTGAAATACGTAGGTGTGTCGTAAGCAGTAGAGCACGGAGTATGAAAATTCAGTCGGTATGCGCAGTACGAGAACAGGCGGAATAATATTTTTTATTGAAAATCGAAACTCATTGCATTTTGGAATTTTCCTGAGTTCTTGGGTCAAAGGAAACCATAGACGCCCTTCAAATGACTGGATGCTGTAGTTTTTTCAATCTCTGCCAGCATTTAAAATTGGTACTATAAATGCTTGAAATTTCTTAAATTCCTGAGTATCTTAACGAAACCATAGAAACCTTTCAAAAGGCCGGAGGCTGCAGTTTTCTTTCTATTTCTGTACACGTCGGAAATTAGTGATGTTGGATGTTTGTAGGTAAGACATTAAAAATGCATGTACAAAAATAAATGTTCAGTTCTATAAGCATTTAAAGAGTTCTTTTACATATTTACACGAAGTTTTGCTGTTGTAATTGGCCTTTATTAGTTAATTTCAGGAATTTTTGGGGAAGGGGGCGAATTCTGGGCACATTTTTATACTTGGTGACCTCGGGAGTCCTGAGGAGGATCTCTTTTGACCATCACTGCACACTGATAGCCAACTATTAAACTGATTATAAGTTATATGTAGATCATAGTTCAACAAACGTCTCAAAAATTATTAAAAGAGAAGTTAGTCAAAAAATTTTCTTACTTTCATTTTTTTATGTAGATTGAAAGAATTGTTTAATGTCATTGTGTTAGTATAATGAAAGTGAAACACTGGTATTTTGAACAGCCTGATGACTTATGAAATTCATACAAATGTAGAATATATAGAGTACAAGAGGTTGTGTTTTAAAAGAGGCAGTTATTTTAAATTATTTTAATATGACCCATTGTCTTTTCTGTTTCAGTGCATGAAAAGCTACATTGAGTTTGAAATACAGGAAGGAGCTTATGATATTTCCTGCCCTGATGCACAGTGTGACAAGCAAGGTGTGATCTCTATGTCTGAAATTGAAAATCTAGTCAGTGTGGAGTTGGTGGAAAAACACAGAAAATTCCGTCTTAACCGAGGTCAGTAAAATTAAAACAGAATCAAATTTATTTCATCTTGCAGCTGTTTAACACACTGTTTATTTTTACAGAAGTCGACCTGGATGTGAACCGAACTTGGTGCCCTCGAGCAGGCTGTGAAACAGTGTGTTCTGTATGCCCTACAGAACGATGTCAACCTCAGAGTGTCCACTGCCCAACCTGCACATCAGATTTCTGTTCAAACTGTAAAAATCCTTGGCATCCTGGATTAACATGTGAAGAAAATTCTCAGCGTTTGGCCAAAGAGGGAATGCCAGATAATATGGAGCCCGGAATACCATTTGACTCTGACCTCATTAAGTGTTGTCCCATGTGCAATGTTCCTATTGAAAAAGATGAAGGCTGTGCACAAATGATGTGCAAGCGTTGTAAACATGTTTTTTGTTGGTACTGCCTAGCATCTCTTGATGTAAGTGAATGTTTAAAATCTTTATAGTTTATTACTTAAAATGATTTTAATATCTATTAATAATAAAAAAAATGTCAATTTCTACCCATACACACACTTTATCACGCATAATACATGTGTAAATATTCATTTGATGTAAAGGAGTATTGCAAACTAAAATTGAGAGTTTCTGTTAATGTTTTGTTTATTTATGAAGTAAAATCTTTCCAGTTTTAAAATATCTGTTCAAAAATTGTTCGATAATATTTATGTGCAACTTAGACATACATTCTGAAAATGTACATTATTCTAAAAAATGCTTCATCCTCATGGTTTAAATATTTTACAAATTATATAATAATGTAAATTAGAATCTTGAACAAGGTAAAATGTAGCAAAAGAGAGATATTTTCTGGTTTAATTAACATTCTTGAACCGAGACTTTCAAAGAAAAGGAAGTAGACCAGGCTGATGCTATGTTACTAATTGCCAGGTACTAGAAAACTATTACACAGGTCTTCAACCGAAAAACTGTTTCCATAATTTTATCTGACTCCTATGTTTTTGGGTGTGTTGAATTCGAAAAGAACCACTGTTTCTTCCTGGGACATTAGGTCTTTTCACAATTGTAATGTTACTTGCTCAAATATCGCCAAATTTAAAATTCATCACACTTGGGAAAAAAAAACTGAAAACAAATTTATTTTGGAGACTGTCAGATACTCGACTCGGTAATGGCCAATCAATTTTCTACCCCTAAACATGTTTGAGGCCAAAAGGTACTAGTTCATGTTGCATTATGGCAATGCCAATATTAATCATATGTTTTCAGCTAATTCTTTAAATATAAATTATCTTTTCATAAATTTTATTTCTTGATTCCAATCCTCAACTCTAGAAGGCATGAGCTCCATCTTCTGAAAGTTTATAGTGATTATGTGATATTAATTTGAACTTTTTATAATTAAAAAAATCAATAACTTGCTATGCAACTCTAAATGGTATAGGGCCTACTACTCATCCTGGCTTACATTCTAACTATTCAATCTGTACTTAGAAAGTGGCAATCATGATTTTCAGGCATATTCTGAATCGTGAACATCTCTCTTCTTGGTCCACAGTAGTCAGCCAACATATTAGAACTGCATTTGCCTTAATACCTGTTTTGCATTGTAGAAATTGAATTGATGGAAATGCTCACTGTTCTCATTGCTGCCAGCCCAAGATTTTCGAGGATTTTCAAAAATATATTACATCTTATAGCTTTATAATAATGCAGAAAATCAGCCACTATGCCTGATAGTTTACTGCTTTATGGTTTCTAAGGAAATTGCAATTAAAATTTTTGAAAGACTGCTTTTTCTAGTGGCTTTAACTGTTCTTCAAATTCAACCATTAGTAACTGCATTTGTGGTCATAAAAAGTCCCTTCTTTCAATTCAGTATAACTTACTTTGTGAAATGTCGAGTTCAAGTTCAAAAAACCATGAGAAAGTTTATCCTTAGTTTTTACTAAACTTTTCATTCCTCTGAATTTAATATGCAATGGAGGTAAATATGTCCTATTGAATCTTAAAAAATATGTGACACATTTTTCTGGTTAGGGGTTCAAGATTTCTTTATTTGTCAGAAATAACTAAAAACAGAAAAAATAATTACTTGGATAATCCTTTGGTTCCTGCCAATTCATAGGAATTGCAAATGGCATATGATGTGTACCAAATGCCTATCAAGACAAGTCTTAACACACAAAACATTTTGCATTTGGGGCCCAGCTCTTTTCGAAATCACAACTTTACAGCCGAAGGAATGTTGATAACACTTCTTCGCAAGTGACATTAAATTTTGCCTCAGTCTTTCAAGTCAACTCAACACAAATACAAAAGAAATTACTGCATGTTTTACACACGTTTTTGGCATGATAAAAATACAAAACACTAAACCACAGCTTACAAGGTACACATCTAAACCCAATGGAAGGAAATATATCACTAGTGATATATGTGCTAACAAGCTCATAGACACCTCTGTACTGACACATCACAATGGCAGAATAACTGCTCTGAGCATGTCAAAACGTGAATTAACCTGCACAGTGTTGCCTGTTGGTGTTTCAGTATATTACTTATAATTTCCTTAAATTAAGCTAGAATAAGAAAGCTATATATAAGGTAAGCATTCTTATGACAGGTCAAAGGGAATGTTGAAATCAGATTTTAAAAAGTAGCTGTCACAAAAGAATGTGCTGGATGGAAAAATTCTGAATGCATATCTGAATTCAGTATGAAAAAATGCACTAGTTTCACCAATCCGATTTCTTGTGAAAAAAAACTGGTCAACCAGTGTATTTTATTATAAATTTAATATTGTAATAACAAACTTAACTGGTGTTCGTAAAATCTCTAACTTCCCTTTTACTTAGACTTGTTGTGTATGAAGGGATGTGATGTAAATGCAACATGAATACTAGGGTATAGCTTAACAATCAGATGCATCTGAATTCAAAAATGTGAAGGACTGGTATTTTGAAGAAATGGGAAGAATGAGGTTTCTTTTTTATTATTGCTTCCATTTATGTATTTTTGTGATGTCATTCAAAGGCCTCAACATTTCATTGTAGTTAATGTTTTTTGTGAGAAAAAAAAGCCAAGCTATACTGCATGACCATACATTAGTTTTAAAATAATGTGCAGTTGTTAAAGCATTGGTTTGTCTCCTCAGTTTGATAAAGTGATTAAAATATTAAGATTTAACTGTGACATATAATGTTTTCTCTACAAGATATTTTCATTTACTACAACTGTGAAAATTATTAGGAATGGTTTTGTTACTTATAATTTTTATTTAACATAATATAAAGAGTATATCATTTCAGTGAGCGTTATCTTGTGAAAAGGTAGATTCTGATTTTGAACTTGAAAAATCTATGCCACTTTTGTGTCCATTTGTAATTGGCAGTCTCTCTCTGAGATGTTTCAAGGTGGCAACATCAAAACTAAAATGAACTGTTTACCTCCAGTAGCCATCAACACAACATAAGTCATGGTGCCATTCATTTTTTAAACTAGATCTTCCATTATACTAATAAATATTTGCTGTCTAAAATAAAACCTGGCTTTAAGTGTATACTTGTAATTATAACATAAATCACACAAACATTTCACTGTTTATGGTATTTGTTTTAATGTTATTATTATTCAGATTTTATTGCTGTAATGGGGGTATTTTATTTTGTATATAATAAAACTTTTGTGTTTATCAATATTTCATGTATGTATTTCCGACTCCATAATATTAATATTATAGATAAAATGAAGTGTGTATCATTTCAGTGAGCATCTGTCGCTATTTCCAAATTTGATAATAATTCAATTTTACAGAATGTTTAATATTCAATAATATAAAATAGTACATTCAGTATATTAACAATATTTATAATGTAACTAATACTTAATTGTTCTTTACCCATGTGTTTTATTTTCACAGGATGACTTCCTACTGCGTCATTACGACAAAGGCCCTTGCAAGAATAAATTGGGTCATTCTCGGGCTTCTGTTATATGGCATCGAACTCAAGTTATTGGTATCTTTGCGGGATTTGGCATTCTGCTGCTGGTGGCATCTCCTCTACTCCTGCTGGCTGCCCCATGCATTGTGTGCTGCAAATGCAGAATTTGTAGTGGTGGCAGTAAATTGGACAGTGAGGATGAAATGCCTGAAGAGTCAGCTTCTTGAATAGACATACTATTATAACATATTCCCGGATGAGAGAAATTATTTTTGAAACAAAATGTGTACACTTCTACTTAAATGTTTACTATTGACCTTTAATAATATTTGCTATATTTATAGATTTTGACAAATTCCCTGCCATTTCACATGTCATATAAGCTTTACCCAAAAAGGTTTTCTGTTAATGAATGGAAAAAAAAATCGTTTTGAACAGTACATTCTATCAACTTGCCACCATGATTAATTTTGTCTGTAGCATTGATCAAAATTCACCTTTAAAAAAACTTTTTAAAATCCTAATCCTGGTATGAACTCATTCACAAACAAATTGGTCCCATTCATAACATCTCTTGATTAGTGAATGAAACATTTTAATAGAAATTACAAAGTTGCTACCTCATAAACTCATTTGAGTAGATATGAATTTTATCGCCTTAGAAATAAAAGACAATTGAGAAATTGAGGTTAAATTAAATTTAAGGGAGAGAAAAAGAGACACTTTCTTTATGTTACATAATTAAATAGATTCAGGGAAAACCTATTTTTTTACTAGCAATTTTACATTGAGTGGCACTTGGTGACAATGAAGTAAAATTTTTCCTCAAAATTTTAATGGAGTTGAATATTAATACTGTATTTGTGCTGGATGTAATGAACATTGGATTCCTGTTGTCGAGTGGCAGTAATTCAGACCAAACAAGTAGGATTCATTAACAGCAAAAGAAACGAGTGATTAGGGTGTATGAAATTTGTTTTGTAGATTTTTGTTTCAAGGCTGAGGAAGAACATCTGACAAATTATGAAAACAGAAAATAATTGCATTTGGTTTCTCGTATTGTGTACATTTTGTTAGAAACTTTCTCTGAGATGTATGTTGAGTAAAATTAAAAGTATGTGTCTTAATATTGAAGAATTTGAAGACAGGAGGTATGATGGCTGAATTTAACTTCATGCAAATGCTATGGAGAGTAAGAGGACACTTACTAAGAACTGCTGATTAATTTACTTTTGCAATTCAGCAAACTGTGTTTGGTATTGAGTTCAGTTTTTTGCTCATATTGCAGAATTTGATGGGTACCACATGTTCCATTTCATTCACAATTATATTTATTTTGCAATTGGAGAGATTGATCTCAAAAGATTGCTGAGAGATAAACTTACTTAAACCATTGTACTTGGTACCTCATAATCCCTAATACTTTTCATTGTGATCTCCGAGTTAACATATTTCTGAACTGTTAAACAATTGCATTTGTTGGCAGTTTCAATGAAGATATCCTTTGATCAGTATGCACGAATGTATTTTGTAAAAATTGACACAATTAGTTTTTTTGTAATTAAATATAAGTAATGTAATTTTGTTTCATTATGTTAAGTGAATCTTTTCATGGATTTATTCAGTGTAACAGTTCTAGGGTACGATTATTTTTGCTTTGTGATAATGAAAATTCTGTATTTGGATAAACTTGAATTATTCATTACTTGCAAGGCTGACCATAAATATTTGAAATAAAGATGTTCATTAAAATCCATGAAATAGATAATCAGAATTTATGATTACTTCAATGGTTTGATGTGATGATGGGTGCAAAGTGTTAACTTTTGCTTTATAATATTATATTTTTTCATTCTCATTGTATATTTTTAAATACAGTGTCAATTAGAACCATGCCAATAATAATGCATGTTTTATTTCAACATAACATAATTAAATCTTATTCATTACAGAAATTCAACATAAATATTTCTCATGTATACACAAATTGTCAATTAAAAAGTTGGATTTTCTCATTAATTAATTATAATATATTATATAATATATATATATATATATATATATAGTATTATATTATTATATAGTATTAGTATATATAATTTAACAGCAGTGCAACAAAATGGATATTTTTATTATAAGAGATTTTGACTTGTGTGTGTTTGTGAGAAGTTTGAATATATTCTTCAAACGGTTCTAGTGAGTTACAAATGAATTATATCTCACAAATTTTGTTCTCTGTACATGTAAACATAACAACAGTTGCTGTTAACATCACAATAAACTTCTGAAATAAAATGTGCGATGAAAGGCCAGTGAAGAAGGAAACACTTTAGTGATACAGTTACTGAAACTTGTCTCCCCTTATAATGGTCTTAGTCAACTCTGATTCAAACCAAAGAATGGATTCAGAAATATTTCTGGCTCAGTATAAAAAATGTATGATATGCATTTTTGAGCCAAAAAAGATCTGTTGTGAGAGAAAGAGGCAATTGTTAACAACCCATCAGCACTCTGAAAAATGTGACCCTCAGAAATCCAATGACAAGCATAAAGTTTTAATTCTACATATTATGGAATAGGTATCTAAATAAGCCATACTTTTATAATGAATGGACTTTCAGTAGGCCTAGATTCCATGTTCCCACCGTACACTCCTGTTGACACTAAAATTGAAAATTGAGTGCAAAAGATTAAACAGAAAGCGCTCATCATACTTAGAAGAAAATAGTTTTATGTTGAATGCAAATGCCTTTTGTTAATCTTAGATTATATAATAAACTTGATTGTATGCTTCAGAAATGTGTGTACCACATGAAATGAAGACTATAAAATTAATGTTATACATGTGACTTCTGTGCCTCATATTGATAATATACAGTTCAATGTTGATTTTCCAATAAATGAAAATAATGCAAACTATGTCCATTGCTTTAAATGTACTGCTTTCCCACTGTACAATATAGTATTTGTGTGCTGCATTAATTTAATGTCATTTCTTCAATTGCATTGATTTTCAATTACTAATATATTTATCATCTGAAAAAGGCAACTTTGCTTGAGTCACATGTAATCAGTACTTTTCTTTTGCATTTTGCTGATATTTGTTCTACATTATGAAACAAATTTTGTGTTGGAAAGTCATACTTTTTAAGGAACTACCAAACATTGAGAAGTGAGAGAATTTTTTATTATTTGTGTAATGAAAGTTGTGAATATATTATTTAATTGCTATGTACTAACAAATTATTTCCAGTAATTATATTTCAAAGAATGAAAACAACTCTATTTACAGAAAAAGGTTCTTTTTTTAGCCTTCTTGAAAAATCCTGGCCAATTTACTCTTCAGGCATGTGAACACATACACTAACATGTACACACCAATCTTTAGACCAACGTGTTTTGCTAAATTGTTTCTATCCTAACTAATGTTTTAAAAACTTGGGAGGATGAGGCTGAAGTTTAGTTTTGGTACATGATTTTGTAGCGATAATTTAATTATCTTTTTTCTCACTCATTAGTAATTCCTGTCTGCAATAGTGATTATCAAATCTTTTTTGAATCACACTGTTGCAAATTGAATTTACTCCTTACCGTCATAATGTTTTATTACTTGGTGATTTTTCTTGATCCAATTTTTTATTTGAAACTTGACACTTAACTATTTTAAGTCTGTGTGTTCACTTGGTCATTTGAATTATTTTACAATTAAAATTGATATTTGGAATTTTTCCAAAACCTTTCTTCCTTGACACAAACCTATAAGAAGAGTGCATAGCTAGTCCAAATTTCTTTCAAATTTGGATTGTTCCTAATACACTAAATTAGCAAGTTCTCAATGCAATAATTAATAATGATTAACAGCACACATTTGCTTATTTCTAAATTATATATTCACAATTATTCATTTCCTTAATCCTAGTTGTTAGAAAAGTTATTTTCTGGAGGAAAAAATTATTTAATAATTTGTTCATTGTACTTATTGATGAGAACCCTACACCTGAAAGTTAACTTAATCAGAAAATAATTTTATCAATCAATGTAGTTGTAGTTTTTTTTAATTGCTGCAATCTGTTGCTCAAGTAGTACTTTTTCATGTTTCTTTCATTAATTTTTTTCTCTTTCCTTCTTTTCTTTTTCTGTGAGACATGAAATTTTCAGAGAAAAAACAAGAAACTTGAACTACAAAATCATTCAAGCTTTCTGTTTTGAATGTCATGTCTTCAGTGTTATTAGATGTTTGTACTATGTTGCATGTTTAAAAAATTGCAACTGTAAGGAGGCGATATGTTTGTTGTATTATATGCCTTGTGAAAGTATAATATATATATATGGAAGAGACAATGAAAATTCTGTAGTATTATATATGTTACAAACTGTCACTATTTATGATGTATACCTGAACGTTACTTTAAAAAAAAAAAAAAAAATTCAGTGAAACACATTGTATTAAATTTTATTTATGATTGAATGGACTATTTTTGCATCACTTTACATTTAGTCTGAGGAACTGCAGTTCTTCTAAACACAAACATAAAACGCACCATATTCAAACAACTAGTATTTCTATTTCTGCTATTACTTCCTCTGCCGTCAATATTTTCCCAATATATTTGTAACATTGTCAATAGCATTCGAAAAAAAAAAAGAGTGATAATTCTCATAAAGTTGAGAAATATATTAATATATATATTTTGGGTGTCATTGCTACATGTTTTGTGAGAATTTACTATATAATTATCTGAATCAAATACAAGGATCAAGGGTAATGGAAAGCAAGGAGAAAGTTCCATACTTGCATATTTTGTACTATCTGGTATCTGAAGTACGAAAGTATTGTGCCAAAAGCTAGAAGGGAACTGAAAATATAAGATATTTACATGAAAGCAGAATTCCCAGGGCTCTAGCCTGCTGGCAGTATATCCGAGAAAGATATTTTGTACCTGGTGTCAAGATCTTAAAACATCTTTATAATTTCCTAGTTTCTGAAGCTAATAATGAAATGTAATGGATAAATGAAGGAAAGTTTGTAAATTGCAAAACCTAAGTGCAATGCACATCATTGCATGCTATTCATATCAAGACAAAGCTATATTATTGATCTTTGTCATATATTTACCAGTATTGAAATTGCAGTAACTGTTTCTCACTGAAATATTTCACTGTTCAATTATTTGCGCCACCTTAAGTTTATTCTTTCTTTTATCTTTATGAACAGAAAAAAGTGTTATCCTATTTTGTCTACTTTGGTCAGTTAACCTTATGCAAGAAATGAGTGTGCATGGATATATTATAACATGTTTGAAGTTGATCACATGCATTCACTTAAATAATATAAAAATGAAGTAATACTATATGCTTTTCTGTTCATTTTTCTTTCTTAGTGTAAATTATGTATAATATATTGAACTTTATGATAACTTCAGTTACTTGATTTCATACTATTTAAAATGTAAGTTCTTTATGTAAAAATATTGTGTGCTTCTCCAAATGTACATTGAATGTAAATAGTTCTGGTGCTTGATTATCAACAAATAATTTTACTTATTTCAATCAGATGTCATTTTTAAGATTAACTCAACTATAATAGATGGTGACTTTTTCCAGAAAACTTAGTGTATAAGGTAAAAATCATCTACACTTCATCTTCAAGCAAGTATTGTATATAACATACAATAGTTATGTTGCAAGAATCCTCTACATGACTTGTGACAGTGTATATCAGTACTTAATATTTTAGAATTGATCAAGTGATCTTGGCTTAACGTTTTATTTATAAATGTGTTGTTGTATTGCTGAAACTGCTTCCCTGAGAGGGTGTACTGGTGATAACATATGACGGCAATTATTTTCTTCTCTGAATATAATGCCAGTTTGTGAAATGTGGTTTTCTACACTAAAAATGTAAAGATTTGATTAAAGTGAATGAAATTGTAAGAGCTGCTTTTTGTGTACCATATTCCTGTGCTCTAGCCCTCTAAAATAGTTTAACATATGACTTCTCCTCGGAAATATAGTAATTTTGCTGCAATAATCCTTTCCTGATAAAACAAAAGCGATACACCTATGGGGCTGCCTTGGAGATATATGTGAATACATGAAGACTGGAATTGCCAGAGGTGATTAGCAGAAAAGGTATTCGCTATTTAGAGATAAAATGGGTTAATTAAATGTCTTTTATTTGTAATTCACGTTTGTGCAAAAGGATCATACATATTTCATAATACATATAATTAGGATTAACCTTCCATCTTCCACTTATAAATGATGCCCTCCTTTTACATAAAAATGAAATAAATTATAAATATTTGTCAGTAGCAGTCCTTAGATTCAGAAGTCCGTAATACCTAGTAGAGTAAAATCTGTTGAAACCGGATTCTAGTTTATACTGTTACTTTATTACATTCGTACAAATTTGAAAATTTGCTCCTAAAGTCCCTCGTTTTTAAAACATGTACTCGTGCAATAAAGCTTAAAATTATAAACTAATTGCATAAACTACTATTTTTGTATAACAGCATTATACATTTTTAAGAGAATCAAACTTAATTTTGCGAAACTTCCCTCGGGTATTTGACATTGTGCGAGTAAACGGTGGTCGGCTGTTTCGTTTAGCTCTACCTCCCCCTGATTCTCTCGATACGATTGGCTGAATGTGTGATGACGCAATCATTCGTGACATAAATCTAATAACAGAAAAGGTTCTTTTATTATACTGGAATACAAAAAAATGAATTACACATTGAAATACAAAAAATGAATTTCTGTACTAAAAGGCGTTCCAAAGCGAAATGAAAAATAATTACATTTCATTAAAAGCCGATCCATACTTATTCCATCAAATAGATACATAAATAAACCATCATAGGTTTTAGAATTTTTCTTGTAATTTTGATGACAAATGTGGCATTTTTGACTCCAACCGCATAAAAATCAAAATATTTCCAACAAAGAAACAAACTTAGAAAACTGAAAAAAATTGCAAAACTGGACGTAAATACACTGTGATCAGAAGTATCCGGACACATGGCTGAAAATTACTTACCAGTTCGTGGCGCCCTCCATCGGAAAAGCTGGAATTCAATAGGGTGTTGGCCCACCCTTAGCCTTGATGACAGCTTCCGCTCTCGCAGGCATACTTTCAAGCAGGTGCTGGAAGGGTTCTTGGGCAACGGTAGTCCATTCTTCACGGAGTGCTGCACTGAGGAGAGGTATCGATGTAGGTCGGTGAGGCCTGCCACGAAGTCGGCGTTCCAAAACATCCCAAAGGTGTTCGATAGGATTCAAGTCGGGACTCTGTGCAATCCAGTCTGTTCAATGGATGTAACTGTCCTGAAACCAGTCCGCCACAGGACGTGCAGTATGAACAGGTGCTCGATCGTGTTGAAAGATGCAATCGCCATCCCTGGATTGCTCTTCAAAGCGGAAAGCAAGAAGCTCTTTAAATCATCAACGTAGGTATGTGCCGTGAAAGTGCCATACAAAACAAGGGGTGCAAGTCACCTCCATGAAATACACGACCACTCCATAACACCATTTTGGACTTTTGATCACATAGTGTATCTTCCTCACCGCTTCTTCCAGGTCTGTAAATGCTTTAGCAAGTACTTCTTTAGATCGTTTTGTAATATCCACATCATCTGCGAATACTAATATATCGACACCTTTGTTGAATATGTGATTTTCTATCTGTTTCTACTTTTCCGTATACGTACGTATATTACACCGTACATTACGTAGTACAGGGAACGTTATGCCGTTGCCGCGGAAAAAATATTTCGAGATTTCAACGGAAATACACGTTTTGGGGTCTCCTGATACCGAAAAAGAGTTTTTTTCTTTCTCCATAACGTCCGTCTATGAGCACCACTAGCGGCTAAACCATACGTAGGAAGTTTTCGAAAATGGATATTGCTCGGCCGATATGCGTCGACTCGGGGCGCTGCAATTTTGAAAATCTTTCTTTAAACTTTGAGGGTACTTTACATGAAGTCCCCCTGGACATTTTTAAAATTTTCTCAAAAACGGCTCCAATTTTTTTCTTTACATTTCTTGTGAGAAGAGAGTAAAATACGCATATAAATATGGCATAAGTGCCATTTTCACAGTTCTGAATTTCCGAAAATTGCAAATGTTTAATATTTTGTGGCGGCTTCCTACATCTTCAGAATTGAAGATACAGATTTTTCTTGCAAATAAAATTTGTTCTCCATAATTAGTTCTTTCATTAAGGTCATGTACATTTTTTAAAAAAAATTATTAGTTTTCGCGCAATATTGTGCAATTTTAAAAAATAACAAAAACACGATTTTCTTAAAATAGAATCCAAATTTTTTCTTTGAACTTTTCGTAAGGATAGCGCCTAATGTTCTCTAAGACACGACACAAACGCCATTTTGCTCTGTTTTGGTTTTTCAAAAAATTCAAAAATGTAATAATCTTTTACTTGTTTCTCACGTGGTTGATATTTACATTAGCGGCGATTTGTTCTCATTGTTTAATTTATGAGTACATGTGCTTTAAATAATGTCAAATATAGTTTCTTAAAGACACTTAAGTTTTCTGTGAAACGAACTCAAAACTCTGCATTTTCAGAAACACTCGATTGCAATTTTCCCAAAACCGGCTCCAAATGTTTTCTTCAAACTTCTCGTGCATTTAGTTCTAATTGCACTCTTTGAGATGACATACGATTCATTTTGATGTGTATTTCCCCCCCAAATTACACAAATGTATTTTTTTAATGTGTCTCATGCTGTTAATAAGCACATTTCCAGCAATTTGCACATGGACGGTCCAAATAATTCGAATTTGATGCCACGCTTCGAACATATGAGTTTCGATACTCTTTGAAAGTATTTAAGAAGAAAATATCATACATTTCAAACTTGGCGCCTTCGTGATTTTAGCCAAAAACCCGCCAATTCTTTCACATTTGACAAAAAATCATTTTTATATTGTAACGTTTCTCCGTAGGGAATTAAAACACATGTGGGTAATATTTAACAACAAGTTTATTCGTAAACAATGATTCACTAAAAACTACTTGATCTATTTACAAATATTTTACTCAGTCTTTGTGCTCTTCACTTAATTATGTTTCTTACACACGACTCCGTTCTCTTGATTATTTATTTACACAGTTCACTTCTTCTACACTATTTATTTACACTCTCTGCAATCTACACTATCGCACAGTCCTATACACTGTCCACGGTCCTCTGCGCTGACCTCAATTCCCTGCGCAGACCACAATTCACTGCGCACACCAGGGTCCACTGCACTGCTGTTTACCGCGATGCCCACTTCACAGCTCAGCTTCCACTGCAGACTTTAAACTGCTGACTGCTGTTCCCCTACTGCACCACTGTTTACCGCGATACACAGTTCACACCACAGCTTCCACTTCAGACACTGACGAACTGACTGCTTATTCACTGATTACATACACTAACTGATTCGCGGCTGCTTACTTCCGACTACTACTTACACTGACTAACTTCTTACTGCCATACTTACACACACTGACTTACACTAACTTACACTGACTGACTACTTACTTCCGACTACTTACACTGACTTCTTACTGACTCGTGGTCGCCGGCAGCAGCGCATTTATACCTAGCCGGCGCTCGTCTCGACACAACCAAAACTTTCTCTACCTTTCGCCGCTACTCGCGAATAGTCCGGAACCGTGCAGTTCGGGGGGAAGGGAAGGAGCGCCGGCAAATGACGCAATCCGCGCGCAGCGAATTCCGGCAGATGAGGCAATATTCGTTACAGTATGAAGTTCTTTGCATTGGAGCTTCACCTGCTTCGAAAAGTCACCAATAGATCATATCACCTCTTGGGCGACCGCGATGAAAGGTTTACTCATAGTCAGATTTCCCGGAATTCAATTTTTTCCACATCAGACGCGACGAGATCTCATTCTTTGAGAATCTGGAGCTGTGAGAAGTGTCGTAGCAATCGTGTAGAGAAGCCAAGCAATACGCGTTTTGGGCGCATAGGAAGTTGGTGGTACGTTGGCAGCAAGCAATTCTCGTGTAGTTTATTTGACGCAGTGCTCTAAGACGCGGGAAGAAGCAGAAATAATGAATGACGTAAAATTCGTAAGGAGAACGTTTATTTTCGTCCTGACAGAGGTAACCACGACAATCTCTTCAATGCTTAATGATTCTTACGGTAAGGTCATCTTTGTCAATTATTTGTCGTCTTTTCAGAACTTTCCCGTGTGATGAGGACACAGCAAGGCTCGTCGCAGTTTCTACTAATGCTGTTCGAATCACGTAAGCAATATTTCGTAGCCTCAACAACAACAACAATAACTATAATATTATTATTATTAATAATGATATATTTGTCACATAAATACAGCACATGCCATGTATTACAAATCAGGATATGTACTAATCATACAAAGAACAATACAGGTATTTCTAAGAATTAAATACAATACAGAAATTAAAATACAATTCAATTTTCATAATAAATACAATGTAATACTTTGCTAATTAATTTTATAAATGATAGTGTAAGAAGGCTACAATTAATTCTTTAGAACATTACATTCAGGATCTCTATCATTAATATTGTAGTGCTTTGGTGATGTTTTTGCAACTTTTGAAAACACAGAGAGTTTAACAAAAATGGGACCTGCACAATTTTTTTTAAATGTACTTCGCCCTTTTTGAAAAAAGAATTTAACGAAGACAATTTGGAGCAGTTTTTGAGAAAATAATTGTTTTACAGTAGCCTAAACAAAATTAAGCAAAACGTAAAATTCACGCAAAATTATGCAAAAACAACCCTTTTATTTTTGAAATATTGCACATGACCTCATTTAAAGATTCAAAAAATACATTTTATAAAACAAAGAAATGTCTGTAATCAATATTGAGTTTTTGAGGTTGTTTTCTGCATAACTGATATTCACTAATAAATCTGGCCAAACTTTTAAGCCCTGTGAACTTAACACAAATATTTTTATTTATTGGGGGACACTTTTATATGAAGCCTTTACAGCATTTTCACAATTTTCTCAAAAATGGCTCTACATTTTTGGATTAAATGATTTCCTCGTGTTCGGCATAGGACTCTTAAAAATTGCTCCGTGTGCGAAAATCTCTGAATTTTCAAAAAATTGCACAAGTTGAACTTTTTTTGTCTTAGTACTATTACAATAAGTAATATCATGTGGTCACATTTGATGTGTCAATATTGAAACGAATTATATTGTGCTGTTGTAACACTGCCAGTTCCTTATCAATGATCAACAACACATGGATTCTGACTATGCCATGTGTCAGAGGAAGTTATTTACTACATCTAGGAAAAAGGTTTATCCATCTTTTTAGATAACAGAGTCCCGGAATACAAAGTCTGTCCTGAAAGAATCGCTTCTTTCTACTGCAGAATCACAATACTGTCTCTTTATTACATAAGAATTATGTATACAAGAAAGATCAACAAATGCATACTCGCCTTTCTTTTGGACTTGAATCCTGGATGTGTTCTTTAATCAACTTTAAGTCCAATGACTGAGATGAAGAAGGATGCAACATGATCTCACTAATCGATTTCCAAATGAATGTGAGTACGCAACTAACACCTTATTCGCATATACATACAAAACAGTCGCCTTTTAATGTTTATATAGATTCGCCTACAAAACGATAAATGTATCAGTTGCATAAATTCCGTGGTGGTAGCAGATATCTTGCGGTATTCCATAATATGATAAAGGAAATAATCGTCCACAAAAAATATAACTACGTATACTTTTTGTGGACGATTATTTCCTTTATAATATTAGATAAGATGCAGAAGTTGAAGTGAGCACAATTAGACTGACTTTGCGGAGTTTTAATCTCTTCAAAAATTAGAGGACAATGTATGGATGTGTTAAGCTAATTCGGGGAAGAATAAACTGTAGTTATAGATGATTTTGCTACGAATTACTGTGAATACTACTACTATGAATTTTTGGAACTAATTGAGAATGATCTTATGAGAGAATAACGTTGAAGAGCAGCTTACAGATGATTTTTAAGTGCATTTTTGTGAATATGAGCAAAAAACGTAAAAGAATTTAGCTGTTTTAAATTCTAACCATTCTGCATCATTCGTACTTGCAAGTTTATTTACGGCGGTTTTTGTGTTTTGAAATTGCAATATTACCAGTTTATAACCTCTTTGGAAGTAACATACAAGGTAATTGGGGTGTTGGAAATTTTTGATCAGGAATAAAACATTATTAGCTACGATTCATTGACATGTCGAATGCTAGAGACTGTAAGAACTTATTTGAACAATGCACACAACTTTTTGATGACACAACTTTTCAACACATGAAAATACTCTTAAAACAGTTTTCAGCGTCGGCGACGCCACATTCAACTAGCCCCTACGTAATGTTTGAGTAACTGCGAGTATGCAGATATGCAGATGAATAAAGTGTCATTCGGCGCACATCGGTCCCCTGGTAGGGAAACTGATAATTTGTTTTCGAATCCGGCCGGAAGATGCTAAGAAATTTCCAAACACGTGGTTTGGTGGCTTAAAGAACTTCAAGTGAATACGGAGAAAACCAAACTGTGGATAATGCTACAAAATGAAAGCACATTTAACATATTACGTTCGACTTCTTAAATGTGCAAATACATATTTTCAAATGAATGTGACTAACAACTTATTATATTAAATACTCAATTATTATTAATTATTATTATTATTATTAATTATTATTATTAAGCCAAACGTTAACACCTTATTTACATTAACATACAAAAAATACGTACTTTTAATCTCTCTCTCTCTCTCTCTCTCTATCTCTCGCTTCTATATATAATATATAATATATATATATATATATATATATATATATATATATATATATATATATTGTGACGGTACCTGGGAAGCGGTACTTTCAGAACGACAATAATTATGCAAGGGACAGGGTACATTATCGTAGAATGGGTCTCCGGAATTTGGCGCAGCATAGGAAGAATAAATCGTTAATAAAATTCTTTTGCACATCTAAATATTTTACTGAACAAATAACACACTTTACAAATAGTATTTACAAATCGGCAATGCGCAGGCGCCTTGGAAACAAGCGGCTACGGTCAACGCTACCGTTGAAATGTTTTTAAAAACACCTGCTTCCTCTCGGGAGAGGACCGGGGGCCGTCGGTGGCAACGGCGGGCGGTGTCTTCAGCAATCTTCGGGTTTTCCGCCGGCGAGGTCCGGCCGGGAATTCGCACCTCACTCGTGTGACCACTCCTATGGCCGCAAACGTAACGGATCGATGAATACGCCGGGGTTCACCCACAGACCGGTAATGAACAATATCTCAGTACGGATAACTCGGAACGCACAGACGCGTGATTGATGTTCGTCGGAGTTCCTAGTCTTTCAGCGACCTTTCTCAACTTTGCGCGGAGTCCGTACAGTACTGCCCACTGTTATATTATAACCAAGGGCGAGATTTAATGACACGAGGCCACCGGGCCAACGATTTCTGTCCTTATTCGGGTTTTATAATCTAGTTTCTGGGTGACGACATTCTACTTTCAACTAATCATTCTGATTGTTAATAAAACCTTATCAACCGGGTTCACACTACAACAGCCAACACTCAGTCAGAATTAGTTACTGTAACAACGACATAAATCTCTTTGACGCACCCAACTGCCCCGTCCGTGCTTCACTCGAGCTACTCCGCGCAGCCATAACGTCCCGCTCGCCTCGCCGTTTCCCTGCCCCCGAATTTGAACCGCGTTGGTGCCGGCGCGGTCGTTACTGCGCTGATCAACTCAGTACTTTATTTTTAATTTTCTAAATTAAGTGTCATTTTAATTGGTTCTTAATTACAGGAAACTTTTTTCGGTTTCAATATATATATATATATATATAGTATATATATATATATATATATATATTATATTATATATATATATATATATATTAAGGTATTAATAGAGAAATTGCAGAAGTAAAAGCTAACACAAACTAGACAGAGTTTGTGGAATTTTAATTTTTTCAAAAATTAAGGGACCAAACTCTGGGAGTGGCAATCAAATCCGGGGAAGAATCAAATATAGTTGTAGACTTGGGGACAGAATTTTCGGAACTAATTGAAAATGATCTTATTAAAGAAAAAAACGCTGAAGAACAGCTTACCTGTGAAATTGTATGTGCATTTTTGAGTATATGAGCAAAAAAGCTTACAAAATGGTAGTTGTACTAAATTCTAACTATACGCCCAATCCATACCTGCCATACCCTACATTGAATGTTACAGTCTGAAAGCATATTGTATTGTGATGTACCATATTTTAGAATTGCAAGGAACATACATATATTATGATTAAATATATTATTTCCATTACAAATTTCCTAACGTTTTTAATATTTGAAATGCCGAAAAAAGGTGCTTCTCACGAAACGTTTCGTGGCTCCGCGATGCGATAAAAATCATGTGTTTTTCAGCATTAATTGTAATCTACGAAAGCGTAGACGGCAAACGAAAAACTTTAAGCCGTTTTATGTTTAAATCGATTTTCTTTAACGGGTCTTCAAAAGATGACCGCTGCCAAACGTACGGATTCAAAAAAGTCACGGAGTGGAGTGACTAACTTATCTGTGATCCCCCATTTCTAGCGTGAACATACAGTGTGTTAGAGACCAGAAGCTATGCGTTTACAGTTTTTGAAAAAGTGAAAAATGAAAATATACCAATGACGTTTTGTAAAACTCTTTATTATGTTATATTTTGTAAATACATTTTCCATTATAATGTAAGATACATTCGCCTCCGGTTATAGTGAACTTCTTGAAACTGACATTTGTGGTTCACTATATCTGAGAATGCCAAATTTAAACAGAATTTCTCCACAATGATTGATTTTATTAATATGAAGATCTATAGAAAATGCAATAATATTCAATCATTTAAAAAATCAATAATATTCAATTCTTTGCTTCGTACATTTTTCATTACCTATACTGTCTCGAAGTATCAATATGCAGTTGCAATGACCATTTAAAAAATCAATAATATTCAATTCTTTGCTTCATACATTTTTCATTACCTATACTGTCTCGAAGTATCAATATGCAGTCTTGGCACCCTCTGCAGCCTGGCATTGGCCTCATGCACTGTTGGAAGCCTCACTCTTCAAAGGCTCTTTTTCTTCCCCCATACCATACGAGATCCTTTCGGTAGCGGCAAGGTGCAAGCGCATTATTGAAACTTACTGCTTTTCCGCGCGGACGGAAGGTTTCGGGAGGCTGAAGGGATGTGGCAGTCGCGCGCTTCCTGTCGCCTACGTAGAATACAACGTGCTTTGACCCACGGAATATCACGTAACATCAAGCTGGAAACTCAGTGTCATTAGTAAGGCTCCCATTACGGGTCTGCTACGTTTACCTCAGGGGAGACTTCTTCGATTATGACCTTTGGCCGATATTTTTTTCAAGCTGCCTAGTGTTGGGATTTGTAGCAATGAGGCGATATATTATTTTCTAGAGATAAATTAATTTCCAGATCGTTGTAATATATTGTTACTAATGAATGATATTTGTTTGATGACAAGTGAACACAGAGAAAAAACCGAATCTGTTATCTCCACTGAATATTTTCTGTTATATTAAATGTTATTAGAGTAATTTCCCTTTTCTGTTATTATAAAAGCGATTCTGTTGTTTTAATTATAATGTAGGTACCATTGTCAAAAATGTTTCATTTTTTCGGACAATAGAATAATTTTCATTACAAATGTATAATAAACACTCAAATAAATGCACAGAACTGTCGCAGCCATTTTCAAATTGTACGTGGTTAATTATGGTAAAAATTATTTTTATTTTCTTAACTACAGCTCAGCAATCGAAAAAGTCATAAAAATTCACAACGCTTTGTGTTTTAAGAAGAACTTTTGAGATTTTTTCAAGGCTTTGAGAGTTTCAAACGAATATTATTATCTAATGTGACAGTGTTCGCATGTCTTATAATGATAAGAATTTGTGCATCTTGATCACTGTATCCTAAATCTTTTGTTTCAATTTCATATCGAGTAATGGTTTTGTTAATTATTATTTAATCGATAGCCTTCTTTGAATTTAGTGACAGCCGTTTACTTACATTTACTGTAATATCTAAACTGACGGAATGAACTAAATTGAGAAACTGCACTTTCTCGCAATATTCGACCAGAAAATCAATGTTAAAATCTCCACATACAACAATGGATTCAAAAGAGCGATTGCTAACTTTGTTTAGTGTTATCTCCAGTTTTTTAAGAACATAACATAATTTACTGCTCTCTTTGTTGGAGACCTGTAGATGCAAAGTAATATAATTTTTAGCGTAGGCAGATATACTACAATTATTTGAAAAATATTTTCAACGGAACATATTTAATTCTTTCAAAGAGATAGAACCGACATCATTTCTAACGTAAATTCAAGAACCCCCATATGAAGGACCTTTATGTGATACCTTTTCTCTACAATAATAGCCTACGAGGTAAATGTTTGGAATTTGGAAAATGCTAAGTTCAATATGAAATAACAAATGTTCTGTAAAGCAAAGAACATATATTTGCTTCAAATCGCTCTGTAGAGCTGCTTCGATAAACTCAGTTTTATTTGAAAGGGATTGAACATTATGGTGCAGTATGTTTATCTTTTGCAAGTACCTACACGGATGTTTTTCTTCTGCATCTGACTGTAGTTACTATACATTTACTCCATTTTTACCTCGAGTGGATGGTCGAAGGTTGTAGTGTGTCCCAGCAGTGACAGGTTGTGAGAAAACTGAGGCATCAGGTGTAGGAGAACTGGTAGTGGGAGTGAGAGAAACAGGAGAAGGATCAGAGGAGGAGGTAACAGGGTTCGAAATGTGGGTGAGGGGTGGAGAACGTAAGGAAGGTGAAAGGGATGGATTTTTGGCAGAAGACTGCGTAGAACTGGAGCAGATGATGTGTTGTGCAAGCTTGTTGCTGACTGCATGTTTTCCTAAAAGATTGACGGGCAGACCATGCCGGGTGAAGCTGAAATCAATTTGATTTAAAAAAATGTTACATTTGTTTCTCTCACTTGAAGTTTTAATTCTTGGTTTGCGTGCTTAATGTCGCTGCATAGTGTAGGTCTGTTATACCAGAAGGGCAAAGTCGAGACTACTACAATGTATTTTGGGCGGCACATTGTAATTTGTTTACATGTTGTTCAGGTGTAAAGTCACCGCCCAAATTAATGTCATTCTGCTTCCTATGATAATGACTTTGTCCTGATATGTCAGTGTCTTCATGTGGGTGTCCAACTCTTGAGTCACGTCTGCTTACCGCAAGTTAGGATTAAAAATAGATGAGACTGAGTAGTTGGAGGGTAACTTCCTATTGACAGTGGGTGCAGATGGCGGCCATGGCTGTCACCTAAAATAAGTTCTTTTTTTAGGCTCAGTAAGAAGGTTTTTGTTTTCAAGTGGGCTAGAAAGCGTAGCATTACGTGTTTTGGTTTTGACGCGCTTCCTAGCCCTTTAGCGATGGTTTGTGCATATATTTTTTGATGTTAGAGAAGGGTTGTGAGGATCAGTAAGGCGAGGAAAATCTGTTTCATAATCTAAAACACTAAATTGGTTTTGAGTTGCGGCTGGATGTGGTGTCTGTGTCTTTATTGCAGTCACGGGTGTGCACGGTAGGGAAGATTCGCAGTGTTGCCGACTTGTACCCAACCGTCTGGGTAGAGAACGACCTCTTCCAACCTTCGGATATGTTGATCTGAATTACTGAATTACTGTTTATGTGTGTGAAGAAATGTTTCAGAAGGTCGGCTTTGAGGATGTAGAGAGTAAAAAGAGTCGAACGATTAGTAGCCACGTCACCAATGCGTTTTAATGTACGTGATAAAATTGGAATAAATACAATAAACTCAAATAAGAGCAACAAGTACCTAGCTTAATATTTTCAAGGTGTAAGATTAATGTCTATTCTGTATGTGTATTCTGAATTTTACTACAGTTTGTACTTGTTACTAGGAACTGAGCGTTACTAAAAAACGTGCGCATTAAGAGTAAATCATCTTTGCACACACACACACACACACAAACACAAACACAAACACAAACACAAACACAAACACAAACACAAACACA